>VZSR01003800.1:3718225-3773116 GCA_013398615.1 Brachypodius melanocephalos
ATCACCATGACAGTCACACACACACACTGTCACCGTGGCAGTCACACAGACACACACACTGTCACCCTGGCAGTGACACACACCCCACCACAGAGCCCTGGATGGATGCCCTGGCCTCGCTGCTGCCCTGGCCCCGCTCCCCCAGAGCTCCCGTGTCCCCCACCCCACTCCAGCCAGGGCTGAGCAGTGCCAGAGCTGCCAGTGAAATGTCAGTGGGCAATTTTCCGCTCCTGTCCTCCTCCACATCTCTTTTGTTCGTGTGCTGGGAAGCAGAGCGTGATCTCTGCCTGGTCCTGGCTGGGCTGGGAGATGCAGGATGTGTCCCCAGGCTCATGATGGTGCCAATGCCAGGCACACACTGACCTGTACCCCGTGTTCACCACCAAACAGAATTTGGGAGAAATAGAGTCCTCTTACTTCTATGAATTCTTACAAATTATAGGGAGATGAGAATATTTTAATATCAACCAGAGTATTTCAAGTACAAAGAGCTGTTCTGAAAATGTATTGAATATTTTTCCACTGATGTTTAGTGTCTGTAAGATTCCTTGGGGAGTTTACAACAAGTGGAATACTTAAGGATATAGTGCCATAGGTTCTTTCAGTATTTTCTTTTCAAGGAAAGTAACCTCTGAATTATCTAGGAAGTACATGAACAACATGAAAGGAAGATTATGCACAGAAAGAAAAAAATATGCAGAGAATTCAATTATGCAAAAAAAGTGATGTGCTTTGCTTAATTCCCCAAACACATCCCACGCAGTAGTCACGGCAGCAACCCTCGGTGCATGCAGACGAGGTTTCCAGGTCACCCTCCCTGGCTCTTTCTGATCATTCCTTGTTCCCACTGCTCTGTACTGCAGGGCTGACAGGATCAGTGTTCGTTCCTGTCCTTCCCCCGTGCTGTGCTGGGATGGAGGACCCAGCAGCACCCAATTCTGGAAAGATTCCGAGTGGAAAATCCCCCAATTTCTGGAGCTGTGGCTCTGGGGATGCAGGGTAGATGGATCACAAGACCCCGGATGGGAGGAGAGGTGCTGGGGGTTCTCTGTCTGGCTACCCCATCCTTATTTCTAGCACCGAGGCACTTCCCAAACCTGCCACGGCCAGTTTGGAAGGTTTATTTTCCAGCAGACAGAGCAGCAGCGGCTCCCAGCCTCCAGCATGGTGCAGCTGAGAAGCTGCTCTGGCTTTTGGGGACCCTCGTACCCCCGATTGCCCTCCCTGCCCTTGGCACAGCACCACACTGAGCACTCCTGGGATTACTCTGTGAGGTGCTGAGGCCCTGGCACAGGGTGCCCAGAGAAGCTGTGGCTGCCCCTGGATCCTTGCAGTGTCCAAGGCCAGGCTGGATGGGGCTTGGAGCAACCTGGGATAGTGGAAGCTGTCCCTACCCATGATGGGAGGCGGAACGAGATGAGCTTTAAGCTCCCTTCCAACCAAATCCAGCCCGTGATTCCACGATTCCACGAACTTCTGCCAACAGAGGGACCCTGCGGAGCCCGGCGGGTCCCCTCCTACCCAGGCGGGCTGAGCCCAAGAGCTTCTCCTGCCCCTCTGGCACTCCCCACTGGCAACCAGCATCGAGTAATTCCCTCTTGGCAGTGCTGGGGCTGCTTTGCTCTGGGTTCATTACCCTGCAGACACTGCCACTCGCAGCCCCGCGGTGGCACAGCCGCTGCTCCTCCGGCGAGGTGACACAGCGGTGCCACACGCTGGGGACCGGGGACTGTCCCTGCCCGGGGCAGGGCTGCACCCTCTCACTGCTGCTCGGAGCTGGGGCACAAAATTCTGAGTCCATCCTCAAAAAGATGTGCAGGACGCGGGGCTGAGCCCTGGAAAAGGGGGGAACCAATCCCTCTGCTGCGATTCCAAACCATCACTGCCAGGGACGGGCTGAGCTGGCACAGGGATGTGTTTGTTTGTTTGTTTGTTTGTTTTTTGGCCCATTTGTTGATAAATTTGCATCGAGTCTTGGAAAAAAAAATTAAAGCATCTTCTCCAAATTGAATGGCGTGAATTATTCCAACCGAACTCACTAATTAAGACCTCATTAGCAGCCCAAATTTGTGATAGATCAGCAGTGGACTTGGCGCAGTGGTTTAATTTAATGATTTCTTGCATTACTTTGTTAATCATCTTTAGTCTGATTTAATTTATGCCAATGTGGCTATCCTAATTTCTAATTAAGGCATTGATGGCAGGGACACCACCACCACCGCTCCCCCCAAGAATTCCAATCACGGGCAGTGCAGAAGCAATCTGGATTCTTATTATCCCGGGGTGGCTGGGGGGCTCCTCCTCACTCCCAGCCTGACCCACAGCCCCACACTGGACGCCTCTGTTCCAGCTGGGATTTTTCCCAGTGTTCCCGTGGCTGAGCTGATCCTGGAGTCCCACAAAGCTTGGGATCCTGCTGGAAGGTGCCACCACTCTGGGATCGCTTTTCTGCACGGGCTCGGCCACAGCAAATCCGGGAGTTTGCAGGGGAGAACATCTGCTAATGCAAAACATTTATGCCAGTCGATATAAATTTATTTAGTGCAATAAATGACATAATTGAATTTTTATCTCCTTAATATATTTCCCTAAAATAACGAAGATTTGGAGTGTCCCTGGCCCACAGATGTCTTTCATGGGGACGTATTTCCTGTACTATTACACTTGTATAAATCTGACATTTAAACAGTTTAATAAATGAGCGGTTGTTTGACTTGTTTCACTTTCAATACATTCTGGTGGATTAATAAAATGTATTTCAAAAGGAAGCTCGATAGAACATGCTATAAAAATTCGTGATTTATTAGCGATACGTTTGCTATTAGTTGGGACAGATACTCAAAATGTCATTAAGGTTAAAATAATAATCAATCAAACTAATTAGACTCTATTTTTCATATGCAAATATAATTAAGCATCCATTTCTCAATAACTTTAAAGAGAATTATTGAAGCTGCACAAAGTGTGCTGAGTCCTTACTTGAGCTAATGAAATGGCAGCGCCCTCCCGGCGTATGCAAACAAAATTGATTAACTGCTCTAAGCTTGGCTTAATAACCCAGGAGGGGCTGGGGGAGCAGGGCTGGGGCCTGGGGGTGTCACTGCCGTGCCCACCCCCCAAATTTCTGCTTTCTCAGGAGCTGGGCTCAGCTGGGATGGAGGATCATGGCACAGATCCCACAGGTACCACCATCTGCAGCCCTGCCTCACCCGTGTTTGCTGATGTTTTTTCACTCTGTTTTTTTCTTTTTTTTTTTTTTTTTTTTTTTTTTTTTTTTTTTTTCCCAGTGAAAAAACACCATTTTGTTATGAGAAGGGTTAATAAGAGATGTTTATTTATGAACTCGGCATATTACTGTTGCATAATTTGAATACAGTGCTATGAGCTTTTTTTATTGCCTGCTATAATTTCATTTTTAAAGCTTCCCCTATGCCATAGTTTACAAATGATATCGCAAACAAGAAATAAATTCTGTTTTGCAGCTGTGCTAACTATATTTACCCATGGGATACACTATTTTGTCCTTGACATAAATCCCCCGGGATTTCACTCGGAATTACTTTGGCACGCCACATTCCCTGCATCGGGGCATTGTGCACCGAGTCTATCACCGGGCTCTGGCGGAGCCGCCGGATCGCTGCGAAGAGAAAGAGGCACTTGTTTAGCATATTACCATGAAAATCAGTCAACTCGCACATTAACGATTGTCAGGGAACCCGGGAGAGGGAAATAAGGGAAATAACTGCGGATTAAACCAGCAAGGATCCCCCAAGCAGCAGCGGGGGGGAGGCGGGGGGTGATGCCCTCCAGCCCAGCACACCCTGAGCATCACCTGCTGCTGTTCCTCCCCTCGTCCATCCCCCAAATATCCCCTGGTGTCTCCACCCCTCTGCAGGGCAGGGGGTCCTCTAGCTGTTTGTGAGCCTGTTTTTAGGGGTTTTTTTCCCAGAATTTGCAGCCCCTCGAGGTTTTTCCTGCCGCTGCCCCGCTGCAAACAGGCAGCACAGCCTCGAGGTGCTCAAACCACCTCCGGAACGGTCCTGCCGCTAATTGGGGCCTCGTTTTCTGCAGGTGTCAGGCTCCAGGATGTCAGGTTTAATGGAATTCAGCTCCCCTGCTCTCCTCAGAGGCTGCCAGGGAAGGGGGTCTGTGCCTGGCACGGGGTGGGAGCGTGGTGGAGCTGACAGTGTCAGCAGCTCTCCGGGGACAAGGCGTGTTTTTGTCGATCATGTAGCATCAGGTTCTCGTGTCACCGCGTTGCAGAGCTTGATGGCACTTAATACACCATGACAAGGTGTAACATCAGAAATGGAACACAAAATGAGATCAAACAGCATCCCGGTCCCCAGAGGGCCCCGATCAAATCCGAGGGATGGAGGTTTGAAGGGGGAAAAAATAATGCAAACTCTCCCCTCCACAGAAAGCTTTAGAATCCCATTAGCCTGGGCAGCCACAGCCGGGCTGGGATCCCGTGGGGAGGAGGATGTGGGGCATGTGGGGTGAAGGTCTCACCCCATCCCTGCAAGCCACAGGGCCTGAGGACCTCCCAAGCACTGGCCTTGCAGTGTGGAGCAGCTCCAGGCCCCTGCTGGAGTGGGGACACCCTCAGCTCCTGGGGTTGGAAGTCAAACCACAATTATGTCCCCTCACAGGGATGAGGAGAGTGACCCCAAGGAGGAGACCCCCAAAACAAAGCTCTGCCCCACTTTTCTGGGTGCCTGCAGGCAGTGGCTGACCCAATGGGCTGATCCAGAGAAGGTGTTTCTTGGGAGGGACCCTGATGGCAGGTTCTGACACTACGGACAGGTTCCTTCAGGAAAGCAGGTTAAGGACAGAACACCTTGGGCAAGCTGAAAAAAAGGACAAAATTTTTCACATGTCTCAGCAATTTTGAGAAGGGGAAAGAAGCCATTTTTCAGCAAAGAAGAGCTCTTTTTTTTTGGGAAAATGTTAACCAGATGTTCCCAAAAAAAGTACGTCATGGAAAGAGTGACTGAGGTCCCTGGTTGGGACTAACCCCGGCCCCAGGGAGCTGTGGGGCTGCACTGTGGGGCTGCAGACAAAGGCAGAAGAGCTTGGGAAGGCACCAATTCCCAGTGCCCCTGGCCTGGGATGGAGGGTGGGATTGCAAACACCTGAGATTCATGGCAGGGCACGATTTTTTCCCTGGAAATGGCCATTGCCACCCCACCAGCAGACACCTGCAGAGTGTGTGTGTCCCTCCACTCCTGAGCCACGGTCCAGCAGAGTCTGTGGTGTTTTGGGAGTGGGGCAGCAGCTCCAGAGCCCATTGGTGCAAATCAGGAGCAAACCCAGAGCATCTGGGCTCCCACACTCTATCCCTTGGATTTCTTCCTTGTGGCAAAACCTAAATCCAATCAAGACAAAAGGCCGAGGCATCATCTAAAGGAGAGGCTCATCACTGCACAGGGTTGTGGAGCAGGGAAATGAGGAGTTTTCAGCCTCTGGCTGCACCCAGGGCCATGAGAATCAGCAAATCGTTAATAGACCTGAACCCCCGTGAGCAGCCCAAGGGAAAAACCTGCCAGAGGAGCCTCCTGTGCTGAGCCTGCCATGTCCCTGCTGGTGGCCACCAGATCCCCTGACCCCTTCCTGCCCCAAGGGACAGCACTGAGCAGGAGGGGCTGCCAGGTTAATGCTGCAATTAACAGATTTTTTTCTATTTATAGTGAATAACAATCAGGGTTATTTTTCCTTTGGGTGCCTCAGTCTGTCCATCTCCCCATTCATCCATATTTGCACCATCTCTCTTGTCCTCAGAGTGTCTGGCACAGGCTGCCCAGAGAAGCTGTGACACCCCTGGATCCCTGGAAATGTCCAAAGCCAGGTTGGATGGGTTCTGCTGCTGCTGCTGGGCAGTGTCTGCTCCCAACAGCCCCCAGCCCCACCCTACACCCCAGGACCCTCCCAGCAGCATTTCTGGGGCCCATTTGCACAAGCTTTAGGAGCAGCAACACCCACCCTGCTCCAGGACAGGGGAGGGCAGTGGGGTGACCCTGGGACCCACTGGATCCCCTCAGCAGATGGTGTGGCAGAGCTCCAATTCCTCTGGGAGAGGGTCTGGGAGATGCCTGGGAGATGGATGCCTGCTGGGGCGGGCTCCCACAGTCATGTGTCTCCATTTCATCACTAATATACACAATTAATAAACTTAATTACACGTAAAATTGCGCCAGCTGAAAAATGAGGGCAATTCCTTCTCCTCCAACTTCACATCAGGCCTCGAGCGAGGACAAGGGGTGCAAAGGTGTCCCTGCAGCCCCCTTTGTCTTCAGCAAACCTCTCCCACAGGGCCGTGTCTGGGTCTCCTGGGAAGGGACATTTCTTTGTGTCTGTGATGTGCTGCTCCTGCACAGAGTGATCAATTCCTGTGTGCCGGAGGATTAAAGGAGTCCATGAGGCAGAACACGATCCTGGGCAGGCAGTGCTGATCCCTGACACCCTGCAGGGATCCCTGACACCCTGCAGGGATCCCTGACACCCTGTACTGACCCCTGACACCCTGCATTGATCCCTGACACCCTGCAGGGATCCCTGACACCCTGTGCTGACCCCTGACACCCTGCAGGGATCCCTGACGCCCTGCATTGATCCCTGCCACCCTGCAGGGATCCCTGACACCCTGCAGGGATCCCTGACACCCTGCACAGATCCCTGACATCTTGCACTGATCCCTGACACCCTCAGCTGATTCCTGACAGCCTGCGCTGATCCCAGGACTTGTTTCCTTGATATCCATCCTGGAGAGGGATGGGTGCACGCAGGAACATCGGGGCTCTGCAGGGCTCTCCCTGCAGGTGGGACTGCGATGGGAAGGCAAGAGAGACACCCGGCTGTGTCACTGTCACCTCGCACAGGTGCGAGAAGCCAGCACCGGGATGCCGGGAGGGTCCGGAGCTCTGCATGGACCAGCATTTCCAGTCACCTCGGGCAGAGGAGAAGGGGTTAATGGTTCCCCTCAATGCCGCAGCACTGAAGTTCATTACTTTTGCTAATTGCTGTGGAGTCAGTGGTTCAGCAGCTCGTGGCAAACGCGTCTCCGTGGGAGGGATTCATTGGGGAAGGGGCTGCACCCCGCGCTGCCTGCGGGGCTCGGACACCAGCACCTGCCACCAAAGCGGGTGTCCCCGGTGTCCCCGGTGTCTCCGTGCCTGGCCGGGGCGGCAGGGGGCTGGTGCCAGTCCCCAACAGGGCCGTGCTGTGGGTGTGGGGCTGCCCTGTGAACACAGCCCGGGGCCATCACAAGTGGCTCAGGAGGCAGAGACACGGCAGGTACGGCACAGGCGGAGGTTTCCACTCCTGCCTTGTGACAAACGAACCCCTCTGATCTTCAGAGCACGAACATGGGTGCTGTGGGATAAATTAATAAATAATTAATTTAATTAATAAATAATAAATAAATAATTTAATAAATTAAACACACCCTGCTAATGCCGGTGCCGCTGACACCAGAGAAGCTTCACGTCCCCAGGTAACGGATGTGGCCATAAGTAGTTTGCAACCATACGGTGATTATGTTTAATAAAGGACATTTTTCTGTAATTAAAGAGTTTTATTAAGGCATTATTAGCCCTTTAAGTTGAAAAATAGCTGAGCAGAGGTGTAACAGAGGTGTTAGCATCTGTATTGGGTGAGCGGATGGAGGGGGAGCTCCACCCTTGTGCCGAGAGCCGCGGGTGCCGGTGGCAGCGGTGACATGTGGCACCTCGTGTGTGTCACTGCTGGGCAGCCCCGGGCACGGCGGGGCTCAGGACAGTGCCATGCTGGTCCCCCCTGATGTGTGAGGGGACAGTGTCTGGCACTCTGCTGTCACCCACAGCCCCCGGAGTGCAGCCGGGACACTGTCACACTACGCCGGCAGCTCCCGCTCCCCTTCCCGTGCGGATTTGGATAATTCAGCGTGGCCTCCTCTGGGGCGCTGCTGTCTCCAGCTCAGGCGCGTCAGCCTGGGCAGCCTGTGAGGAGGGCCCTGGGCTGCTGCCTCCGCCTGTAAATCAGGATTAATGAGACGGCGGAGGGAGTTCCAAGCCCAGCACAGCTCTGCTGGCATCCCGTGCCAGGCTGGAAGAGGGGGCTGCCTCTGTGTCCCCGGACAGTGCCAGTGCCAACACCGTGCCAGCACCCTGCCCTCACCCTGCACGGTGTCAGGGCTGTCCCACAGCCTGTGCCATCACAGCACTGGCAGTGCCCGTGGCTGGGGGTGCCTGGCACACACCAGAGCAGGGGAGTGGCTGCCCCGAGGGTGGCATCCTGCATCAGCCAGGCTCTGCTAGCCAGAACAGGTTGGAGCATCCTCTTTGGAAAAGGGCTTTGGCTTTGGCAAGCACCATGGCAGAGACGTGGTCTGGCAGCAAGGGTCTCCCCCCAGCTGCCCCTGCCCCCTCTCCCTGGCCTGACACTGCCCTGGGAACAGCCCTGGGGAGAGCTGCCTGTGCCCCGCTGTGCCCTTGCTCTGCAGGAGGGGTCGGTGACCATCCCTGGTGCAGCTCTGCAGCTGTGAGGAGATGCAGGGTTTGTGCCAGACCCCCCCAGCTCTGCAAAAAAGGAGCCTTGGGCACTGCCAGGGGCTCGTGCCAGCGCTGACCAGAGGGGAGGGAGCCGTGACATTGCCGGGAATGGTTTTTTCTCCATCTGAATTTGTGCGGCCTGTCCTCTAATCATTTGTACGTTATCCATCATCCCCTGCCTCTCGTCCCTGCTGTCGCACGGCTCCAGGCAATCCATCTTACAGTTAAAAAATTGTCTCTCTTACACAGGGGCTTTCAAACAAGACAAATAGAAAGAATAAGATCTGGTATTGAGATGCTGTGTACAGGGTGAGATACATAAAGCGGCGGGTAAAAGATCCCATCTGATTGTCGGGAGCAGATCTACGGCGCTGTCAGCGTGGCATGGTCCCTCCACGGTGGACAGGCAGGATTCAGACTCCTCTCTGTCACAGTCCCAGGGATCCAAGCACAGTTTGGACTCAGCTAAATGGCACCATCTCCTTTCTGGCACAATCCTGGGGATCCAAGCAGCCTCACACGAGCACCATGCAGCCACTCAGCCATCCTCAGGGCTAGGTCTGGCAGCCTGGCACAGAGCCTGGCACTGAGTCCTCCTGTCTGACCTTCCAGTCCTCTGGGACTGAGCCCATTGCTGCTGCTGCTGTGCCTGTGACACCCCTCAGGGATGTGGATTGGTTGGTCCAGCAGGAGAGGCAGGAGGTCAGGGCCTGGAGCTGTGCCAGAGCCAGGTGGGAACTGGGGCACAGGGAACAGCACAGCCCCGGCTGCTGGGATTTGAATAACTCAGCAGCTGGGGTAGAACCAGCCTGCTCGTGGTGGCTGTAGAGCTGACCCTGCCCTGTGCTAAACTGTTCCTGAAGAGGCTGAGTGCAGCCTTCAGACCTTCACTCTGATTCCCTCTTCCCCATGCAGAACGTTCCTGGCTGGCCAATGCCATGGGCAGTGGTGCCCTTGGTGCTGTGTGTGCCAGGCTGATGGGGATCTGTGCCGCGTGTGACTCCATCCATTACCACGTTATTAACATGCTGACGAGCCCATGATCACGTCAGGGAAGAAAAAGGGAGGGAGATGGTGCCCCCCCGAGATCCAAAGGTTTTGTGCTCAAACACTCCTCCTTTAGGCAGGGTGGATAAATCCCTGCTCAGAGCCACCCTGTGTCTGTGCACACTCAAGGTGCTGAAGAATCAGGATGAAACACCCGACCTTCCCCTCCCAGGCTGGCTCCTGGTGGTGTGTGTGCCCAGGGAGCTGCAGTGGGAGCTGTGCCAGTGCTGGTCCTGGGCTGTGCCAGTGCCAGGGGAGCTGTGACGCTGCAGCTCCGTGGCCGTGCAGAACTCGCTTCTTCCTTGCTCCCTAATGAGACCAAATAAATTTACGTGGTGCTGTATCCCTCCCCCTCCCTCCCCTCGCTAAGGCAAAGGCATCTGACGGTGGTTTAGACAACCCTGGCTCTCGCCTGAGCCGCCACGCTCCGAGCTGCCTGCATTTTTATGAGCTGACTTGTTATATGGGGTGGAAGTATGCAAAATATGTCAAGCCCAAGCAGAGATTTGAATCAAAATGACTCTAATTACTTGTAATAATTTTTTTTGTATTCCAACATAAAACAATGTTTTTAAAAAAATCCATTACAATAGTTAAAAGACAAATCATTTAGTGAGTCCCTCACTTTATCGCTTTATTAGACAATTTCCTTTGCCACATTTGGAACATGAGGCTGGGTGATTGCCCAGGGCTATTCCAGTGCAGGCAGCACTGACAGAGAGTTCATCCTGTCATTAGTCAAACACCATCACTGCAGGACCAACGGCCTTGTCAAATTAGACACCATCTCCAGGCGTCAGTGTGGCACCAAATTGGGAGGAAAATTGGGTCCTCTCCCTTCTCTCCTTCCTTTCTTCATCTCTAAAATAAGCCAGTTTGATTCTTCCTTTGGGTGAGCCCCAGCGTGGGATGTGTGAGCAGGGATGGACCCAATTTACTGTCACTGGTGTGATCCCTGGGGATTCTGTGCTGCTGGGAGCTGACGTGGGCGAGAGGAAGAAATTCTCCACTAAGAGGAAGAAATTCTTCACCTTGCACCAGATCAATTTACTCCAAGCCCTGTCCAATCTGGCCTTGAGCACTTCCAGGGATGGGGCAGCCACAGCTTCTCTGGGCAACCCGTGCCAGGCCCTCACTGCCCTTCCCAACATCAAATCTAAACCTTTCCTCTTTACTTTAAACCCATTCCCTCTTTCCCTATCACTACCTCCCCACGCCGCTCTCCATCTCTTCCATAAGCTCCTTTAAGCACAGGAATGCCTGGAAAACCACAGGGGGGGGACTCTGTGCCAGAGCAGGGGCAGGACCCCCACCAGCAGCACCTTGCTGGGGTCCGGCACCCGCCCTGCGCCCCGGGGGCTGCTCGGGGGATGTCACCCCGATGTCGCGCTGGGAGCTGGCATGCAGTTCGGTGGGGACAGGGCTGTCCCGCGGTGACCCAGCGCGTGTCAGCGCTGCCACCCCGGCCGTGGCTTTGGGCAGACGAAGCAAGTTGCTCATTGCCCGTGACATAATTTAGATGAATGGGGTGGGTAATCCATCAGGCTGAGCCCCGCGCAGCCGGGCGGGGGGGATCCCATTACCTTACACGTGTTAACAGCCCAACTCCTTTGTACAAACAACAAAGTGGCGCTCCTGAAAAAGCCCGATTTCCCCTCATTGTCTGCGGGAGGAGCGGCGGCTCGGCGGTGATGGATGGTGGCGCTGGCGGGGCGGGACGCGGCCGTGCCGCGGGGGAAGAGGGACACCGTGTGGGGACACACCGCGACACCTGCGCCAGGCAGAGCAACGGGGACTGGGGTGGATGTCTGGAACCCCGGAGCCGGTCGAGGACTGCTGGGAATAGCGACCTGTGAAAAGATGCTAATCCTTCTACAAGAAGGAACGGGATGCGGATGGAGGAGGAGCAGCAGGGAGGGGGGACAGCACTTTCCGGGACAAACATCCCTGTTCTGGCTCCTGCAGATAAGCACAGGAGAAGGAATTGGGTCGAGAAGCAGCATGGACTGTAGAGGGGAGACCTTTTTGCTCTCTACAACTCCCTGGAAGGGGGTTGGAGCCGTGTGGGTGTCGGGTTCTTCTCCCTAGTGACAAATAACAGGAGAAAAGGGAACAGCCTCAGGGAGAATTTCTTCATGGAAAAGGTGGCTGGGCATTGGAAGGGGATGGTGGTGTCCCCATCACTGGAGGGGTTCAGAAAACCTGTTTGATGTGGCCCTTGGGCACAGAGGTTAGTGGTGAGCAGGGTGGTGGACCTGGGCTCTTGGTTGGATTTGATGGTCTCGATGATTTTCCTGGGCACCCCAGCTCACAGGGACTCCCAGACTGGCACCTCTGGGCACCTCTGCTCGTGGAAACGCCCCCAGACATCCCAGCTCAAACCATTGCCAGGATCTGAATCCTCTCTGGGGTCTTGGGGCAATGTGATCCCTGTGCCAAGGAGGATGCTTCCCCCGTGCCAAGCCTTCATCCTGTGAAAGGTCATCTCCATCAGGAGAGCCCTTAAAACCAGCCTAAAAAGCCATTTCTTGCTCCTCAACTCCCCACCAGGAGCATTATCCCTTAATTGCAGCATTTATCCAGACTTATTCTGTATATCTCCCAATAATGAGTATTTTAGAGATGTAATTATTGCTGTCATAAATGTAATAGTGACAAAACAAGAATTGAAATAGTGGCAATGAGAATAATTCACCATTGCAATTAATACTGCCCCGCTTAGCTAATATGTCACCGCTTCCAATAAATGCTGTCATTATCCCATTACTAATTCCGTGGTATAATAATTATTGAGGTCATAATTAAGTGTCTATAGTCACCACGGGGTTGGGATGGGTGCGAGGATGCACAGAATTCACAGGATCTTTGCTTTCCCGGGATGCCCAGAGGGCAGCTGGGCATTCCAGGAGAACATGAACCATGGGGATGGGATGGCAAGAGGCTGGGAATTGCTGGGTGAGGCTGGATTGATTCTCAGCTTGACTGGTTGCTCTCAATGGATCTTTAAAGCACCTGGTGCTGCCAACATCATCAATTCTTCCATTTTTAAAAACTTTTTTTTGGTATGGAAACAACAATATGATCCCTTTTGCTGCTCCACCCCTTTCCCATCCTTTCCTTTCATCCCTCAGCCAAGTGCATTTCCAACCCAGCACAGGTACTTCACGTTAACTCAACTTTTACTGGAGTTCAACTCAATTTTCCTCAGATTAAATAAAATTTCCAAGTGTCACTCAGCAGCAAACGATCAGTGGGAAGGGGGTGGATTTTTCTAACCCTATCTCTGGTCCAATTACAATTTTTAATCTATATGTAGATAATGGTGAAGAAAACCCCTGTAGAAATGTCAGGAGTGAGGAGGTTATTAGCTGAGTTTTAATTACTGTCTATCATTTGCAGAAAACCACGGTGCCCTGAGAAACTGGGTGACAGCTCTGGCTGTAGGAATTTAGGTGGGTTTCAAAGGCAAGTGGGTTTCAGCAGAGGTGTTTGGAGGGGTTTTGTCCTTCCAGGTGGGCAGCACCGATGCCAGCAGGTTTTTTGAGGTCTCCCCACCCCTGGAGCATGCCCTGGTCTCACACACAGCCCTGATGGCTGGGAAACCCTGGGATGGCCTGGGTTGGAAAGGGCCTTAAAGCTCATCCAGTTCCACCCCCTGCCATGGATAGGGACACCTTCCACTATTCCAGGTTGCTCCAAGCCCTGTCCAACCTGGTCTTGGACACTTCCAGGGATCCAGGGACAGCCGCGGCTTCTCTGGGCACCCTGTGGTGTCTCAGAGCCTCACCACCCTCACTGGGAAGAACTTTTCCTAATGTCTGGAGTTGGAAGGGACTCACAAGGATCATCAATCCAGCTGCTGGCCCTGCTCAGGACAGTCTCAAGGATCCCACCAGCAGCACAAGTAAACAGAATCAACACGGAGCGTGCTGTTGGAACACGGCACCAGAGGGGAAAACCCCACTGGACACCAAAGGTCTCCCAGGTTTTCATTCACCAAATTAAGGCTAAATCCAGCTCTGGGGGTGTGGACACCTCGCTGGGGCAGGAGCCCATTGCCAGGAGCACAGGGGAGCTGTGATTGGCGCTGGCTGCTGGCACTGTGACTGCCCCACTCCCTGTACCCCATCCCTGGGTGTCCCCTCAGAGCACACAAGAGTGATGCAAGATGTGAGTGTGGCCATCCCTGCAGCTCCAGACCCTGCTCCTCCACCTCCCAGGAGCTCTGGTGTAAATAACCAAGAGTTACAGGCTGTGATCTCCCACCAGCTCTGCTCGTGTGCCTCCTGCTGGAATAATGTCTGTGTTAGAGCCGACCCCAATGCCAGCAGAGATAATTCCACCCTGCAATGAGCTGTTTGTTGACTGATGGATACAGCCCTGTCAGGAAGGATGATACCCACAGCCCTGCCAGCCCCTGCCTGGGGACAGGAGCATGGGACAGGAGCTGGAGCATTCCCTGATATCCCTCAGCTGCGCTGGCAGCCTGGCCCCAAGCAAAGAGTAGAATTAAATGGGCTTCAAGATGTCTTCCAACCCAAACCAGTCTGGAATTCCATGGTTCTGTGATTTATGAAAAGCATCCCAGTGGCCAAGCACCCACTGGAACCTCGGGCAGCCAGCACAAATGGCTCAGCTGGTGCTCAGGAGGTCAAGAGCCCTTCCAGGAATTCCCCAGCCACAGCCTTCATGGCATTAAGTCCCATTTTTCTGTAAATCCAGCACAGATGACCACATGCACGCTGCCCTGCTGCTCCCTCCGAGCCCCGTGGGACAGCAAGTGCCCAGAGGGGTCAGGAACCTGCTGCCACCCAGCCACCTGCCATTGTCATGGAAATCCTGACGCCCTTCTGCGCTTCCTGAAATTAAAATGTGCCTCCGCTATAAGTTGTTATCAAAAATAGAAGCATTTTATCTATCTTTAGTGCAGAACACAGATTGCATGGAGACATTCAATTTGGAGTCAATTTAAATTTCAATTGTCTGTGAAATCTAAATCAATAGGCTATAGTTCAATGGTGCTTTAATAAAACAGGACATAACGGAGGAATCATTAGGGATTACATA
The DNA here is from genome assembly GCA_013398615.1 of Brachypodius melanocephalos. Taxonomy (NCBI): domain Eukaryota; kingdom Metazoa; phylum Chordata; class Aves; order Passeriformes; family Pycnonotidae; genus Brachypodius; species Brachypodius melanocephalos. The sequence goes on from VZSR01003800.1 coordinate 3,732,868, forward strand.
TGATAAGAGATGGAAAACAGAGTCTGGGTAATGGTGGAGGAGCCATTAGAGAATTACCTCAAGCATTTGCAAGTAAACCAACAGCCTCCTTCTCCTCCTGAGACTAACGAGAAGACTTAATTGTGCTGCAGCAGCTAAAAATACATCTCTGTCAGCCCTGGGATTGGTGGGTGGGTTACAGAGAAGTACAAACACCAGGATGTTCTGTGGCTCCTGGGTGTGGGTTGGACACCTCCAGCCGCTTCCTGTCCCCATTGCTACCCCTTGTCCCCCTGCCCACCTCGCTGCACTGTCCCCAGAGCTGTGACTCCCCTCCACATCCCCCACAGTGTCATCATTGTCCCCATTAATAGCGAGGTAATGAGGGTCTGGGTAGCTTAGGACACCTGAGCAGGAGTTCCAGTGACTTATTCCCCCTGATTGATGTGGATGGTCCATCATAGAGCAGCTCCCAAACAGCTTTATTTGACTTTTATTTGCATTTAAAAATAATTCCCTTTTGCTTAGCTTATTGCGAATTATCCCGGTCAGACTGAGGAGGAGATTGGATTTCGTCAGCCTCAGCTTCCGGGAGGAGGGAATCACAGAAATGACATTCAGGGGTGTGCCATAAAGGACTGAACCATCACACAACATCCATCCCTCAATCCCCATCCCTGCAATCCCCATCCCTCAGTCCTTATCCCTGAAATCTCCATCTCTCCCAGGCAATGTGGAGCAGCTCCATGGCCTTGGGAAGGCTTCAAGCTCCAGGGGCAGAGAGCTCTGCAGGGCAAGGAAGGGTCAGATTTCCCTGTTTTACCCCAATCTGATAAAGAAAACCCCTCAACCCAAGATGAATAATTTCAACAACGAGCCACGCAAAGTTAAGGCGTGTTAGAAACACGTTTTTACAACCTTTGGTTAACCTGCAGTAACAGCTGGTGGAGTGTGGATAAATAAAACCATTCTGTGGAGGAGACAGGAAAAATTGGTTTGATTTTAAAGGACACTGCCTGGCTCCTGCAGTGCCGTGGCATCCCAGGAAATATTGCGTGGTGGCGGCTGCGCATCGTGTTTAATACTCAGGGATGCAGCCGTGAGAGCAATACATCTGCTGCCTCCTGACAGCTGCAAAGCTGGGCTGGGTTTTAACAGCAGCTCTTCTCTTGGAAGGAAAATTCTGGGAGGGATGCAGATGGAAAAAAATAAAAAAAATCCCTTTGGAATAGCCAGGGTGTGTGCTGGAGGGGAGGGGTGAAGGGGTTTGGGTTCTTGGGGGTACAGAGGGGGCTTGAGGGGGGTTGCCACACTCTGCCCTTCCAGCCATCCCATCCTTCCCCCACCCTCTGCACTGCCACCCACATCCCCTGGAAATGCATCCCCTGGAAAAAAAACTCGCTGTAAAATACAAATAATCCCCATCACTCCTTTTGTAAGGAAAGCTCCTGGCCCGGCTTGGAGGCGGAGAAATTCTTTTCTCCACATGAAAATCCAAGTGTCTCAGCACTTCCAGCCTGCTGGGGAGGACCCAGGAGCCCACTAAAGAGGAGGCTTTAAGCCTCGCCATTAAGAATTCCAAGAGATCCGCTGGGCAGCGTGGAAATGCAAGAAATACTACAATGCCAGTGCTAAAACCTAATGAGAAATGGAACAAGCTGAGACAGAAGCTTAACAAGAAATACTGGACAAGTCCCCTAAGAAAAACTACAGGCAGCAGCAGCAAGGAGCTGCCAGTTGGTTCTGCAGCTGTATTGATCCAGGCCAGAGAAATAGGGGAAGGCCTTTGGAAAGTAGATAAACAGGGAGATATACAGCAGGAGAGGGCCAGAACTGATGAAAACAGGAGAAAATGCAGCTTAAATCAAAGGGCAAATACAGGGAAAGAGAAGAGGCAATAGGATTTGTGTTCATGGCTAAAGAGGAGAGTTGTGGGGCGGTGATCCACCCTGGGTAATTGAAAAGAAATGGAAAACGGAGCTCAGGATAAATACTTTCTTCTGAGAAAGTGGGCTGAAAGCTTGAAATAAGGCATTATTAATATCAGCCTGAATCTGGGGAGAATATGCAGGGAGAGGGTTGTGGGTGAGGGATGTGGAGCGAAAATGAGGGATCAGGGTGTGGAATGGCTTCTGCCTTCCCAAGGTTCTCCATCTCTGAGCTGGGCTGGGGCCAGCTGGGAAGGTCTCCTCTGGCTGGGGACAAGGCTGAGGATCTCCTTCCTCTGCCGGTCCTGTAGCTCAGGGACCCTCCACAGCAGCTCCTGGGGCAGGGATGGTGTGGGACAGGGATGGTGTGGGACAGGGGTGGTGTGGGACAGGGGTGGTGCAGGACGGGGGCAGTGTGGGATAGGGGTGGTGTAGGGCTGGTATTTTGTGCAGCAAGGCCACAGGATCCTCTGCCCTACACCATCCCTGTCCTGCACCATCCCTGTCCCACACTGTCCAGCACCATCCCAGCCCTCCTGGGGCAGGAGATGGGCACACAGCCTGGTCCCTGACCCCTCTAACCATGAAAGGGACACAGCTGGCTCTGGCGATGGGATCCCGAGGTTGGGTTCCAGGGCTCAGGAATGAGTGGAGGATCCCTGCCCCTCATTCAGGGACACACAGGGCCAGGGGACACAGTGCCAGCAGCTGCCTCCTCCAGCTCCCAGCCCCTGGTGGCACCAAGCAAGGAGCCTCCACACAAATTCTCCACCTCCTGCCTCCTAAATCTCCCCTGACGGTGCCTGCTGCAAGAGGCTCTCTCCAGCAGGCAGGAAATACGGGCTGGCTGAGGGAATTTGCAGGCACCCAGCTCTCTACATCAGCACCAGGCAGGGTGGGGGGCTCTGTGCAGGGGGGTGAGGGAGATGGCATAGCAGCTGGGAGCTCAGCCTGGCCCCTTGCACACCTTTCCCAGGAGAAGGGGATGATGCCAGCCCTGCCTGCTGTCAAAAGGGATGTCCCAAGGACGGATCTCTCATCCCGCCTGGCTGCATCCAGGGGGATCTGTGTACCAGGAGGGACGGATCCCCCCAGGCCCCTCAGCTCTCCATCCCTGTGCACGGTTGCCATGGCAATGGGGGATGAAGGCACCCTCGCTCCCTGGCGTTCCTCTGCATGGCCACTGCTGAAATACTCAGAGTTAACCACCAGGGAGCCACCCTCGTGCTCTGTGCCAGGTGCTGTCCCCAGCCCATGGTTTGTCCACCGTGGCACTGCACTGTCCCCAGCACTGTGGGGTGTCCCCAAACCTGGTCTAGACCAGAACCAGCATCATCATGCTGGTCCCATCACTCCTAAACATCACCAGACCTCCACACACCCTCTGCCAGAGAGCCGAGGCATCTCCCACATCTAAAAAAAAAAAAAAAAAAAAAAAAAAAGTAATTAAATGGAAAGGTCGCTCTCATTTATTCTTTTGTTACACAACCCCCGAGCTACCAAGTAGTGAAATTAAGTCTTGGAGTGTTTAATGAAGGATCAGGGAAAACAGCTCATCAGCTCAAAGAGCCGTTCCCGGTGCAAAGGCAACACACGGAGCGGGGCTGCTCCGCTGGGCACTGCGGGGGCACCCGGGAAGCTGCCCCGGGGCACCGGGCAGGGCTGGGCACCGGCAGCGCCACGGCCTCAGCCCGATGCTTTCCCTGTTATACTCACAGGGAAAGGATTTTTTTTTTTTTAATGGGGCCCCGTGGAGACATCAGTGCAATTTTCAAGGAGGTTTGAAGCCACCGGGAAGCTTATTAGATCCGTTCTGCAGAGTTAATTTGATGTTGGTAATCAGCGAGCAAGTTAAGCAGTTAAGGAGATGGTGGCTGCTGAAGGGTTGGGCTGTTTAGCCGCCTTGTAAGCAGTGGTTACTAATGAGAGGCTCATGAATATGGATGCGGGATGATTACCGCGTGGAAAGGGCAGTCGGCAAACCATAAACCTAATTTTAATCTTTTTATTATCAAAGTCACGTTATTAATAAAAGACTTTACCTCGAGACCGAGCTGCATCGGGCAATTCCTGCTCTCAGCAGTGCCCAGCACCAGGAGGGGGCAAGGATGGGACACATCCCAATGTGAAGAACCCCCATGATCTCTTCTATCAGCACAGGATGGACCACCAGGGACCCTCATCCACCCTCCTCCCCAGACTGGTGCTTGGAGAGGGGCACAAGGAGCTGGACACTGAGACCTTCCTGTTCCTCTGCTTGCCCCAGGCACAACAGCCCTGTCCCACCAGCCATGAGTGTCATCACTGCCATCACGAGGGTGGCACATCACAGTTTGGCACTGTCCCTTATTCCTGGCAAAGGACAGTCCTAATTGCCTCCATGTCTAATTAGATGTAATTATTTTCTTATGGCACCACTGATACGGGCGCCTGTGTAACGAGGCAGCAGCTCCTGCGTGAAATGCTGAAGCAAGGGATGTAGAACATGTTAAAAGATATTAATCTACAAATGAAAATGATTTTAATTGGATTCTGCTTTTGGGGTCGGGTCACTGCTCCATTTTCAATCAGAGTTGTCCAGTCAGCAAAGCAGCGGCACAGCCCTTTCATAGGGAAACAGCGAGTGGCTCGCAGAGGTTAATAGGAATGTTGGAAAATAAATAGGTTATTGATTGATAATAACAATAAGCTGACTCCAGTCCTACCTTGGTGACCTTCCCTCACCCAACTTAGAGAAAACTCAGTTAGCATCTAATTATGGATCGCCTCACAATCCCACATATTAATGAGAGTGTGGCAGCACGGGCCTGGAGCTGCTCCCAGTGGAGGGAAGAGCCCAAACATCGTTGAACCTGGAGAAATCAGGATCTGGGACCCCTTGGCATGACATGGAATCCCAGAATGGTTTGGGTTGGAAAGGACCTCAAAGCTCATCCATTGCCACCCCTTGCCATGGGCAGGGACACCTTCCACTATCCCAGGTTGCTCCAAGCCCTGTCCAACCTGGCCTTGGACACTTCCAGGGTTGAGGCAGCCACAGCCAGGGCTTCACCACCCTCACAGGGAAGATTTTTTCCATGACACTCACTCTAAACCTGCTCTCTGACAGCTGAAAATTTAAACCTGGTGCTCAACCAAGCCCCAGCCCCTGCCTTGTTCTGCAGGATGGAAGAGGAAAGGAGGGTGGCTCAGAGCTCTGTAACTGATACTTCAATGGCTTCAAGACATGCCAGGATGTCCTGCCTTCAGCTCCAGCTTCACTTCGTGCTCCACATGTGACTCTTGAGCCTGCTTGCTGCCAGATACGGAATAGACAGAGCTAGCTGGGAGAAAAAAAAAGAGGATTGCAGATGATGGGCATGGATGGAGGTAAGGAGGCTTTTCCCTGCCCAGGGTGAGCAGCCACACTGACTGCCCAGGGCACCTGCTCACCCACAGGCCCCACAGGGGGATGCTGGCAGGGTGTGACAGGGGTTGATGCCTGCAATTAGCGAGTTTTCCCACTTAAGGTGGACCAAACACCAGCTGTTCCCTGTGAGGTGCTGGGGATGCTTCCCAGGATAAAGCTCCAGGATCTGAGAAAAACCTGGATAAGGGTGCGACTGTTGTGAGCACAGCTGCATTTATCCTCCTGGCTGAAGGGGAGGAAGAGGGGAATGGACGATTTGTGGGGGGTTTTAATGTCCTATTCGTAGGAGTGGGAACAGAGACTCTGAACCTCCCCTTACAGTGAGGGGCAGTCGGGACTTGGGCAGAGCTGTGGACACGGACCTGCAGCCTGGGCTGGCTCCCTGCCTGCTTCCCTGACTCCCTCGGCAGCTCCACGGCCAGCACTGGGCCATTTGGGAAAGGTACTCGGAGCATTCACTACCCCTCCGGCAAAGCCTTTTCCCTCTGTGGCAGAGAGCCCGGCGCTCGCAGCCGCTCCCCGAAACGCCCCGGATCCATTTCACAGAAGCGCGGCGCAGTTTGATGTAAATGAACATCATTTCTCCTGCTTGTACGCGTTCCCTATCAACACGGGCTGGGGACACTCGCTGTGACACGGCAAAATGCCGGGAAAATAAACACGGAAAAATACCGGGAAAATAAACAGGGCAGTTTTGGCTGCTGCCCCCCCGCTCCGCCGGGAACAGCCGGGAGGGGATGAGCCGGGACCCCTCCCCACAGCCGGGGCTGTCCAGCCTCGTCCTCTGGAGAAAGGCAGGCGGGAGCCGTGTCCTGCTCACCGTGACCGTCGTCCCCCAGGCTGGAATCGCAGAATCGTGGAATGGTTTGCGGTGGAAAAGCGCTAAAAGCTCATTCTTTCCATTCCCCGGCCACGGGCAGGGACACCTTCCACTCTGGCAGGTCGCTCCATGCCCCGTCCAGCCTGGCCTTGGACTCTTCCAGGGATGCAGCCGGGCTTTCCTGGAGCACGAGCTCCACCTGCCGCCGCCCTGCGAGCCCGGCCCGATACCGGCGGGTGCCCCCCGCAGCCCCCCGCAGCCCCCTCTGCGCTCCCGCGGGGCTGTCCCGGCTGGGGGGCTCCGTGCCCGCCCGCGCTGATCCAGAGACATCACCCGGAGGTGCCCGGGGCTGACCCCGTCCTGCGCCCCTGACCCGCACGAAGCCCCTTCTCCCCACCGCCCACCCAGGGCCCCCTCCGGTCCTGCCACGCCCCCGGTGACCCCCGTCCCCCAGCAGGATGCCGAGAGAACTGGGCCCCCCACGTCCCCATGCCCAGCCCAGCCTCACACTGCTCCCCCAGCCCCCCACGCCGCACAAAGACAGAAGACAGCGAGGTGGTTGCACACTTGCCATGTTCACAGTAGACATTACAGGCAGTGGGACATCCTCAGGGCTGTGGGGACGTCATCGAGGGTGTGGGGACATCCTCAGGGCTGTGGGGGCTTATAGGATGTCTGGCCAGTGCCCAGCCCCACCGTGGCTGTGCCCACAGTGCAGGGGCAGCCCTGAGCATCTTGGGCTGGAGCACCCTGGGCAGGACAGTGCACCCAGGGCTGGACCTCTGCTCGTGTCACTGCTGGGGTGACCTGGCCCCACGACCACCACCACAGCTGAAGGGGGATCTGCACATCGTGCCCCTCTCCAGACAGCTCTGGGGACACCAGCAAAGAGGGATGGACAGACAGAGAGATCGACTCCTGCCAGCCACAGGAATTGGGGAGCACGGAAAGAAAGCCCTGAGGTGCAGGAGCAAAGCAAAGGAGCAGCCTGGTTGTTTGGTGGAGCCTCTCTGCCCCTCTGCCCTGCTCTGAGGGGGGAGCAGCCACCCACGGGCACTGGTGGCCTTTCCCCACCCAGGAGCCTGTGCAGGGTGACACTGCATCTTCTGGGCCATCGAAGTCACTTGTGGTTCCACAGCTCCCCTGGGTGACCAGCCTGGGGAGGTCCCCCTGTGTGCAGGGGGGCTGCTCTGGAGCAGAAAGGGGGGTTTTTGGGCAGGGAGGAGAGTCCCTCGCAGTGGTGAGCTCTGACAACTCCAGCCCAGTGCTCGTGGTGCTCCTGTCCTGTCCTGGCTTGCCCTCCTGCCCCATTCCTGTCCCTGTGCTCCCCACTGTTCCCCCAGGAGGGCCCTGTCTCCCCTCCCATCAAACACAGCCCAAAAACCCATCCTGGTGCCAGCTGTGTGGAGGAAGGGCAGTGGGGGATTAGTGGGATAAGGTGGAGGTGGGACAGACATGGAGCTAGGTGGGGAGGGGACCCCCATCAACCTGAGAGAGACCCCCCAGCTAAAGGAGCAGGCTGGGGTTAGTGCACAGCTGGAGTTAGTGCACAGCTGGGATGCCCAGGGGAGGGGGCAGTGCCATGGGGCCACCCAGGAGACTCCATCCAGCTCTGCCTCCCAAGGCAGGCAGGAGAGCTGCCCTGGGGTGACAGTGACACCAGCCAGTGACTGCAGGTGGTCTGGGGAAGCCTTCCACGTGGGAGCAGTGAGCGTAAGGCAAAGCCAAGAGAGAGCAGCCAGAGCTGGATCCTGTCTGGATCCTCCTGACAGAGCTGCTGTGACCCTTTGGGTCGAGGGGTGCTGTGTCCCCCCAGCAGCCACAGCCTGGGGTGTCCTCATGAGCCAGCCTGTCCCTGCCAGCAGCATGGGGCCACCATCCTCTGCTGGCACACAGGGCTTGGCTCTGTCCCACTGGTCATGGCAGCCCTGAATGCTGTCAGTGCCTTTGCCATATGCCAAACTCACACCAGCAGGCCAGGGTCTGGATCCTTCACCCTGACAGGATCCCTGCAGAGGTCAGGGATGTTCATCTGGCTGACAGAGGGACAGAGAGCAAAGCCCAGGCAGTGCCCCCTGATGGCATAGCCCCCTGTGACCCCCCCCCCAGAGCCCACCCCTGCCCTTGGCTGGGACCCTGCAGGTACCGACCCAGAGCTGAGTTAGTCAGGGCCACGCTGCCAGCAGCGCCTTCCACATGCACCAGGCACAAGATAAACTGTGGAGAGACAAAGGAGAGGGAAGAGAGGAGCCCAGGAGCACCAATGCTAGGAGCAGCACGAGAACATTCCCCATGACAGGTGACCTGGGGCCTCAGGAGAGCCCCAAGCTCAAGCTCGTGGCAGCAGCTTCGCTCTGTGGCTGAATCTCTTTGCAAACTGGGTTTGCTGGGCCTCCAAACCCCTTGCTGGTCATAATTAATGGGTTTGTACTGTCCTGTTGCCACTCAGCCTCTTTTCCTCATTGTGCCATGTGAAATTTGTTGGAAAAGGGGCCAAGAGGGAAATATTCAAAATGCCCCAGCTTGAGCATCTTCTTTGCCATGGTACCAAATGGAAGCCAGGGATGCTCAGCAGCACAGAAAATTGGGTGCTGCAGGTGAGGAAGTCCAGGAGGAGCCACTGTCACTTGTCATGGCAAACAGCACCCGTGAGGCAAAGTGCAAAGAGAGTTGTTAGTAGCAAGAGAGAAACAGTCAGGGAGGATTAGTACAGTGGGAACAGAAGTACAGGTTAGTAACAGAAGCAGGGCACTGGTCTGCCTTAGAGGACACACACACTGGAAGAGAAATGAAGAGAAAAGCAGCAATGGTTAGTTTGTTTAATTCAGTTCAGGAATGTGTTAGTAACAGAGATCTACTGGCTTAAAAAGGAACTGAAAAGCTTCTGCTGATAAAACCGTTTTAGGCTCCTAGTCAGCAACAGGCTCCACAGGCAGGGCTGGGCAGGGCGTGTGGGGAGAAACCCTCTCCTCATGCTGCCGAGGGCTGCCCAGGGCAGGGAATGCTGGACCCCTCTCCTGCCCAGGGCAGGAGCTGCTGGCCCCTTTGTCCCCTCTCCTGCCCAGGGCAGGAGCTGCTGGTCCCTTTGTCCCCTCTCCTGCCCAGGGCAGGAGCTGCTGGTCCCTTTGTCCCCTCTCCTGCCCAGGGCAGGAGCTGCTGGTCCCCTTGTCCCCTCTCCTGCCTGGGACTGGATCTGCCTGCACAGGCAGGAGCTGCTCCACACCACTCCTGCCCAGTGCTGAGCATCCAATCCCCTCTCCTGCCCACACCCAGGGCTGCCCCTGCCTGTCCCTGCCTGTGCAGCCTGGCACCGACACCTGGCGCTTCCAAAGCCCTTTTCCAGCTTTTCTGTTCCCCTTTAAGGGCAGGGCTGCTGCCGTGGTTAGTGGGTGCGAGGCGGGGCCGCTGGGGGTTAGTAGGGCATGCGCTGGGCTGGTTAGTGGGTTAGTCCGTGTGCCAGGGGCTGTGGCAGCCCCAGAGGGGCACAGGGGTCCCAGCAGGTTAGTAGGTTAATATTGGCAGCATGCAGAGCCGGGCCCATCAGCAGCAAGGCTCTGGCTCATGAGAGCAGGAGGCGTTTTTGGGTTTTGACGTTTGGGAAGGTGTTAGTGGAGGGTTTAGCTGGTGTTACAAAACCTGTCTGTGAATGAAATGCTCAGCAGGCATCTGCCCCTCTGATCCCTGCCAGGGAGGTACCAAAGGCCCCAGCAGTGTCCCCTCACAGCATGTACTTCCCACCCCTGGTACTGGGGAAGGTGGGAGACAGGATGCATGGAGGACACAGTCCCAGCAGTGCCTAAAGGACTCTGAAGGAGCTGGAAGAAGCAGAGAAGGAGGGAGTGAAAGAATCACTGGTAGAATCTGGGGTAAGGCTCCAGGCAGCTTGCAAGAGCAGGGCTCCAGCAGAGACCACAGCAGCTGCTCCAGGTCTGCTCCCACTGCACGTGGAGGGAGGAGGAGGTCCAGCAGGAAAAACCACCATGGAGCAGAGGAAAGGTGGGCCACAGCTTATCCCACTCCCCATCACAAACTGCGTCTCCATGGGGCTGAGCAGGGCTACAAGCACACTGTGCCCCAAGAAACAGGGCAGGCAGGAAAGCCTCTGCCCTGTGTCCCTTTGGGTCACCTCCTCCCACAGCATGAGCTCCTCTGGTCCCCAAGAGCACACTTTTCTGTTTGGGCTTCAAGGCTGTAACACGTGCCATGAGCTATGTCTGCCCTCAGCCCCCAGCCCACTGCACCCCTGCCCTTCTGCCTGTGTGGGGACACGGGTCTGAGTGGCTGCCTGGGGAGGACAGGGTCCCACCTGCTTATGGGGCAACTGCAGAGGCCACAGGAGGAGGATTCACTGCCCATGTTCCTCCAAAAGCTCCAGGATGCTCCACAAACCAGGTGTTTCTCCAAGGGGAGCAGGGGCAGGGTCCATGGCACCTCCAGAGCAGAAAGCACCAGGAGTTCACCAACAGCCAGAGGGAAGGGCAGGATCACTGGGAACAAGCACAGTCCCTTTGGTGTCACCATGAGGAGCTGGCACAGCTCTACCCCACTCCTTTCCCTTCTCCCTCCTCCTACACTGTGCTCAGGGAAGGGGACAGGCCTGGGGGGGGAGCAGTGGGAGGCAAGGACACCCCAGCACCTTGCAGGAAAACCAGGTGCACGTGCAGCCAGCCCCGTGTCCTCAGGTGTCACCACCGCCGTCTCCTGGGCTGTGTCCCCCGCAGTGGCCAGGCTCGTGGCTCCACTTGCCCAGCTCTGGCATCATGTGTTGGTCATGGTGGCAGCTCCTGAGTCCAGCTCCCCTCTGGACACGGTCAGGCTGGCCAGGCAGGAGCTGGGGCTGTGCCCCTTGGATGGTGGCACTGAGGAGCAGAGATGCTGTGAGACCCTGGGCTGTGGCAGCCACCCCCTCCCCACTGCTGGGGACACGTGGGGGACACATCCTCTCATGCAGGTGGCCCTGAGGATGGTGTGAACCCCACTGGGACCTGAGGAGAGCCCTCCAGGGCATGAGGCCCTGAGGAGGAAGGCTGGTCCCGACTGCCCAGCACCCTCCCTGCTCACAAGGGGTGGAAGAGCTTGGAGCTGGCATTACCCGTGTCCTGTCCCCAAAGTCCTACCTGTGGTCTCCAGCTTTGGGAGTGCTGTGCAATGTCCCCTGTTCCATGTGGCTCTGTGCCATGGAGGCAGCGAGGGGACTGTGTGAACAGACCTCAGGTCAGTCATTAGCAGCTGCAAAAGAAACAACCAACGCAGCAAGGGAGAGAAACAGGGCCCCATCCTCAGGCACGGCCCAGCCGAGCTGGCAGGAGCCTGGCAGGAGGGCTGGGCACAGAGCTTCCTGTCCCTGTCCCCTTGCAGGGTGGAGAAGCTGAACTAGGCACAGGGGGGCATCAGAACCACCACACCGGAGATGGTGGTAATGTCCCAAACTGTCCCTACCTGTTGCTGAAACCCCTGCACTGGAGGCAGGGATTGATTTTGATTGCCACTGCCACTTCTGCTGCCACCTCTGCCCCTGCCATGTGGTAAAGCTGTGTCACTGGGACCCTGCGCTTAAACTGGGGTGACTGGCAGTGACAGCGCTGGGTGCTGCTCCATCTCCTCGGGGATTTAGGGACACGTGGCCGGTGCCAGCAGCCAGCCCGTGTCTGTGCCTTGCTCCTGCCCTGCCCTGCCTGCCTGGGCAAAGCAGGAGGGCAGCAGGTCCCGGGGGAGCAGGGCCGTGATGACTCTGCAGTTCAGCTGCGGAGCCGCTCCTGCTGCCCGCGGTTCATTGTCACCACACGCGGCAGGACAGTCCCTCCCGTGGGGACAGCACGTCCAGGCGGCATTTGCAGCCCAGCTGAGGTGGGGCGGAGCAGCGGGAAGGAGCTGCGGAGATGCCACCGAGCATCTGGCAAATGGATGCCCTGCCTGGATCCGAGCGGGAGGTGCCTGTGGTGGGGCAGGAGGGACGTGCCGGCGGCAGGATGGCCCCTCTGGCCTGGGAATGAAGCACATCCCAGGAGACAGGGAGGGAAAAACAATTTTGTGCAGACCTAAACACCCTAAACACCCTTGAGCTGCCTCTGCCACACGCGTGGGTCGTACATGAGGGGCTGGAAATCCGAATTAAATGGGGGCTAAACCCCCTCCCCGAGTGAGGAGAGAGGGAGGAAGAGGAGCACAAGCTCCCCTGCAGGCAGGAGCAGGGAGATGAGAGCACAGCAGGCGTGGCAAAGATGATCTCTGGGATGTGGCATCCGGGCATCCTGACCCCCCATATCCCAGGGGGGTGGGCACACACCCCGGCCCTGTGCCCTGCCAGCCCTGCCCGAGCATTGCTGCCATCCAGCAGAGCCCAGGCTCTGGCACAGCCCAGGCTCTGGTGCTGCTGCAGTGGTGCCAGGCTCTGCTGCCTTTGTCTGCAGCTCTGGGGCTGGGCAGCCCGGCAGAAGGGGGGTGTGAGGCTGTGAAAGGCTCATTGCAAACCCGCAACGCCTGAAAATCTGATTATTTCTGGGCTCCTCCTGGCTCCCCGGGCAGAACCTACCCGCACGCACAAAAGGCTGCGAGATAGTGAGGGAGAGAAAATGGCTCCGCAAGAAGAGCATCTGCCAGGTTAATTCTGAGGGGAAGGAAGGGCTGTGCTGTGCCCTGAGGCTGCCGGCCCCAGCCTCTCCTCTAACCCCTGCTTAGATCACCAGCTTTAGGAGAAAATGGAGGCTTCGACACAAAGCAGTAAAACAGCATTTTGGCTACAGATCCTCCCAGGAGCATTGAAAATCAGGCAAGAATCCATTTACCTGGCAGGAGCCCTATTCTTGATGAGGATTCTGGAAAAAAAAAAATACAAACAAGCGGTGCAGCAGATAGTTCTGATTTGGGCCGGGGGCTGCAGACGATGGGGTGGGGGTCCGGGGGTGGGGGGCAGGCTGCCCAGTGCTCCCTCCGGACCGGGATCACCGGGATGTGGCCGGGAACACGCTGCGGGATGCGCGGCTGCTCCTGCCCTAACAAAGGGAGGGGGCCCGGGCTGCCCCGGCCTGGCACCCCCGGGGAAGGGGGGAAGTTCTCCCGGGGGGGGCCCTCTCGTGGCATTATTTATAACCAGAGAATAATATATTGAGAAAGGGGGTATTTTTTAGGCATGGAGAGGAGGGAGCAGCCGCCTCCGCCAGCTCCGCACCTCCCGGAGCGATACCCGCAGGACCCCCCGTGCCCGGGGGGGACATCGCCCCCCGCTCCCGTCCGGAGGTGGGGGCGGCCCCCGGGCTCCCCGCGCCCCCAGACCCCGCCGGCGCCCCATCCCCGTCCGCAGGGAGCGGAGCCATGTCCGCGGTGCGTTACCTGCTCCCGGGGGGCCGCGCTGGGGCTGGGGGGGCGCCGGTTCCGCTCGCTCCTGCTCTCCGCGCCGCTCCTTTGTGCTGGAGCTTTCCCAGAGCATCCCTGAGGAAGAGGCGGCCGAGCAAACTCCTCCTCCAGCAGCCCCCGGCCCCCCCGGCCCTACCTACGGCGCAGGAGGATGCTGCAACTCGCATTAAATTTTAATGCTGGAAATGCGGCCGAGTCACCTTTTCCCCCGCACCGCTCCGCATCACTCCCAGCGCCGCTCCCGCTGCGGGACACGCTGAGGACCCTTTTGCCACGACAGCCGCTGCAAAGGCCACTGTCATCCCCCCTGCCAGGACAAAGTGTCACAGGCTCCCCACAGCCACGGGTGTGACCCAGGGGACACGGGACAAGGGGCGCTGGGCAGGGGCTGGCGGGCGCACCCCTGGGGACACGGTGAGCTCGGTGAGGAAGGACGGCAGAGAGACCAGCCCGGCCTGGGGACACAGCCGTGTCCGAGGACAGCCCTCCCCCACGCCGAGGACAGCCCCGCTCCCGTCCGGGGGTTGTGGCAGCGCCTCCGCTGCGCTGTGCAGCTGCCGGGCTCCCGCATTGTTCTCCAAGTCCCCGCCGGCTCCCCGGGGACCCCTGGTCTCGCCGACAGCTGCCCACCGTGTCTGGCCATGTGCTGGCCCCGCTCCCGGACGCCGCGGCCCCCCAGGGCTCCGGAGCTGTGCAGGGACAGTGGGGTACCCAGGATGGGGGTCCCCCCAGCTGTGGCCGTGGAGCTGATCCGTGGAAGCTCCGCTCCTCATGTCTCCCTGGCTGCCGGCCGTGGATGGGTTTGCCCTGGGGCGCAGCAGGGTTTCACTCAGCCCATCCCAAAACTTTTTGTTTCTTCTTCTATTTTGCCTTTTTAATTGTGTTTTCCTGCGGAGAGAATCCCTTGCTGGGCAGCATTCCCTCCGCTGGTGGTCTTGCTGCTGCAAATGTCATGGATGGGACATTTTCACCACATCAAAACCTTTTCTCCAGAGCTCTTCTGAAATGAGGGCGCTTTTTTTTTTTTTCTTTTTTTTTTTTTTTTTTTTTTTTTTTTTTTTTTTTTTTTTTCTCTTCTCTTTTCTCCCAGAGCAGCCTTTCCCCGCTGCATTCCCAGCTTTGGCTGCACACTGGGTGTGCGGGAGTGAGGGATGAGTGCAAGGGTGTGTGCAGGTATGTGAGGGTGCTCAGGATGTGAGCAGGGTGTGTATGGACGCAGGGATAGGTGCACAATTTTGCTTGATTTTGCAGCTCCTTTCAGCTGCTGGACGAGCAGATGGTGTCTGCGGGGTGGTGGGATGTGGGGGGTCCTGCAGAGCCCCTGCACCTGCAGCCAGGTAGAGAAACTCCCCTCCACCTCACCTCTGCCCCCGGGAGCGCCGTCATTCCCAACCACGAACCCCCACGGCCCCATCCCCAAGTGCCAGCGCCGCCTTGGACAACTGAGCCTTTATTGAGCTTTGTCCCCGCCGCCCCACGGGACAGACGGAGCGCGGGGGCTCCGGCACCGCGGTCACTGCTGGACCCTGCGGATGGACTGGACCTGGCCCGTCTGCGCGTGGGACCCCCACTCCCGCACGTGCTTGTACTCGCCGGCGGGGCTGTCGCTCTCCAGAAGGTACTGGAAGCCCCGGTACCCCGGGTACTGCGAGCAGACCCACCTGCGACAGAGCAGAGAGCGGCGGTGGCTCAGGGCTGGCGGCACCGCGGAGCCCCCGCGCTGGGAGGGTCCCGGCAGCTGCCAGAGCATCCTCGGCTCTGCTGCGTGCCCCGGGCAGGCTGCGAGCCCCGGGTACTCACGCTCCGGAGCGGACAAGGAAGGAGCCCACGGTGCTGCTGCCCCAGCCCAGGGCGGGCAGCGAGGGGCAGTCGTCGCTCATCTCTGCCCGCTTGCCCTGGAAGTTCTCCTGCTCAAAGAGCATCAGTCTGCTCCGTCCGTGGTCCTGCGGCCGAGACGGGCACGGCTTTGGCACTGCCACCCCGCCCGTGGCCAGCGGTGGGCTCCGGGGGCCGGCCCGCGCGGGGAGCCGGGTCGGGGGCACTCACGGCGCAGGCGATGGGGCGAAAGGAGCACATCCTCTCCACGTGGTAGGCGTTGCTGCCGCTCCACGCCTCCCAGCAGGGGTACTCGCCGCGCTCCAGCACGAACTGCTGCCCCTGGAAGCCGCAGTGCTCGAAGCCTGCCCACCTGCCGGGGTGGGAGGGGTGAGACCCCCGCCCCACTCACAGCCGGGCTGAGCTCGCTGCACCCAGCGGCGCCCAGAGGAGGCAGCTCGGGTAGCAAAAGGCTCTGGAGGCCTCCATCCTCCACCCTCCCTGCTGTCCATGGGGTCCCGCGGCACCGCGAGGGCAGTGCCCCGGGACCCCCACTCACGCCCCGCTCTCGATCTTGCAGGAGCGCACGGTGCTGAAGCCGTGCTCCGGGGTGCTGTAGCAGTCGGTGGTGAACTCGTGTTTCTTGCCCTGGAAGAAAGGCTCATCCCACACCACGATCTGGAGGGAAGAGAGGGAGCCAGGGGGCTCTGGGGTGTGCCAAGGCCCCGAGCAGATACTGCAGCCCCATTCCAGGGTGTTCCCAGGGCGTGGTGCTGGTCCTGCCCAGGCTTCCGTACCTTCCAGAGACCGGAGGATTTCTTGCAGCGGTGGGTCATGGTGGCTCTGCCAGAGCACAGGGGAAGGGGACAGTTAAAGCTGCCTCTGTCCCGATGAAAATTACCTCAGGACCCCATGCACATCCCTTCACCAGCAGTGTGGGTGACAACAAAGGGGTTGCTGAAGTGGATGAAGAGCTCTCCCTTCCCAGGCAGAGCTGCCACCAGGGCCATGTGGAGTAGCGGGCACCTGGCCCAGTGGGCACCTGGCCCTGGCAGACATCCCTGCCCGTGCCCAGGGAAACTCCTCCTCCCACTGGCAGCTCCCTGAGCCAAAGCCCCGGTGCTGGCAGCTGATGCAGGCAGGGAGGGCAGCGCTGAGCCGGGAGTGCTGCAAAGGCAGCTCTGTGCCCACATGAGCATCAACATCCTGCCCAGCCAGGGACAGCCCCCAGTCCCCCGACCCCCAACCCCCCGCCACAGCTCCCGGTGCCCAGGAGAGGTCTAGCCCTGGATCTTGGATGCTCCTCCAGCTGTTCCTGCAGGTGCGCACTCCAAAGACCCCCGCCATGGGCACGGGGCAGCTGCCCCAGGCTCCAGTGCTTACCTGGGGTGAGGCACTGGTGCCCAGGGAGGTGACATGTCCGGCAGCCTCCAGCCGGGTTTTTATAGCCTCCAGATAGAGACAGAGCCCAGGGGAGCATTACTGAAACCCCTAACTCAGCACATGGCGGGGAGGAGGGACCGGGCAGAACAAAGGCGCTGTGTCAGAGACGCTGATGAGCTGGGATGTGGAGCTGGCCCACCGGGCACAGGCTCTGACCCCCAGTCCACAGCTCCAGAGCCGGGGCATCACCCCCAGGCTCTGCCAGTGCTCCTGCCATATGCCCTCCCCAGTGTGGGGCCGTGCTGGGATCATGTCTCAGCTCTGGCAGTGCTTCTCCTGCCCGCAGGGAGCACTGTTTGCATTGGGGGCGTGGGGAGATTTCCTCACCTGTTTCTATGAAGTGGGAGAAAAGACACATCTTCACTTGCCCTCCCTGCAAGGGCAGAGCAGCTCTCCCCAAAATCCGGGACAGCTCATTGCAGGTCGGGCACACAACAGCCACGGACACCATAAAAAGTGGGGACCAGGGGCATGGAAAGTGGTGGGGGGGTGGGAGGGACCGGAGGTGCAGGTCATGACTTGGGAAGAGCTGCAGCACCCTCCTGCCTCTGTGCAGTGGAAAGAATCTGCTGCCACCACGGTTTGGGACCTGAAGGTCTTCCAGCTTTGCTCACAGTGACCCACACACCTCACAAATCATCCCGGGATGGTACCAGGGCTCCAAAAGCCCAGCAGAGGGATCCACAAAGCCTGCCCCTCGGAGCCCAATCGGAAAAAGCAGTGTTCTCAGGGAGTGTTGTGTTTTGGGACAGAATTTGCCAGAAAACTGCCAGGAGGCTGAGCCAGAGCCCCCTTCATGCAGCTGCAGCAGCGCTGTGAGCCCTGGGCACCCTGGGGGAGGCAGAGCAGGGCAGCTGGGGAGGCTCAGCACAACCGGCTGCCCCAGGGCACAGCAGGGCTGCACGGGCTGTCCCTGCCACCTGCAACCCCAGCAAAAGCCCTCTTGGCACTGGCACAATTTGTCCATGGCCTGTCACTGTGGCCTGAGCTAAACTCAGCTCACACTCACCATCATCACAGTGAGCACTACTCCCTCGTTGTCCGTGCTGTGTCCTGGCAGCTGGACATGGTCATTGCAGCCTGAGCTGTGCCCTCACGGTGCCACTCAGTGCCAAGCAGGGATGCAGCAGCAGGAGATCCACGAGCAGTGGGACTCACCAGGGCAGAACAGACCCTGGTGCCCGCGCCCTCTACAGCCACACTGTGTCAGCTCTGGCTGGCTGCTGCTGGGGCAGCTCTTTGCTGTGCTGGATCTGTGCATCCTCCCCATGCCAGGGAGGGATGGTGCAGTGAGGGGCTTTACAGGGCACACGGTCTGATTTTGTGTCTGGGGGGCTCAGGGATGGCCAAAGATCAATCCCTGATGCCAGCCCTGCCACAGCACTGGCTCAGGAAAACCCACAGGGATGCTGAGTAAAGGAACCATCAGGAGAACAACTCAGCCCCTCTGAGCTGGTTTTCCTACACCCAGGTTCAAAGGTGCTAGGGATTGGGAGGGGAAGCAGAGTGAGGAGCAGGGGGTGGGTGAGACCTGCTGATTAATGCCCAGGAGGCACAGGGGAGGCTGCACAGGCAGAACAGAACACCCACACTGGCTCTGGGAGGAAGAAAGGGCAGGCTAAATTAGAAATCTGGATAAAAACCATGGAAACAAGCGCAAATTGAAATAGCGAATGATAAAACACTGCCCAGCAATGACTTCTCACTGTCAAGGTGAGAGCTAGACTGGGCCAGCACCCAGGGCAGCAGACCCCGCACCCAGCCCTGTCACGGGCACAGCACAGCTCCCGAAAAACCTCGGGAAAAGAAGGGATCAATACATCCTTTTTGTTCGGGATTTTGTGCAATAGCCCAGAGGGTGCAGCTGGGATCCCACCACTGCTGGGTGACACATGAGAGGAACAAAAGAGGAGGGCAGCACACGGGGCTCTGAGCCCTCTGCCCGCACACCCTCGGGTGGGGCACGGCCGGTGCTGGATGCTGTGGGAAGCTGCGGGTGTTGGACGGGGGTGTGGAGGTGCAGAGGAGCTGATAAAAGTCCAGAGGGACTCAAGGGAAGGTCTCCCTGAGGTGCCATGGAGTGAGGGAGATGTGGCACCAGAGGATGAGCTGCTACAGGGACTGGTGCCAGTGTGTCCCCAAGAAGCCACCCCACGACCCTCCTGTGCCAGTCAGACAGAGCTGATGCCCCAAAATGATGAGTGTGGTGGTGGCAGGACCAAGGGTGGTACAGGGTGACCACAGCACAGGGAAAATGGGCTATAAAGCAAAGGAAATGCCCTGCCAGTGAGCAGAGACGTTCCCAAGGTAGAACAAACAGTTTTCAGGCACTCAGGTGGCTCGGAAAGTGTCAGCTTCGATTACACATCATTTGGGAAAAACTCTAACTCCTGAAGCATTTCAAACACTCAAGTCTCGCTTTCTGGCATCTCCAGGGCAGCGCTGCCGGCGCTTGCGGGCACGGAGCGACGTTCAAAAGCGAGAGGTTCAGGGGAGGAAGGGGCACAGCGCGGCTGCAGGCCGGGCACGGCGGGGCTGCCGCACCCTCCACGGTGGCAGCAGCACGGGAGCGGGGTGTGCCGCGGGCCCGGGGCCGGGGCGCTGGGCAGGGGTGGTGTTCCTGTGCCGGTGCCGGCGCCGGCCGGGCCGTGCCAGGGCTATATATGCCCTGCCGGGGCGGCCGCACGCGGGGCAGCGGGTGCCGGGCGCGCTGCAAAGTGGCACGGTCAGGTCTTCTGTTGTGCCGGGGGCACAAAGGAAAGTGCTGGGTTCAGCGGCTGGGCACGGGGCCGGGGAGAGGCTTCCAGCTCGCCCAGCGCTTTGCAGGATGTGATGACTGGGCGGCCGCGCAGACACTGATGAGCTGGCAGTTCCTTTGTGCGCCCGCCCGGGGGTCTGCCCTTGCCAGGCTATAAAGTGGGGGCCTCGCGGCGCCCCGAAACACAAGCCCGCTCACTCCAACAAGAAGCAGCAGCTGCCCAGGTAAGAGGACAAAGTCCCCGGGCACCGGGCTGCAGCCGGACCCGAGGTGGGGAGAGGGAAACTCAGGGTCTAAGCCGTGGCCACCGCTGTGGTGGTCACCTCTGGGAGCACCTCTGTGCTCAGCATCCCACCGCCCTCCACTTCCCGGGGAGCCGCTGGTGACACTTACCTGCGGGGCCACAGCAGGGTGCCAGCTGCAGGGCCTCAGCAGACCAGGGTTGTCCCCTTCCCACCCCTCACACGCTGCCCCCAGGTGCACCCTGTGTGGGATGGCCCCGGTGCCTGGCACAGCATCAGGCCCCATTCCTGTGGCACCCCTACAGTGCTGGGACCATGCTCAGGTCTCTCCTGACCACAGAAGTAAGAGTGTGGACTCCAGGACCTCCTGTGATCCCCCTGGTGAAGGCAGAACGTCTGCCTGTGCCTGCTGGAGAACCTTCCAGCAGCTCCTCTCCTGGCCCTGCCTACCCACCCCAGTGAGAGTCCTCATCCAGATGTTATCATTCCTGGGGTGGGTTGTGGGTGCCCACATCCATGCCTCCCTCTAACCTCTGCTGGTGCCCTGTCACAGACTTGAGCCCACCACCGCGATGTCTGAGACCACAAAACCCGCTGCTCCCGGCCAGGCTGCGGATGAGAAGGAGAAGGCAGCTCCTGCCCCAACTCCATCCCTCGACCCTGCTCCTGTCGCAAACAGCAAGGGAGAGGAGCCCTCCCCAGAAGCCTTCAGGGTAAGCCCTGAGGCTCCCTACGCACAGGGACCTGCTCCAAGCTGAGGGACAAGGGCAGCATCTCTGGGGCAGGAGGAGATGGTTCCATGGGGAAGGAGGGTGGAAGTGTGGGGGTTGCCATCCCTGCTCTGTCCCTTGGACAGCAGGCACAGGATTTTGCAGGAGGAGCAGTCTGAAGGTCCCTTGGCCAGGACAGCTTGTTGGGGACCACAGGCTTTGGAAGCGTTCTCCCCTGGGTTGTGGTGTCAGGGCTGGCTGCTGCCACCTGCTCCCTCTGGTCACCCCTTGCATGCAGGGGTCCTGTGGGGAGGTGGAGGGGACACTAGGGGTGACAGGGCCAGCATTAAATTGCCACAGTGATGCCAGGTCGATGTGCCACCAAGGCACTGCAGCAGGGCTGGCATGGGGGGTGAGTGATGCGAGGGCTCCGGTGACACTGTGCCAGGTTGAGAAGGCCACAGTGCAGACAGAGCACCTGGAGAAGCAGCACCTTCCCACAAGGGTGGGCACCAGCAGCAGCAAAAACAGAGGCAGGATGAGGCCATCTTGGAGCAGGAATAGCTGTTGGGGGAACCTTCCTGTGCTCAGCCTGTGCTGGGCATGCCCATGCACAGAGCCCAGCTCAGCACCAGATCCGAGAAGCTGCAGGAAGGCTTGGAGAGCCGAGGGGAACACGTGGAGCAGTGGGCTCAGGCATGCAGGGTCACACAGCACCAGCCTGCCCTCCCTGAGCATGCCTGTCCTCACCCAACCCTTTCCTTGCACCCCCAGATTGTTGTCTTCGACCAGGAGAACTTCCAGGGCAGGCAGATGGAGTTCACCGCTGAGTGCCTGAACCTGGCTGACCGTGGCTTCGACCGGGTGCGCAGTGTCATTGTCACCTCTGGACCGTAAGTGACCCCAGCCACAGAGGGGGCTGATCCCTGGGGATGTTCCTTGTGGGTGGGGACACAGCCCTGGGGGCATCCTGGGCACAGTGTGATGTGAAGGGGCATTTCCCTGCTGCCTGGGCAGAGACAGCACAGAAGTAGAGCAGGCATCCGAGATCTTCTTTGTGGAGGATGGGAGGGCCAGGATGGGTGGGAAGGATGCCAGGGCCACATGCAAAGAAAGGGGCACCAGAGGCAAAGCCAAGGGCTGAGGAAAGGTGTCCATATTTTCAGCCACCTGGATCTGTCCATGGAATACAAGAGAACTGCAGATTTTTGAGAAGTCGAGGTGAAATGATGTGGGATCCTTGGACCAGGCTGGAGCAGGCAGGGATGGGCAGGGACAAGCACATGCCTGCATGCAGACAGCCCAGCAGCAACAAGGGGGCTGGACAGGTCTCAAAGCCATGAGAACAGTTGACACAGGCAGGGACAAAAACGATCCCCAAAGCAGATAAGTGAGCAGACAGATGATCTTCATGTTGAAAGAGCATCCCACCATGCCGTGCCTGGCTGGAAATGGCGTGCCCAGGAATGCAGGGGGGCTGGCAGAGCTGTGGGGAGGGTGCACAGGACGTGGCTTGTCCTGACAGCATCTCTGAGGGACTGGGAGGGTGACCTGGAATGACACCATGCAGCACCGACAACTTTTTTATTAAGAACCCTGAATATCCAACTCTTCTTGACACAAATGGGGGATGGAGCAGCCTGGAAGGAGCTCAGAAATTATTCCTGGGAAGCTGCAGCAGACATAGAAAGGGTGAAATTGGGAGGACAGAGAACCTGGGTGTCATTGGGGTTCTTAGAAGCTTATTGAGAGTCATCAATGGGAGTCTGCACCCCAAAATGTGCTTAGGGAAAGATGAAATCAAAACAACCAAGCTGAGTTTTTGCAATCAGCTTGAGGCTGTGCAGCCTGGGGTACCTGAACACATCTCCTGCCAGCAGGAAAATCCCTGCTGGTGTCTGCAGGAAGAGATATTTTGCAGGGAAAGGAGAGGCAGCAAATGCAGGACTGCTGTGGTGCCAGGGGCTTCTGAAGCCCCACACCCCTGACATTCCCAGCACTGCAGCACCTCGTGGCTCTGCTAAAGAGGTGACATTGCAGCTGAATGAAGCCCATGCCTGGCAGTGGGATGGGTGCCAGTGCTGGCTGGCGCTGGAGCAGTGAGGTGTGCCAGGATTACACAGCCCAGGCAGGAGGGACAACAGAGTCCTGAGCTGACTCCGCGGGGTCACCGGCTGTGCAGGGGTCTTGCTGCTCCCCTGCTGAGGAAGAGGAGCACTGTGAGTGCTGGTGTCTGCTGCAGGTTTGGATGCTCACATACTGGTGAGCTTCCAGCTGAGAGCCCATGGATCTGCACAGGCCACAGTGCCTGGGCTGGGGTAAAGGTGGGAGCAGGGTGGTGGGGCCACAGCCTTTCTGAAGACTCTTCCACTCTCCTGCAAGCTGGCTGAGCAGGAGGGGAACTGCTGGGTGGCACCTGACCCACTCTTTGCCCACCTCTCTCCCCAGCTGGGTGGCCTACGAGCAGGCCAACATGCGTGGGGAGATGTTCATCCTGGAGAAGGGCGAGTACCCTCGCTGGGACACCTGGTCCAGCAGCTACCGGAGCGACTGCTTCATGTCCATGCGTCCCATCAAAATGGTGAGTGCTCGGGAGCAGAGAGCCCTGGTGGGGTCTGCTCAGGGCTGGGCTGGGCTGCTGGGCTGAGCAAAGCTCCAGGGCTTTGGCTGCACTGCCCAGCACCCTCCCTCTGTCTTCCCCAGGAGGCTGAGGACCACAAAATCTCCCTCTACGAGTCTGCTGACTTCAAGGGCAACAAGATGGAAATCCAGGAGGACGATGTGCCCAGCCTCTGGGCTTATGGCTTCTGCGACCGCGTGGGCAGCGTGCAGGTGCCCAGTGGAACGTAAGCTGGGCTGCAGTTCCTCATGCCAGGCTCCCTGTCCTCCCCAAGTGGCTGCTGTGGGCTCTCAGGCAGACAGAAAGAGCTGCATGGATGGTTTTGGTGGCATGGCTGTTTGTGTTGATGTGGCTGTTTTGGGTGGCCTGGGTGTTTTGGGTGGCATGGCTGTTTCTGGTGGCATAGCCCATTCCCCACTGGCCCTCTGAGTGCACACCAGCCACGTGGCTGCTTCCTGGAGCGGCCGACTCTGCTCAGGTGCCCTGTGTTTGCTTTCCCTGCAGTTGGGTCGGGTACCAGTACCCTGGCTACAGAGGCTACCAGTACCTCTTTGAGACCGGAGACTTCCGACACTGGAATGAGTGGTCTGCCTTCCAGCCCCAGATCCAGTCCATCCGCCGCATCCGGGACATGCAGTGGGACCAGAAGGGCACCTTTGTCACCCCCGACGCGCCCTCCGACTGAGCGTGCCACGCCTGCTAGCTACGAGTCCCGGGCCCCGTGGGGCACCCCCGCCTCCCCTCGCGCTCGCCTGCCCAGCACTTTCCTTGTACATTGCACATTCCCTGGATGTACTCTACCTTGTGAGGCAAATTAAAAAAAAACCAGAAGATTAGAACTGCTCGGGGGTCGGTGGTGCATGAACGCGGCTCCGCTTGCCCGGGGTGTGCCCGTCTTGCGCTGGAGCTGGGTGGGACGCGGTGGATGGAGGGTGGTTTTGCCAGGGAATTGGACTCATCCAGGAGCTTCCTGGAATGGGGCTGGGACACAGGAGACCCTCGGTGTGGGAGAAGGGGGTGGCAGAGGCTGCAACCTGACTCCACCAACCCTCGTAGGGACCCTCCCAGTTGAGGGGCTCAGGATGCCCCGGGAGCGGCGGAATCAGGGCGGGCTCCTGGCTTTGTCCACGCCTGCGGGATCCGGGGGGCTGCGAGGGGTCCTGGGTCCCTGATGGTGTGATCCACTTAGGCACTAATTAACAGCAGAAACTGCAGTCAATCAAAGACCAAATCGCTCTCAAGGAGGTTTTTTCCCCCCTCGGATGTTGTCCGTCCCCACCGGGCACTTCCTTGCGGCCTCATTCTCCCTTCCCATTCCGTTGCCTCCCGGTGGGGCACCTCGGGGTGGCATTTCCCTGCGCTCCCACGCCGCTAATTAGCGACGGCGGTGATTAATTCCAGCGATAGCACTGACGGCAGCGCTGCCGGGCGAGCTGCACACAGGCAGCACCGGCACCGGGGCGGGGACAGGGGATAACGGTGAGGCCGCGGGCAGCGAGCGCGGCGCGGAAGCGCTTCTAGCAGCTCGCGGGGACGGCTGCGCGGCCACGGCCGGTACCGGCAAAGGGCAACAGCACCGGCACGGGGACGGGCACGGGCAGGAACACGGGCACGAGCAGGGACAGGGGCTCGGTGCCCGGCTCGGTTCCCCCGGTGCCGCCCGGTGCCCGGCGCGCGCGGCGCACGCGCGGAGCGGCGGGCGGGGATCCCGGCCCCGCGTGCGCGTGACGTCGCCGCGTCTCGCGCCGCTCCGGGCCGGCGGCGGCCCCGGTGAGTGCGGGGGGCAGCGGGGGGAGCGCGGGGAGCGGCCTGGCACGGCACGGCACGGCACGGGTACCGCGTGTGCCCCTGCCGTTTGTCCCCCCCAGCCGCGCCGGCTGGCAGGTGACAGCGGCCGGGCTGCGCGGCGAGCGGTGCCTGGTACCGGCGGGCGCTGCTTGGTACCGGCTCGGGGCTCGGTGGGCGGCGCGGGCTCAGCGAACGGGGCGCGGAGCGGCGGGGGATGCTCGGTGCGCAGTGCGGGGCGTGCGTGGTGCGCGGTGCTGGGGACAGCGGGCGGTGATGCGGGATCCGAACGGTGCAGGGTGCGCGGTGCTGGGGACACAACAGCGCTGGGTTTGCGGTGCTGGGGACACAGAGCGGTCCTCGGTGCTGGGTGCTCGGTGCAGAGTGCTCAGAGTAGCGCTGGGTGGCCGGTGCAGGATGCTCGGTGCAGGGTGTTCAGGGCAGGATGCTTGGTGCTGGGTTCACAAGTGCTGCTCAGGGCAGGATGCTCAGTGCTGGATTCACGAGTGGTGCTGTCTGCAGGGTGCTCAGTGCAGTGCAGGGTGTGCTGAGGTGGCCACAGGGTGCTCAGTGCACAGAACACAGTGCAGGATGCATGGCAGGTGGGACAAGGTGCTCAGCCCAGGGTCCTCCTCGTACCTTTTTCCTCCCATTCTGCTCTTTAGCACATGGTGCCCTCTCCCCGCTCCCGTGGCACCGCTCTGGCAGCCCAGCACCAAGCCGTGGCTCCATAACCTGAGCACTGCCATACACAGAGATGCCCATGGGCTGGGGCTGTCCATCTGTCCAGGTGTCCAGAGTTCAGCCAGGGTTGGAACTGCCCTCCTATACCAGGATGAGTGTGGTGGCCTGGGCAGGTGAGTGCCCAGTGAGAGGCCATGCCTGCAGGTCTTGGGCATCCTCAGCCTCTGCTGAGGCTCAAGAGGTGTTGGTAGCACTGAGGTCCGGGTGGCTGTGGGATGTGGGTCCCTTGGCTCGGGGTGCAGACAGCTTCCCGAGCAGCTGCATTGGCACCTTGCAGCCCACCCAAAGCACTGGCATTCCCCTGGCAGTGCCCGTCTCTTACTCGGCTGTGCCCTGTGTGGCAGGGATGTGACATCCATGCCTTGTCCAGCTTGAGTTCTTTGGGACTCGTGGCTGGAGTTGCTGGCACCGGGGCTGGCAGCGTGAGCTGGGCTGCCCTCCTCTGCAGGCAGGGAATGGTTTGCATCACAGAGGCCTTTGCTCTGTCCCTTGCTGTGTTTGTTTGCATGCTCGGGCTCTGTCCAAAAATCATCTCGCAGCTTGAAACCCCTTCAGACGCCTCCCCCTGCCAGGCCCCACCAGCTGCTTGGACTCTGTTTCGGGAGGCGAGTCCCCTCCCGTGCTGCTCCCTCCTGCTCAGGCACTGAGCAACGGTGAGTGGGGTGATTGGTGCTAACAGGTTTCCAGATTTTTGCTGTGTGTTTAGCAGGAATGCTGCAGGGTGCTCATGGGGAGCTGTCAAGTGCCGGCACGGGCGCCTGAGAGCGGGGTTTGCCATCGCGTGCCCGTGGCAGCTGGTGCCCCGAGGCTGCTGCATGTGGCACCACAGGAGCAGCTGTGCTGCAGAGCCCAAAGGGAGCCCAGGGTCTCTGCAGAGTCACATGAGAGATGCAGCCCAGAATTTGGGGGATGGCAGCTGAAATGGGCACTGTGCGGGTCCTGCCCATAGCAGCTGGCATTGGGGGGCTTCACTGCAGGGGGATGGGCCAGGCTGGGTCCTGGGGTCTCTGCAGGGCACTGGTGGGCTCACCAGCATGGGCAGGCTCGTGCCACTGCCATCCTCTGCCTGTACGTTTTACAAACTGTATTAGTAATTCCTATCGCTATTTTAAGGAGATTTTTCCAAAGGCAGTTTGCGTTACGGGTACGCTGAGCCTTGGGGGATGTGTGGGATGGCAGGAGCGCTGTTAGAACGTGGGGACTGTCAAGAAGATTTTTGGAGAGAGAAAACAACCCCCCAGCAGGTGGTTTTATTTGGCACCGTACAGATGCGCCTTGTGATGAATTTGTGATGCCTTGAGGAGCCTCCGCCTCAAGCCTCAGCTGAGCACGTTTTCCTCCAGATTCCACAGGCAGCGGGCACACAGAACCTGGGAGAAGCTTGCCCTTGTGTCAGCTGCCTGCTTTGGTTCACTGTTTTCCAAGCCTTTAGTGCCCTGTTTGCCTCCAGAATTCCTGCAGGAATTCTCTCAAAGGTTTCCTCTCTCAAGGTGAACGATGCCTTTTTTTTGTCCCTAGTCCGTGCTGTGGTGCCTCACGGTGTGAGTGCAGGCAGGAGGGTGGCCCTGCCGCAGGAGCCCCTTGTCCCCTCCCAGGGACAGCAAACAAGAGCAAGCAGCGGGGATTGCTCAATGCTGAGCGCTCGGAAGCGAAGCAAGCGGCTGCTTCCCACCGCACATTCCCAGGCACTGACCCCAGACCGAGCCTGGGGGCTCTGAAGGGGCTGAAGGTGCTTCTCCACGGAGGAATGGCCACGGGATGTTGGCTCTGAAGCCACAGGCTGCCGTGCTGGGGCAGGGGAAGCTTTTCCAGCTCTCCTGTTCCTGCTCGGTGCTGGGAGGTGGCAAAGCTGCCACCCCCCCCGCAGACAGCTGTGCTCACAGCTGGCTGCGGGCCAGCGTGGCCGGGTGGCACTTGGGGCATGGGCACAGGCCTTGGTGGGCCAGCGTTTGCAGATGCCAGGGGCAGCAGAGGAGGAGCAGGGCTCCCTGTGCAGACAGGAAGGCGCTCGGATGTGCCGTGCAGGGTTACTTTGGCTGATGAGGCAGCCGCGGCGCAGGCTCGGAAGGACTCGGTTCCGTTTCTTCCGTCGGTGGTTTCACAAGGGCTTCTCCCGTGCCAGGGCTTGGGGGTGGTCACTGCCCGTCCTCGCTGGGGCTGGGAGTGGGAGGATACAAACTCACACATTGTTGAAGTTGGTGCTGGTGCTGCCCAAAGTTTCTGGCTTTGTGGAGACGCCAAATGCTGGCCGTTATGGCATCCGCTGTGCCGAGCATGGCTGGGCATTGCTGGAGATCCTGGGGCTGGGCTGTGCTCGGGACTGCTCCTGAGGGAGCTGCAGGAAACAGGACAAGAAGGAGCAGAGGAGCTGGGGAAGATGGGGAGGTGCAGCTGTGTGCCCTCTGCCCTCCCTGCCTGCAGGGTGAGCAGTGGCACCTCCGTCCTTGCTGCCCTGCCCTGCCCTGCTCTGCCCTCAGGCTGTGCCTCCAGGGCTGCTGCTGCTGCTGCATGGGGAAATAAAACACTTTGATTTTGTTTCTTAAGCAAATTTGAGGTTTTGGGGTTTGTCTTGCAGAAACAGCTTTTTATTTGCAGATCCTGATCTTTGTGCGTGCAAGAATGGAGCTTGTTGGGACTTAGGGTTTGGCGTGTGGATTGGGAAAATATTTTTTGAAGATACTTGGTGTTTCTTCTAGCAGTTCCTCTGACTTCTCTTTCTCCCTGTTGTATGGCAGGCTCTGACCACCCACATTCCTGCAGGGAATGTTTGTGCAGTTCTGTGAGGGAAGAGCTGTGTTTGCATCAAGCGTGGTGAGTGAACAGGGGGGCTGCAACCCCCAGCTCCCCTTGTCCGGTGCCCCTCTCCCATGGGGATCCCCTGGACATACCCTGGATGAGGGGTGAGAGTTGGAGGGACCTGGTCAGAGGCATGGAGAGTAATCATAGAATCATGGAATGGTGTGAGTTGGAATGGATCTCAAAGATCTTTTAGTTCCACCCCTCTTCTCTGGGCAGGGGCACCTTCCACTATCCCAGGTTGCTCAGACCGCCATCCAGCCTGGACATGGACACTTCCAGGGATGGGGCAGCCACAGCTTCCTTGGATAAGAGGAGCTGGGGAAGAGCTCAGTGCTTTCCCAGAGCCCCATCCTCCATCAGGACAGTGGAGTCACTGGTCAGGGCACAAGGGGAGCCAGCATGGGAGTGTCACCAGCAGTGCCACCTGTGCTGGCTTTGCCTTTGTCCCCCTGAGGCAGCAACTGCAGATTAATTAAGGAAGAGTGAAGCTCTGTGGGTTAATTAACAGTCAGGAGCTCCCTCTGAAGTGCAGAGCTCGTGTCCCATTTCAGCACAAGCATGTCAGACGTGCCGGAGCCTTGCTGAGGTGCAGTGCCAGGTGCTGGGGAGTGGGTAGGTGCTTCCATCCCTGTGTCCTGCCAGCAGCTTTCCTCTTGGGCATTCCATAATTAATCTGCCACTCTGAGCTGAAGGCCGTGTCCCTGCCAGGTTGGCAGGGTGAATGCTGAGGTTTCCATCTCAGGAAGATAAAATGCCACCGCCATGATTGGAACGAGGGATGGGTGGAGGGAACTTATTGTAAATTGGTGGATTTTTATTGTTTGAGGAACACCCTACCATTGAGCAGGACAATAAAATGTTTTGCTAATCATAACAGCCTTGAAGCGATAAACGAGCAGTCTGTTTGTGCTGTGAAATGTCTGTGGATTCTCTGCTGATGTGATTTAGAGCCTGCTGGAGCTGGCTGGCACACAGTGCCCATAGCCCTGGCTGGCCTCTCTGGGATGCAGGGCAGGGATGCTTGGCTGGGATGCGTGCTGTGGCTCAGGGCTCTCACCTTGCAGGCTTTTCTGAGCCAGAAAGTGTTTGAAGCTGGCACAGGCTGTGTTAATCCTCAGGGCAGCAGGTTCTGCTGGTTTATTTTTCTAGGTCCTCAGCAGTGAGAATAAGTTCCCCTTTGCCCCCTGAGCCTGTTGGGTGTTAAGATGCAGCTGCAGCAGCCTCTTGTGTGGTTTAGGTGCTGAGGTGGCTGCTTGAACACTCATCCCTGAACTCTTTTGACTGTTAGTTTTTCCCCGGGATGATGGCGGCGGTGCAAGTGTAAACCACAGGGCTGTCCATGCTGTTTGGGGATTTTCCAAGGGACACAGAACTCCGAAGTGCTCCAGACCACAGGTGTTTTTGCTAGGATTGGTTGTGTTTTCACTGAAATTGGCCTCTGTTGCAGTGGATGCCCTGGGTTCATGACCTGCAGTGCAGCTTCAGTTTTAGTCATCAAACCCGTCCTGCTCTCAGCGGTCCCGCTCTCGCCGCTTGGTGGATGACAGCAGCTTATTTTTTGTTGTGGGGTTTTTTTTGAGTGCAGCAGCTTCATTTCCATACCTTCCCTCCGAGGCTCAGGGCTATGGCTCGCCTGCAGCAGAGGTACGTGCAGAGCTCCTGTCCCACCACGGGGGTAAGTGGGTTGGATCCTGTTCCCTGTGGGATCGATCCCGGTCTGTGCAGTGCTGGGGTGGAGAAGCACGAGCTGGGGGTTGTGCAACAGGGCTGACGCTGCACTCAGTGACCACAGCCACCCCCGTGGTGCCTCTGTGGGCTCCTGGTGGAGACTGGGGCTGGCCCAATGCCCCATGCTCGCTGCATTCCAGTCCTGCTAAGAGAGATACTTGGGAAGTGTTTGGAAATGTGCCATACAAGTTACCAGCAGGAGCATCCAGGAGGAGCAGAGCTGCCATCAGCAGTGCCAGCGTTGGACTGAGCTCAGGTTGAGATGAAGCAGTGGCCCTCAGGCAAGCTGTGTTTATTTTTGTAAATGAACTGGAGACTATCAATTCAGTAATTAAATATTGCTGATTCATAAAGATGTGAGCTGGATATGTTGGGACATTTGTTGCTGACCACAGTTTCTGCTGCTGTTCCGCCACAAGGGTGCCTGCAGATCCTCATCCTTTTATTGAGCACCAGCAAACTGAGCTCAAATTTTCCGGGCCACACCTACGTCTTTTGGGGAGGCTGCACTTTATGACAATCATTTCTGGGAATGATTTAAAGAAAAATGCAGCTTTTGATCCTGTGGGGCTTCTTGTAGGAGCTGGTTTTGTGGTCGCTTGTAACACTTGAACAAATGGTGTTTCCTCACTGCTGAGGGTGCTGTGCTGGCACAGGGGCTGTTCTGGGGGTGGTTTTTTATCTGTTCCCAGTGCAGGTGCCAAGGTCAGGGGTTTCACTCAGGGGTTTTTGGTCGGGGTTTTGGTCTGAGCTGTTGTTGGAGCCCAGCTGGTGGTGACGCCCTGCACAGCATCAGGAAGGAAGTCACAAACAAGTGCATATCCGTGTGTCTGTGCACGGGGAAGAGCTGGAAACGTTTCTGGAGCGGGGTGAGTCGGGTGGGCTGTTAAACCACCTCTGTCCCTGCACCTCAGTGCTCGTGGCACTGCAGAAGCACATCCTGGAATATGGAAGCTGCAGCCTGGTCAGGAGCTGGAGTCCTGCAGTCCATGGAGGCCAGGCTGAGCAGGAAGCCTCGCAGGGAAGTGCCTGCACTGCGGATAAGCCCTTGCAGAGTTCATGCTGGGTGGAGTTTCCCTCTGGTTTGTCCTTAGTGCTGAGGCAGAGGGGCCGGTGACACTCGATGGCAGGAGAGGAGACTGGAATAGCCATTAGTGTCACTACTGGAAATGTGCTCAGGAACATCCTGTGAGGCTGGGACTTGCTGTGCAGCCAGGGGCAACTCACTGGGAATGTCCCAGCAGCAGTGACCCCATGATGCTCCCATGTCATGATCCTGGGAGGAGAGTGACATTCCATGATCCTGCCAGGTCCTGGCCCCTCGGGGTGCTCTGTTGCAGCTCTGTGTCCCAGACTGTCCCCGGGATGCTCTGTGCTTGCAGGATGGCTTTGGCCAAGGCTGCTGGGCTCCCTGGCATGGAGCAGTGGGTGCAGGTGCTGTGTCCTTATGGGAAACCCGGTGTCCAGGGGTTTGGTTCCCAACCTGGAGGGATTTCCATGCTGTGAGTGGCTGGTGCTTGGCAAGTGGTGAGGCTGGAGAGAGCTTTGTTCCTTGGGCTGGAGCCAGGAGGTCCTGCCAGGCCTGCGGGTCCTCTGGGCTCTGTCTCCTTTCACTGTCACTGATTTGGGGGCTCTGGTCATCGTCTGACTTTGATTTCAACATTTGCAGCAGGCGAGTCTGGAGCTGCTTCCTCTGGTCAAGGCTGTTGTGCTGGTCAGTGTGTGCTGGAATTGTGCCCAGTTGGATTGTCATCCCCTGGGCTTTAAACATCCTGGCTGCTCGGGTCCCCCGGGACCTCCTTCCCGGAGGTCTGCTCTCCCTTCCAGGAGGCTGCATTTCCTAAAAGAGCAGCTG
Source organism: Brachypodius melanocephalos (assembly GCA_013398615.1). Taxonomy (NCBI): domain Eukaryota; kingdom Metazoa; phylum Chordata; class Aves; order Passeriformes; family Pycnonotidae; genus Brachypodius; species Brachypodius melanocephalos. The sequence continues at coordinate 3,764,856 of VZSR01003800.1, forward strand.
CCCTGCTGCTTCCCTCTGTGTGTCCTGGCTCGGTTGTGCTCTGTGAACAGTGCCGAGGTCTCAGGGCAGGTGTGCCAATTCCAGCTGCCAGCACTGATCGTGAGCTGGGACCACCAGCTCCACCAGGAGCTGGGACCCTGGGGCTCAGAGGAGGCTGTGGGCAGGAGGGGAAGGTGCTAAATAAACAAATCAACACTGCGTCTTCTCTTCCCCTTCAGGTGTTTTGGTGGCCACGGGTTCAGCATGAAGCTCAACTAGCAGCACAATGACCGTACGGGGGAAAGGTAAGAGCAAGCAGTGGATGTGTGGTTCCTCTGGGGTGCTGGGTGGCTGCTGCACATCTGTCTGATGATGTTGCACCTCTGTCCACACCACCACTGGTGCCCTGTTGATCCTGTGTTGCTTTCACAAGCTGGCAGGACAGCTTGTTCATGCTCAAGTCCCATCAGCACGGGAATAGGGAAGACTTGCTGCCTGTAGGACCTCTTGTCACTCTGCTCTCACTTCCCCACTGGTTCCCATCCTCCCCCATGCTCTGGGTGCCAGCCTGGCCCTGATGGTGGCCAGGGACAGAGCCCCTGGCTCTGTGTCACATCCCTGTCCTGCCATGTCCAAGCTCCCTAGTTCCTGCTGGAGTGGGGAGCTCTCAGAGCCAGCTTGGGCATCTGAAGGGGTGTTGTCTCTGGAAGGGCTGTCTCTGCTCAGACAGTCCTGCACCTAATTACAGCTTGATTCCAGCACAGTGTCTGCTGGGGAGGAAATGACCCGTCCGTCTTCCCTCATGGACTAATGAGGCCCATAAATTTTAGGAAATTCTCAGTGGAGAATTGCACAAAAGAGCTGAGAACCAGCTGGGCCGTTTGCGGTTGCCCCCGGCCCGTGGCCAGGCACGCTCTGGATGTTGTTCAGCCCTCCCAGCACATTGGGGTGATCCCAGGATGATCCCAACAGGGAGATCTGTCCTATTCCAGCCCTCCCAGGGCCAGGGGCTGCTGTGCAGGGGCAGAGTCAGAGTCCAGAGCTCAGCAGTGGGGAGAAGTCATGCTCCTATGGGCACCTGCTTTTCCCACTCCCCACATGGAGTAGGAGCTTCTCCATGCTGGTGGTGTTGGGTGGGAGCAGTGGGGGCTGTGTCCCTGCATGCTGGACAGGCAGGGTGGTCCCCAGGGACTCCCAGAATCCCAGGATAATTCAGGTTGGAAGAGCCCTCCCAGACCATCCAACCTGAGTCCAACCTGTGCCCAGTCCCCACCTTGTCACCAGCTCAGAGCACTGAGTGCCATGTCCAAACGTTCCATGGACAGCTCCAGGGATAAGGACTCCACCACCTCCCTGGGCAGCCCCCTCCAAGGCCTGACCACTCTTTTTGTGAGGAAATTCCTCCTGATGCCTGACCTGAACCTCCCCTGGCACAGCTGGCAGCCCCTGCCACCCTCCCATCACACACAATATGAGAGTCCCTTTGTTCCCTCTGCAGCTCAGCTGGAGCTGCTGGAGCATCTCGGTGGGAACTGCTCCCTGTCAGCTGGTTCTCCTGGAGAACAGAGCACTTCTGTGCTCCAGCCTCCTTTCACGATGCAGCCTTTGCTGCTAATTAGCCTGTCTTGGTCCGCATCGCCCTAATTATTCCAGTTGGCCCTAAATCCTGCCTGCTCCTCTGCCATCCATTGAAATGGATCTTGTGGCAGTTGCAATTATTTTGGGGTGAACATTTGAATACATTTACATGACTGAAACAGATGAAGAGAGCAGGAAGGAGCAGCCCTTGTCTTGTTAATGGCCCTGACTCTGCTTGGTGCCGCAAAAAATGCCAGAACTGTTGGGTGTCCCTCTGATCTACATCCCAACAAATCCACCCACTTTATCTCATACCTGGGGATGCAGTTGAGGCTGTTTAGCTTTGGTATGTTACTAAGCAGCTGGTCAGGGTGGACCAGGGAGTAAAGAGCCACAAAAATACTTCAGGTGGTGATGTTGCCGTGCTGCTGGGTTGGGGAAGGGCATCCCTGGGCTGGCAGAGAGGCACTGCCTGCCTGGGCAGGGGTGGATAAAAGCCGGTGGGTGGATGGCAGCAGTCTGGGATGTTGGAGTGGGATATCAGGGACTGGAAGGGGGGAGCAGAGCGAGTCCTTGAGTGCCTGGCAGGAAGGGCAGGAGCAGAGAAGCTGCCCAGCTCCAGGCTCTCTCCTGCCTGCTCCCCGCTGCACAATGTCCTCCTCCGTGGAGGGGAGAAAACGCTTTCCTGGAGTAGCTCTTTGGCCTCTGTCAGCAAAACAGAATCCATGAACGGCCCGTTCCTTCCACTCCATTCAGCTCTTGCCCCAGCCTCATAATCACAAAGAACTGGAAATCCCGGGGTGAGCCCAGGGGAGGATTGCAAAACCTGCACTCGCAACTGGGGCGGACGGGGGGAGGGGGCTGGAAGTGGTGCCAGCATTCCCGGGAGTCCCTCCGGGCACGCAGCTGAGCTGGGCACTCAGAGAGACTGCAGCCTTCCTGCTGGATGTCCTGCCGAGCCGTGGAAAACCCCAAAAAGTCTCGGTGCCAGATGGAGTTTGACGGATTTCTCGCTCAGGTCAGTCTCCGAGGCAGGGCAGGGCGGTGAACGCTGCGTGTGGCTGTTCACTCTCAGATGCTTGAATTTCTCAGCGTTTCATTCTAACGGTTTCTCCTGGCTCAGACCCTTAAAGCTGGCATGAGAGGCTTTTGTTTTTCTCTTTATTTCAGCTTCCCCCTCCCCTGTGACCGCAGGGTTAAACTAAACAACATGTAGGGAGGATGTAGGTGGCTGAGAGGTGAGCAGTGCTGGAGTGCTGACTTGGGTTTGGGAGGAATAACCTCACAGAGGGTCTGGGCTTCATCTGGCACGAAACAGCCTCTCTGTAAAGATTTTGTTTTAAGGACTCCCTGAGTATACAGGGCCCCTCCTCCCCAAAACGTTCCTGGAGCTTTGCTTCAGCAGTAAACCTGTGTTTCTGGGAGCACAAACAATGCAGAGATTCTCTCTTTGGGTGTGCACCGAGGCAGACTTTAATTACCTGCTGGGTGTAAGGCACCAAAGCTGGGAGGTGCTGATAAGCGAAGGAGGTGATGAAATGCTGGGATGGTGTCAGCATCCCGTGGGAGCAGGGCTGGCCCCGCTGCTCTGACGGTGCTGTTCTCTTGCAGATGCCCGTGGGGTTGGACACTCGCTAGCAGAGAGCTGAAGCCCCCAGCCTGTGCCCAGGAGAGCAGGATGCGGGTCACCACGCGCAGGGTGCTGCTGCTGGTGGGCTCGGTGGCGGCCCTGATGGTGACCCTGCACCTGGGGCAACAGGTCCTGGAGTGCCAGCAGGTCCTGAGCGAGAGGAGGCACAGGCTGATGAGGCCCGAGAACGAGGAGCTGGTGATGGTGGACGCCAACCACGTGGAGTACCGGTACAGCAAGGACATGCCCCTGATCTTCATCGGCGGCGTCCCCCGCAGCGGCACCACGCTGATGAGGGCCATGCTGGACGCCCACCCCGAGGTGCGCTGCGGGGAGGAGACCCGCATCATCCCCCGCGTGCTGGCCATGCGCCAGGCTTGGTCCAAGTCCGGCCGCGAGAAGATGCGCCTGGACGAGGCCGGGGTGACGGACCAGGTGCTGGACGCGGCCATGCAGGCCTTCATCCTGGAGGTGATCGCCAAGCACGGCGAGCCCGCCAAGTACCTGTGCAACAAGGACCCCTTCACGCTCAAGTCCTCCGTGTACCTGTCCCGGCTGTTCCCCAACTCCAAGTTCCTGCTGATGGTGCGGGACGGGCGCGCCTCGGTGCACTCGATGATCACGCGCAAGGTGACGATCGCCGGCTTCGACCTCAACAGCTACAGGGACTGCCTGACCAAGTGGAACAAGGCCATCGAGGTGATGTATTCCCAGTGCCTGGAGATCGGCCGCGCTCGCTGCCTGCCCGTCTACTACGAGCAGCTGGTGCTGCACCCCGAGCAGTCCATGCACAACATCATGAGGTTCCTGGACATCTCCTGGAGCGACACGGTGCTGCACCACGAGGAGCTCATCGGGAAGCCCGGCGGGGTGTCCCTTTCCAAGTGAGTCTCGGCTCCTCCCTCAGCTTTTCGAGGAGTGTTTTCATTACACGAAGCAGGCTGAAGCTGGGGACAGAGCCGCCTTGCTGGGGTCTGTGTGTGATTTTTGTGTGTGTGATTCTGGGGGAGGAGTTGTACTCCCACGCATTGTACTGCAGTGGGGTTTGTGTTCTGAGTAAGGGATGGCTTTAAAGCTCCCAATCTGTTGTACTCCACAGAACAGCTTGTCAAGCAAGGATTTCAGGAGCAGGTGACTGTTTAATCTCTCTTGACACTGCAGAAATTATTTCAGTCTCTAATTTGCAAAGAGCTGCTTGCTCTGAAACGTGAGCTCTTTAATGCCTCCTTCTCCACCCGTCCTCAGATGCCTCCTTGGTGTGATTAGTTGTGCTGCTAATGATGATGAGCTGCAGTTCCTGCCAGGTCTGGGGCTGGTATTGCAGAATAAAAGCAATACCTGCTCAGTGGGGACACACCCAGCACTCCCTCCTGGCCTCTCTGTGTGCGGGGGACGTTTACCTTCTCCCACTTTCTTTTCCTCTTTTAATGCTGTTTCTTTTCTAAATGGAGGCTTAAGTCAGGCTTAGCAAAATTTAATCAGCCATGTAAGGAAATTATCCAAGTTTCTGTATCAGTTGTTGGTGTCCCAGCGGTGAGGGCACAGGAGCCACGGGGGATGTGCAGCTGCTCCAGTTTTCTGGGATACTATGGGAATGCAGCCAGCTCTGCTTCCCTGTTTGCTCAGAGAAAATTGGTCCACGTTGCTTAGATCAGGTTTTGAATATTCATAGGGGTCACCGGGCGTATCTGTGCTACAGCCCACACGTCTTACATTGTTTTCCTCTGATAAGCAGTGGTGTCCTGGTGAAAACCTCTGTCCTGGTGGAGGACGGATAACTCCTGTAGGAAAAGTGGAAGCAGCCTCAAGTTGTGCCAGTGGAGGTTTAGGTTGGATAATAAGGAAAATTGCTCCCATGAGAGGGTCAGCAGGCATTGGAACAGGACAGTGGTAGAGTCACCATCCCTGAAAGGATTTAAAAGTGGATGTTGCACTTGAGGATATGGGTCAGTGGTTGCCGTAACAGTGCTGTGGGAATGGTTGGACTCACTGGTCTTGGAGGGCTTTTCCAACCTTAATGATTCCATGATTCTAAACAGGAGAACCCAGCCTCTGGGGCTGTGGAACCCCCTGCCAGGGTCTGCTTCCCCAGAGCAGGGCTGTGAGGGACAGAAGCTGTGGCTACCCCATCCTTGGAAGTGCCCAAGGCCAGGTGGGACAGTACTTGGAGCAGCCTGGGATAGTGGAAGGTGTCAGTACCCGTGGCAGGGAGTGGGATGGGATGGGATTTAAGGTTCTCTGTGGAGGTGGCAGCGAGCTGTGTGTGAGCCCAGCACACGTGTGAAATCCAACCATCGTGTCTTTTGTTTTCTTTTCTGTTCCCCAGGATAGAGAGGTCGACAGACCAGGTGATCAAGCCGGTGAACATGGAGGCGTTATCCAAATGGATCGGGCACATCCCGGGGGATGTGCTGCAGGACATGGCCCACATCGCCCCCATGCTCGCCAGGCTCGGCTACGACCCCTACGCCAACCCCCCCAACTACGGCCACCCTGACCCCCTGGTTGTCAACAACACACACAGAGTGAGTGGCACTGCCATGGGGGGAATGCCAGGGGCTCACAGAGCCCTCCAGAGCAAGGGAAGCTCCTGAACCAGAGTGGGATAGAGCAGGGGGAAACAGACTCACACAGGGAAAATGGAATCACAGGATTCCAGAGTTATTCAGGTTGGAAAAAGCTTCCCAGAATCATCGAGTCCAACCTGTGCCCAATCCTCACCTTGTCCCCAGCCCAGAGCACTGAGTGCCACATCAGACATGTTCCTTGGACACCTCCAGGGATGGGGACTCCACCCTGGGCAGCCCCTTCCAATGCCTGACCACTCTTTCCATGAGGAAATTCCTCCTGATGTCCAACCTGACCCTCCCCTGGCACAGCTTGAGGCAGTTCCTCTCATCCTGTCCCTGTTCCCTGGGAGCAGAGCCAACCCCCTTGGCTGCATCCTCCTGTCAGGGAGTTGTGCAGAGCCAGAAGGTCCCCCCTGAGCCTCCTTTTCTCCAGGCTGAGCCCCTCCACCAGCTCCCTCAGCTGCTCCTGGTGCTCCAGCCCCTTCCCCAGCTCTGTTCCCTTCCCTGTTCATGCTCCAACCCCTCGTCTGTCTTAGAGAAGGACCCAGAGCAGGACAGAGCACTCAAGGTGCAGCCTGGGAAGGTTGGGAATGGCTGGCAGCAGTGACCCAGAGGTGATTCCACTGCCCCAGGGGATGACTCCAGGTTCTTTTTCCCACAGGTTTTAAAGGGGGATTATAAAACACCGGCCAATCTCAAAGGTCACCTGCAGGTAAGAGCCAGGCATACCATGAGGGTTTGGGACACACTGGGGTGCCTGGTCCCTGCTCCCTTCCCTGGGGAATGCTGGCTCAGAGCTGACCCTTCTCTTTTGGGGCTCTTCCAGGTGACTCAGAACACGTCATCTCCTCACTAAGAAAATTAATGATTTCCAGGTAAGACACTGTTTACTTAATTTTAGGGTTTGGGCAAATCTGCCTGCGTCGTTCCAGGACCGGCACTTGGTTTGTGTGATTTCTGTGGATCAGCTGGGGTTCCAGGCGCACTGCTGGTGCCAGGGATCCTTCACAGTCGCCTCAGATCTTACCACACAATGCTGCTGTGTGGGACCATTTGTAAGGAATTCTTTTCCTGAGCTCTGGGAACAGGATTAAAGCTGCAAAATGAAACTCAGCCGCCTGGGAGGGTTATTGCAGCCCATCCCCGCGGGCAGCTGGGACACATGGAATGTGTGGATGAGCTGAGCTGCTCCCCAGCTGCCTCCAAGGACGTGCCATGGACCTGAGGAAGGGGATAGAAAACAAAGGAAAACATGATGGAAAACAAAGCTGCTGCCTTGGGCTTCTGCTCCAGAGACAACTGTTGATGTGTTGGATGTTCTTCCTCCATGCTCACGCATAAAATACCATTCTTGGTTCTAAAACTAATCCTTTAAGAGCAAGTTTCTGTGTACAAGCAGATGTTTGGGCTAGAAGAAGGTCAGAAGCACTGAGGGAAGATCAGAAATTGCGTGTCCCCTGTCCTGGGCTGAGAATTGGTTCCTTTCTGGCCGTTTTTTTGTCGCAAGGGCTTTAAACCCTCAGTCGGGCATTGCTGTGCTAGTCTGAGGGCATCCTGTTCTTGAGGGCATCCTGTTCTTGAGTGGATCCTGTTCCTGAAAGGATCCTGTCCCTGAGGCCATCCTGTCCCTGAGGCCATCCTGTCCCTGAGGTTCTGTGTTTTGTCTCTTCCAGAACGCTGCCAGTGGCCTGTTGTTGGCCGAGAAGGAAGAGTGTGCAGTGGGCCCGTGGAAATCGGTTCTCCAAGCATATTGCTTGCTCCTACTGTTGCCAAATGACTGCGCTCCAGGAATGTATTTGCATTTATTTGCAAAGGCCAAACGTGCTCCACGGCGAGGACATCCCCGGCCTCTCCCAGCGCTCCGTGGGGAATGCAGCTGTGGAAATCCGGACTCGGGAGGGGCGGGAGGAGATTCCCCGTGCCGTGGCTGGAGGACTCCGTACATCGCGTTTGTGTCTGTGTGATCTCTGTTCCCCGTTCCCGGTGTGGGGAGCAGCCCTCCCGTCCCTGCTGTTCCGTATTCCTGGGATCGGGAAGGGCCACCCCGGTCCTGCTGTTCCCAATTCCCAGGGTCAGGAGCAGCCCCCTGGCCCTGCAGAGCCTTTTGTGGTGCGTGTGCCCTCCCCCCAACCCCCTCCCCGACCCTGCAGAGGCTATTGCAGAGTTAATATATGTCCCCCTCTACCCGCGGTGTCGAACACCATTAAAGTGTTGATTTGATATTTAATATATTAATTATTTATCGCGCGGGCTCCGCCCCCTCTACCCCGCCGGGCCACAGGGCGGCGCTGCGCTCCTGGCGACTCTATGGTTTGGGGGCGGGGCTTGAGCGCCGCCGGAAGCGGACCGGAAGTGACTGCGGAGCATCCGGTTTGGCGGCGCGGCCGGGGCCGGTTCTGGGATCTCTGAGGGGGCCGGGGGTGCCGGCGGTGCCACGATGTCGATGTCGCACCTGTACGGCACGGACGGAGACGATGGCGTGGAGATGGAGAGCTTCGAGGTGT
>VZSR01003800.1:3773216-3807023 GCA_013398615.1 Brachypodius melanocephalos
GGGGGGGAGGATGGGGATTGCCTGGCCAAAGCAGGGTTAAACAGCCCGATGGCTGTTTCGGATCCCGTTTTGGGGGCTGTAAGGCACAGCAGCCCCCAGGCTCCTGCGGGAATGTACTCTGGAGCAAAATTCCCTCTCGTTTTGCAGCTCCAGGGATTACTCGGCCCCCGTGAATTTCGTCAGTGCTGGGCTGAGGAAGGCGGCGGCCGAGGAGCTCTCTGATGAGGACTCGGATGACGATGAGAAGCCTGTGAAGCAGGAGGAGATTCCCAAGGAGTTTGTGCCCAAGAAGTTAAAAACAGTGAGTTCTCCGGGAGATTTACTGTTTGTTTTATATTTATGAAACTCAGGCTGTGGTGGAGGGCAGTGAAACTGTAATAGAGCAGTAAAAAAGGGAGAAATAATTAAACCAGAGACCCAAATGTGTCATTAAGGGAAGTGTTTGCTGTGGATTTCAAATCACTGATACAAATACATTGAGAAAACAAAAATCAGAATAATAAATCATTGGTGCAACTGTACATTGATATAATGATTGTGTGTCCTTGGGAATCAGTCCTTTCATTTTTCTCAACATTCCCTTGGGTCAATGGAGGTTTAAAGGAGAGAATTCCAGTGGTTTCCTGCCTTTCAGAGACTGTATTTTTTTACTTTCACAGAACGGACAAATCCAGGCATGTTATAGATTAAAACTCAAACCTTTATTTTCAGTTAAAACCAGAAAGAATCGGGAATCAGCTTCAGCTAAATCTGATGGTGGAGCCTGAGAACTGTCAGGTTGTCACCTAGAGTTTTTCAGGACTTTCCTTTCCCATTTGAGGAATTTCAGGAATCTCCATAGGTGCTTCATGGATGTGCAAGCAAGCTGGGCAGTGTGGGGACAACAGAATCCCTTCTGGGAAGAGCCTTCTGAGGGGGGTTTTGCACACTTTTTGGTTATTTGAAGCCTCAGAGCTGCAGGTTTTTGTGTGTTTGTTTTTGACAGGGTGGAAATTTCAAGCCCAGCCAGAAAGGCTTCGTAGGGGGCTCCAAGTCCTTCGTGGATTTTGGCAGCTGGGAGAGACACACAAAAGGAATTGGACAGAAGCTTCTGCAGAAGATGGGATATGTCCCTGGAAGGGGCCTGGGGAAGAATGCTCAAGGTACTGTCTGTGTGTTTGGTGGTTCATTATTAACTGGAGGTTTGGAGGAGAGGTGGGATTCCTTAAAGAACTGCCAGCCCCAGGTGGCTTCAACTTCCTTTTTGTTTTCCTGCCTGTGATCCGGGCCCTGTGATGAGGGTCAGGGGTGTTCAAACTGACCTGTGGTCATTTGCTCCTCTGAGTATTTTGCAAGAGAAAAAGAGCAAGAAAAAAGGCAGTAAATTCCCAAGGTGGTCATCCCACGGAAAAGAAGACGCTCTTTTATGTGTCAGAATAAAAATGCAGTGAAATGTGTTGGGAGTGAGGCTGCGCTTTGGCAGTTTGATGTGTGCTGGGATGAAGTGATTTTATATGGAATTGGTGATGTTGGAAGTACCATGGTGCTGGAGGCAGTGCCAGGGAGGGTGTTAGTGCTGATCTGGTAACTCGTAGGGAAAGCCTGGCTGTCCTGCTCTCTCCCAGCACACAAACTGCTCCTCCTGACCCCATTCCCATCCTGCCAGGAATCATCAATCCCATCGAGGCCAAGCAGAGGAAAGGCAAAGGTGCTGTGGGCGCTTACGGCTCCGAGAGGACCACACAGTCCTTGCAGGACTTCCCTGTGGTGGACTCAGAAGAGGAAACTGAGGAGGTATTTCTGGGGTTCGTGCTGTTTTCCTGCTGTGCTGCGTGTACAAAATTCAGTTTTCTTAATTTCTGTGTCAGAGAAAACAGTTTGGGCTCATTTTAAATAAGATGCCAAACACAGAGCACATTGATTTCATTTAGGCAGATCTTTCTTGTCACTTCAATGTTCTTTGTTGTTTCTGGCTCACTGTTTCAGTAGCTTTGCTAGAATCCCTCCTTTAAAGAGTCCTCCACATAAATAGTCTTTGTCTTTTGTTTAAATAAAAAAAGACCAGGAACATCCTGTTCATTTAATCCATAGGGTGGGTGACTGGCCCACAGCATCCAAGCTGGTTTGGCATGAGCTTTTCCACTTCCCAGTTGTTTCCTGTACAAATTCCTCATTGATCTGATGGTTATTTTCCTGTAAAAAGAGGCAGATTTGGGGTGTGACAAAGAGCAGCCACCACAACTCTGCTGGTTTTGTCCAGGAATTTCAGAAGGAGCTCAGCCAGTGGCGGAAGGACCCGAATGGAGGGAAGAAAAAGCCCAAATACAGCTACAAGACAGTGGAAGAGCTGAAAGCCAAGGGCAGGATCAGCAAGCAGCTTGCAGCCCCTCAGAAGGAGCTGTCCCAGGTCAAGGTGAGGTTGATAAGCCAAGATATGATCTCTGAGGAACAATTTGGGCCCTTTGGTGTCGCCAGCCCATTTTAGCTATTGGTAACCTCAGTAAAACCAGTCTAGGAGCTGCCTGTGCAGCCTCATGGAACTCATCCCTGAGCCATGTAACAGCTCTGTGTCACCTGGATGTGGTGACAATTTAGATTAAATGTGGGTGTGTGTAGGGTGTTAATTGCAATTTAAGTTTAATTGTTTCACGTTTGTCATAATCAACACTCACCCACTTCTGAAAGCACAGTTGTCATTTCTGGGATTGTTTGAACCATCTTCTGCCTCAAAGGGATAGTAAGGGATTTGTCTGGTGTGCACTCAGTAAAATTTTTAATTTTAAATTGAAGTGTCTTTATAAAATTATAGAAGTTCTAAGTGCAATAACTAATAGTGTGACTATTGGCAAGATCACTGCTTGTAGAATCATTCAGTGAAACTAGGGTGAGATGAGGAGATTCTTCTGGCTCTGATTCCAGGTTGTCTCCTACTTGTTCTAACTCCTTGTGTCTGGAGAATGCCATTGTAGAGGCAATCAGCTCGTTCAGACACGGTGTACATTAGGAGCCTCCTGGAATAATGAAGGTCCTTGGAAATCTCCAGATTTCAGTTTGGAGTCAGGGATTTTCTCCTTTTTTAAAGATGGGAGAGTTTTTTGTAAGAAAGTTCCTTGTTGTATGCTGGCAGGTGATTGACATGACGGGCCGGGAGCAGAAGGTTTATTACAGCTACAGCCAGATCAGCCACAAACACAACATCCCAGATGACAGCCCCCAGCAGCCCCTGGGCAAGGACTCCAAGCCCCAGGGCTTTGCCCTGCCCGAGCTGGAGCACAACCTGCAGCTGCTCATCGACATCACGGAGCAGGAGATCATCCAGAGCGACCGGCAGCTGCAGTACGAGAGGGACATGGTGGTCAACCTGAGCCACGAGATCCAGAAGATGGCTGAGGTGCTGTCCCACGAGGAGAAGGCCATCAGCAACCTCAGTAAGGTGCTGGACATGGTGGAGGAGTGTGAGAGGAGGATGCAGCCGGGCTGTGAGAACCCTCTGACCCTGGACGAGTGTGCAAAGATCTTCGAGACCCTGCAGGACAAGTACTATGAGGAGTACAGGATGTCGGATAGGGTGGATCTGGCAGTGGCCATAGTTTATCCTCTCATGAAGGAATACTTCAAGAACTGGGATCCTCTCAAGGTGTGTGTTGGTTTGAGTTATCTGCAGTTCTCACATGATGTAATCTCCACTCTAGTAATCTTTGTTACCTTGTCCCAAGTGTCCTTGTCTAGTGGAAGCTCTGCCCATGGCAGGGGGTGGAATGACATGAGCTTTAGTGTCCCTTCAAATCCAAACCAGGCTGGGATTCTGGGATTCTAAATTCCTGATCAGTCTGGAGAAAAAGAAAAGAGACAAAATAAAACCCCGTACTGTCCCCACTCTCAGACATCTGCTGAGTAAAAATTTAGGAATTTGTAAGGTTAAAACCAATCCCTTTTATGAGTGTTGGCATGAAAAATTTGATGAAAAACAAATCTCTAGCTTTTTAGCAAAAGCAGAAGAGGTTTGTCTGTCAGGTATCGGAGATGCACAGTCTGTTCTCAGTGCCATTTAAGCTGGGATAGAGTGTGGATCTCTCTGTACACCTGGAAAAGTTCAGACTGTCCTTTCCCTGGAGGTGTATGAATACTGTAAGGTGGGATTTTCTCTGGCAGGACCTTACTAAAAGTCATTTAAGAAATGATGGACATGGCACTCAGTGCTCTGGGCTGGTGACAAGGTGGGGAGAGGTCACAGGTTGGGCTCAATGGTCTGGGAGTTCTTTTCCAACTTCAGTGATTTGGAATTAAGACTGCAAGCTCCTGGCTTGCTCTGAGAGGAGGAGAGAAGGCTGGCTGTGCTCAGCACACCATCAGCCTGCTCTGTGCAGATCCCAGCTGGAATTAATGGAAAAGGATAAGGACCATTTGTGCCCTGTTGTTCACAGGACTGTACATATGGCACGGAGATCATAGCCAAGTGGAAGAGCCTGCTGGAAAATGATCAGCTGTTATCCCACGGTGGGCAGGACCTGTCAACAGATGCTTTTCACAGGTAAAGAGCAAATTATTTGTACTTTGTGCAGCATCTTCCTGTGCTGCTTCCTCAAGGATGGAAAAGGGCAGACACAAGGGAGCTTTTCCCAAGGATTGCCTGCTGGGCCTGTTAAAATCCAGTTTGCAGCTACAGAAAAGAAGCAGCTTTAACTAACAGCTCCCATTTGGTTTATTTAGGCCCAGGCTGTAGCTTTGAGCTTCACTTAGATTTATTTGGGGTTTCTTCCTAGGCTGATGTGGGAGATCTGGATGCCATACGTCAGAAACATTGTGGCGCGGTGGCAGCCGAGGAACTGTGGATCCATGGTGGATTTCTTGGACAGCTGGGTGAACGTTGTTCCTGTGTGGATACTGGATAACATTCTGGATCAGCTCATCTTCCCCAAGCTGCAGAAGGAGGTGAGAAGAGAGGGCTGGGGAGAGCAAAGCCCAGCAGTGTTCGAGTTCCAGCTGGAATTCAACCGGTGTGCGGCCTCTGCCAAGGGATGGAGGAGTCGGGGGTTGCAACACAGGTGTTTGTGCTTCAAATAAACTTGCTGCTGGTGGCTGGACTCAGTTAATGTTTCCTGTTGTGCCCCAAGGTGGAGAGCTGGAATCCACTGACAGACACAGTGCCCATCCACTCGTGGATCCACCCCTGGCTGCCACTGATGCAGGCGCGGCTGGAGCCACTGTACTCGCCCATCCGCAACAAGCTGGCCAACGCCCTGCAGAAGTGGCACCCCAGCGACTCCTCTGCCAAGCTCATCCTTCAGCCCTGGAAGGATGTCTTCACTCCTGGCTCCTGGGAGGCTTTCATGGTCAAGAACATCGTGCCTAAGCTCGGTGAGACAATAGGCGGTGCTGGATTTTGGGAATCTGCTAGTGGAACCTTCCCCCTGGCAGCAAGGGAAGATCCTTGCTAATGTGGGTGGCAGTGTTACATCAGAGATTGTTGTTAGTGAGGTTAGACCAAGCTTGCCTCTGATTTTCTGCTACCAGTCCTGTGCAGAGGCAGAAAGATAAGAGAAATATGAGGAATTACTGGTTATTCTCTAGGTGTTCTGTCTTATCTTTTATAAATCATCCATTTCCAGCTGGTAGGAATATCTGAGACCTGTCAAGACATCCACACTGTAAGATGTCTCTCTGTTACTCCTGAATTCTTCAGTCTGTTCTAATGTTTCAGCATGAGTTTTGTAATGCAAAGTGGCTCAAAAGTTAAAAAATAGTCAAGCGTTTTTAGTTTCTCAGTTCTGGCAGCAAGCTGGAATCACTGGAAATGGAAATGCACCATTTTGTGGCAGAATCAGCCAAAGATCCCCACTGTCCCTTAGGATAACAAAAAGCTGCTCACATTCTGTGTATTGGTAGTGAAAGAGGTCAGGGCATGGATAAAACTGAGTGAGGCTTTTTTCTAATTGTCCTCTCCTTTCCCAGGAATGTGTCTGAATGAGCTCATCATCAACCCTCACCAGCAGCACATGGATGCCTTTTACTGGGTGATTGACTGGGAGGGGATGATTTCTGTATCCAGCCTTGTTGGACTGCTGGAGAAACACTTCTTCCCCAAGTGGCTGCAGGTGAGACACTGAGGGCTGAGGAAAGAGGTTTGATTAACTGGAGAGTGTTTTAGTGATGCTTGTCCAGGAATTGCTGCCCTTGTGCTGAACTGGGCGGGTTCCCACTAACAGCTCAGTAGTCATTGGAACAGTTCCACCTTTTTCTGACACTCAGTAATAAACCAAGTGGTAAATTATGCCAGAAGAGATTCAGGTTGGACATCAGGAGGAATTTCCTCTTGGAAAGGGTGGCCAAGCCTGTTCCTCTTGGAACAGGCTGCCCCGGGAAGTGATAGAGTCCCCATTCCTGGAGGTTTTGGAGATAGGCCTGGATGTGGCACTCAGTGCTCTGGGCTGGTTGATAAAGGGGTGATTGTTCACACATTGGACTTGATTCTCTTGAAGTCTTTTCCATGTTGAATGACTCTGGGATTCTGTGGCAGAGAGGCCTCTCCTGCACAAACATCCCTGTGCTGGCTTTGACCTGTCCCCTGCTCTGCAGGTGCTCTGCTCTTGGCTCAGTAACAGCCCCAACTATGAAGAGATCACCAAGTGGTACCTGGGCTGGAAGTCCATGTTCTCAGACCAGGTGCTGGCACATCCCTCCATCAAAGACAAGTTCAATGAAGCCCTTGACATCATGAACCGGGCCGTGTCCTCCAGCGTGGGTAGGTGGCTCTGGGTTGGCAGCACAGTCACGTGTGGCTCCTGGGAGGCTGGCTGGGGCCTGGCCCTGCTGGCAGCACGGCAGCAGCTCCCATGAGCAGTGAAAGTCAGTGGGCTCTGCCTTGCTCTGTCCTTAACACCTCTGAGGTGCTGCTCAATAGTTCTGGACTGCACTGAAGCAGAAACAGTTTTTTGGTGGCTTCCTGGGCCATTGAACAACTGATCCTCTTCCAGCCTTGCCCTGTCAGTCAGACATCATCCTTTAGGGCTTGACTTCTAAAGCTGTCATTACTGAGTATTTTTTTCTTTATGGTGGGATACCAGTTCTTTTCCTTATCTTTCCAGCAGTTCCTTTCCCTCCCAGGTGACTCTCCCTAAGACCTAAAAGTGATTGTTGGGAATTCACTGGGAGTTACACTGTATAAAAGAGAAGGGTGTGCCTGAGTGAGCAGCTCTCTTTCCAAAACTGAGAACTCCCTTTCCAAGCCCAAACTCGAACACCACACTCCAAACATCTTGCTTGACTTGGTGTCCTGGATGGAGCTGCTTCCCTCTGGGAACAGCTCGTGACCATGTTCTCCCTGTTCTCTCCCCTAGGTGGGTACATGCAGCCGGGCGCCCGGGAGAACATCGCGTACCTGACGCACACGGAGCGGCGCAAGGACTTCCAGTACGAGGCCATGCAGGAGCGGCGTGAGGCCGAGAACATGGCCCAGCGCGGCATCGGCGCTGCCGCCGGCTCCGTGCCCATGAACTTCAAGGACCTCATCCAGACCAAAGCCGAGGAGCACAACATTGTCTTCATGCCCGTCATCGGGAAGCGGCACGAGGGCAAGCAGCTCTACACCTTCGGCAGGATCGTCATCTACATTGACAGGGGCGTGGTGTTTGTGCAAGGGGAGAAGACCTGGGTGCCCACTTCGCTGCAGAGCCTCATTGACATGGCCAAGTGAGGCCTCTGTGCAAGGAGAGAGAACCCTGGGTGCCCACCCTGCTGCAGAGCCTCATTGACATGGCCAGGTTAAGCCCAAGTCACCACGCAGGAGTAGCCTCTGGGCAACCCTTAGAATAAACAAGTTCCAGGTTTGTAAATAGTGACACTGGAGCTGGATGCCAGTGGCTAGAGGATGGAGGGCCTGGGACCTGGGAACCCAAGCTAAGGGAGAACAAGCAGTGCTGATGCTTGTGATTGCCACCTGGGACAGAGGTTTACCAGCAGGTTAGGAGAGATCACATTCTCTGTTTCAACAGCTGAGTGAGGGCTGGCCTAGCTGAGTCCCCTGAGTCTCTAGTAACAGATGTCACAGCTTGTGTGCTGTGCTGGCAGTGAGTTAGTGTCCCCACAACATCCCTCACACAGTGGGCTCCTCTTTGCTGCACACAGCCAGGACCTGTTCCAACTCTTCCTTGCTGTGGGAATGCAGTGGTTAAGAGCACAGAGGTGAAGGAAGGAACCTTAAGGATTTTTTTCCTGGAGGGAGCTGACCTGATTGGTCTGACTGATCAAGAGCTGATCTCTTGATCGAGGATCAAGAGCTAATCTCAGCAGAAATGAGAGCTGGGAGCTTTTTCCAAGCACACACTGGACCCCAATACTTCCCACTACAAACTCCTCAGATAATTTCCCCTTCCTGATGCTTTGAAATTTGTGTAGGACATGCAAAGGCCTTGAATTGTTATGGAAGGGGAGGGAATCAAAGAGCACTCACTCCACAGCAGTGTGGATGGTTCTCAAGGCAGGTTTTGGTGGAATTTGTTCGCTGTAGTTCAGTGAGTGTAAGTCAAAGCTCAGCTTTACTTTTTTATTAAATAAAATACAAAAATGTCCCATCACCTCAGCATTCAGGTGCTGCCACTTTTGACACAGCCTAGTGCCACTGTTGCTACTTGAGCTCCATCTCACAGAAGCTTCCATGGGAAGAGATGTGGATCCCAGCCCTGCCACCACAGGGATGGTCAGGACTTGGCTGTGGCTCCCTCCCCCTTCCTGATGATCTCCAGGTCCTCACAGTCTTGGTACATTGGCTCCTCCACAAAGTCCCAGACCTCAGGGGAGAGCTCCTGCAGTTTATCCAAGGGAAACCAGTGCACAGAGGTGTCATTGAAGGTGTCCAGGTAGCGGGGGTGACTGGGGAGTGCCACTTCCTCCACTCCTTTCAAGACCTAAAAATCATTTGGGGGAAAAGTTACACACAATGCAGAAGCCCTTTCCTGCAAAGCTGAGCCAGTGAGGATGAGAATGGTGTTACATTACCCTCAGCCCCTGTGTGCAGCATGTTCTGCAAATGTTCAACAATCCTAAAGTGATCAGCTGTTATATTACAGTGTCTAGGAAAAATGCTTTAAAAATAACCCCTCTCTTCTGTGCAATGGCAGTTCATTTCCTTTTTCATTAAAAGGTCTGTTGTCAACATCAAACAGTAATGTTAAACTGGTGCCTCATACCTTTGCTATGTAAGAATAATCTCTCTCCAAGATTCTGGACAGCAATCTGCAATAACAGAAGATATCCACATTAGACATGTTGTTCCTGTGGATTTAGAAAGGTTTTCTCCATGGGGGTGGGACAGGGAAGGGGGGAGACAGCTCATGACTGAAAACTTTACGGCAACAAAAATACAAAAAAACAGGTAAATTGCTGTCGGAAGCAGTAAAGCAGTGCGACAGAGAAGAGGAAAGCAGGGTGAGAGGCACTGAGCCTGCCCAGGGTGCGTCCAGACCTCTCCTCGATTCCTCGGAAGCTGTTCCCGATGATGACCAGCTTAGAGAGCGCCGCTGGGCTCCAGTTGCTCCACAGCAGGTTGTTGTACAGGGCCTTCCCGCAGTGCACCATGTAGAACAGCGTGGCCGCGCCCTCGATGCCGTGTTTCCCTTCCTGCCCGCGAACCGCCGAGCCCGTCACGGCCGAGCCCTGTCGGCGGGCCCCCGCGGATCCCGGGCAGTCTGAGCCGGGCATCCCCTCACCTCATTCTCCGGGAGCAGGCACAGCCCCAGCGCTCGCAGCGCCGCCGCCTCCCGCGCCGAGAAAGCCGGGTCGAACAGGGCGCAGCGAGCGGGCGGCACCTACGGGGACAGCTCGGCGTGAGCGGGGAGCGGCCCGGCGCTGACCCCGCTGCTCCCCCCGGTGCCGGAGCTCACCCGCAGCTCATCCAGCAGCAGCAGGAGGAAGGCGAGCTGGTACCGCGCGGCGGGGCAGCGCCCGAACCGGCCCAGCCCGTAACAAACACAGCGGGCCGGCGGCTCCGCGGGGCCGCTCAGCGGGGCCCGCACGGCTCCTGCGGACGGCGGGGTCAGCGCGGCGGTGCCGGGGCTCGCTGTCCCCGCAGTCTCCGCAGTCCCCGCTGTCCCCGCTGTCCCCGCTCCCCGCACTCACCGGCGCTCGCCGCCCAGAAGCCGGAGTTCAGCAGATCGTCCCTGCGGGGAGAGCGCGGCGTTAGCGGGGCCCGGCAGCGCCCAGCGGGGAGCGGACACACGGACCGGGCACTCACCGTGCCTCTCGCAGCCGCCGCAGCACCGCTTCGGTTCCGGGGCCGCCTTCTCCTTCCTCATCATCATCCTCCTCCTCCTCGGCCCGGCCCCGCCGCCGCCGCCGCCGCGCGCACCCCGCTCGCCACCCGCCCGCCGCCGCCGCCATGCGCGCGGTCACGTGCGCGGTCACGGGACCGGGGGCGCGCCCGGAACCGGCGGCGGGAGCGAGCGGGGAGATCCCGGAGCATCCCGGAACCGTCCGGAGCATCCCCGAGCCGGCCGGAGCCTCCCGCAGCCATGGCCCGCCCCGCTGCGCCCGGCCCCGCGCCATGGTGAGCTCCTTCCCCGCCCCGAGCCCCGCTCCCCGCCCGCCGGTGCCCCGGGAAGCACCTTCGGCCCTTTGCCGATTGCTGTCCCCGATCGTGGGTGAGGTCTGGCAGCCCCCGGGGCTCAGCAGCTCCGTGGGTCACTCCAGGGCCGTGGAGGGGCGGTCTGGGAGCGGATCCAGCCTGTCTCTCCTGGCCCGGCGGCAGCGCGGGTTCCTCGGAACACCTTGGAGCCAGCCTTTGCTCCAGACCTGGGCTGTTCCTGCGGGAAAACTCCCGCACGAAGCTCGTTCCGAGCTTGTGACGAGGTGCTGACTGACAGGACAGGATGAAAAGTGTTAGTGAATAGGTGCATTCCAGAAATTATAGCAGAATGGCATCACATCTTCAGAGGGACCCTTCTGTCTCCTGCTCCTCTGGAGCTCTTGGGTGCGGGGAGCATCTGGGAGCTGCCATTTGGGATGCACATGGATAATGCTTATCGATAATTATCCCGTCTGCTCAGGGTACAATATCTCATAAGTCCATTTCTTCCACGTGTCTGGGAGGTGGAGTTATAGAACTTATTTTAAACTCACAGAAGTGGTCAAATTTAGTCACAAGGGACCTTTTTGGTGCTGCTTTTGGGTGTAAACTCGGTGTGATTGTGCAAAGGATCATGTCTCTCCATTTCCAATAATCTTTTGTTGCTCTTCTGAAGAAATAGAAAGGAGAGGGAGAAGTTTTCAAATACACAATCATTTCTGGCAATGTTTTTTAGGTGGAATTACTTTTTCCTTTATGATGGCTCGAAAGTGAAGGAGGAAGGGGATCCTACAAGTGCTGGGATTTGTTATTTTTACCCTTCCCAGGTAATGTCTGCTTTATTTCAGTACCTCTAAAGGGGTGCTGATGATTCTGGATCGGGAGGGGTCGGTCTTCCAGGTCATTTGGAGTAATCCTTACCTAGTAGTCACGAAAGTTTTAAGAACTTTTTAAAGAAATCCCAATTATCAATTAGCTCCAGGTGGAGCAGGGCTGGGCTCAGAGCACAGCAGTAGGGTTACACTCTGCTCCCTCCCTGAGGAATGGGCCAGCACAGCCCAGGTCTGTCCTGGTGATGTGAATAAACACATACAAGGGATTAAAGTTCCTCTCCATATGCCCCAGGCTCTTGTTCTGCCTGGAAAAAGCAATCCAATTCTTTTTCTCCCAGAAATTTGCCTGTTCTACTGTGTTTGATTTATAGAATCCCAGAAGTGTTAAGGCTGGAACAGACCTTTAAAATCAAGTCCAGCCGTGAACCCAGCATGCTCTTCACCACTAAACCATGTCCCCAGGTGCCACACTCACACATTTTCTGAACACTTCCAGGGATGGTGACTCCACCACTGCCCTGGGCATCCTGTGCCAATGCCTGAAAACCCTTTCTGTAAATTGAGTTGAAATGATAATTACTTTTTATTTATACCTGAAAACAGCAGTGATATTTTTTTCTGAGGTTTTTTTTTAATGGGAAGTTAAATCATCTGCTCCCTGGCTCCCTGGCAGACCATCCCAGAGCAGCAGGAGCTGCTGTGTGGGCAGATGGCCGGGGTTGTTCGCTGCCTCACCGAGATCTCCGGGGCTCCTCCCAGCCTTGTCCGCCTCAGGAAGCTCAAGTTTGCTGTGGTGGTGGATGGAGACTTTCTGTGGGTGAGTTCAGGAGCTCTGGAGCAATCACAGAGTGGAAACAGCCAGGGGCTGAAGGACTGGATCAGACAAACAGGGTTTATTTTTCAGGGTGTGGGCTGCAGCCAGGGAGAGCTGGGGAGGGTCCTTGCAATGCACAAAATTCATTGCGAGGTAACCTAAATTCTGTTTTCTGTGGCCTGGCTTCAGCTTCCTGCAGAAAAATTTCAAGTACCTCATTTCTGTGCCTACACCCAAAGGGATTTCTTAAGATGTTCCTGGCTGGAAGTAGAATCCCAAAATCCCAGACTGGTTTGGGTTGGAAGGGACCTTAAAGCTCATCTAGTTCCACCCCCTGCCATGGGCAGGGACACCTTCCACTATCCCAGTCCAGCCTGGCCTTGGACACTTCCAGGGGCCCAGAAGCATAACAGGATTCCATGTGCTGCAGTTTGTAAGGACACAGTCACTGTTTGATAGTCTGATTGTTTTTTTTCCTTCTAGCCCTCAGCATCCCCAGAGCTTTGTCAGAGCCCACAGACATTTAGTATATAAAGAACAGCATGTGGCAGTTGTGACAAAAGTGCCCCAAACCATCCCCTGGGAACTGGGCTGAGGCCAGTCAGCTCCATTTAATTGGCACTGCTGCTGCTGTTTCAGCAACTCAAAAGCCAAATGGAGCATCATCATAATATAAATAATGAGTTAATTTGAAGTACTTAGTTTCAGGAAAATTTTCTTAGCCATTAAAGCATCAAGTTAGGTCATCTAGCGTGGGAAGTGTGTCTGAAGCGCTGCATTTCTGATATTTATTTATCCTGTCTGTGCCAGGGCTCCTGTGTGGGTATGTTTGCATTTCCTTTTCCTGTGACTGTGATCCCGAGGGCTCTTTGCCTGCACAGAGTTGCCTGTCCTTGTGTGAAAGCGATGAGAGCTGTTCTCACTTGTCATGCCCGAGTTCTGCCAGGCATCATTCTCCATCCGTTGTTGTGTCTGCTGCAGGTTCTGGGCTGTGCTGTGGAGCTGCCTGACGTGAGCTGCCGGCGGCTCCTGGAGCACCTCATTGGCCTCTTCACCTTCTACCAGGGCCCCGCGCAGGGTGCATACACGGTAAGAGGGACTGGGGACATGGGGACACAGTAACAAGAGACTGGGACAAGTTAATGAGAGACTGAGGACATGGGGACACAGTAACAAGAGACTGGGACATGTTAATGAGAGACTGGGGACATGGGGACACAGTAACAAGAGACTGGGACATGGTAACAAAGGACTGGAGGCATGGGGACACGGTAACAAGGGACTAGGACATGGTAATGAGGGACAGAGGACATGGGGACACAGTAATAAGAGACTGGGACATGGTAATGAGGGACAGAAGGCACAACTTTTGGGGTGATTTAAACACTTCCCATGGTGTCCCAGCTCTGGAGTGTTCCCTTGTGTTGTCTCCCTTCTGCCAAGGGTCACACATCCAAGAAGTGGGACCTGGAAAAGTGAGCAGGTCATCCCCTCCATTGCTCCGAGGTCCTGTGGGGCTCTGCTGAACCTTTCCCAGATGTTCACCCTAAACAGTTTCTCCTCAAGATTTTGGGAAAAAGGATTTTTCTTCCACCTTTTCCTGACCTTATCCTGGCAGGCCCTGTCCCGCATGGATTGCATGTCCCATCCTGAGTGCTTGGACACATAGCAGTGACAGCGTGGGGTTTTTGTCACCCACAGGCATTTTCCCAGGAGGAGCTGAGCAGGGAGTGGGACAGGTACATTGAACACATCCAAAACAACACCAGTGACCTCCACAGGATTTTCAATTCTCTCTGGCATCTGGACAAAACCAAGGTAGGAGCCTGTCCTCTGCAGTGCCTGGCACTAGAGCTCCCCCAGCGTGTTTGTTTATTTGCTGCTTTGGGGTTTCCCAGGATTTTGTGGCCTCACTGCCCTGATTCTCCCTGTCCAGGTGGATCCCCTGCTTTTGCTGAAGGCAGCTCTCATCCTGCAGACGTGCCAGCGCTCTCCCCATGTCCTGGCAGGCTGCATCCTCTACAAAGGCTTGTAAGTGACCAGGTGTTCCCTGGAGGGTTAAATCCACCCCTTTCCAGGGCTTGGATCCTGGAGTGCATCCAGGGAGCAGAGCAAGGGCTCCAGAGCAGCTCTTGGTTATGGGCAGGGACATCAGAGCTTCAGGCCAGGCAGTCCCTGTCTCTCTGTGTGTCATTGAGACAGAGTGGTTCCTGGAACCGTGGGATCATGGAATGGCTTGGATTGGAAGGGATCTTAAATCCCATCCTATTCCACCCCCTGCCATGGGCAGGGGCACCTTCCACTATCTCAGGTTGGTCCAAACCTCATCCAGCCTGGCCTTGGCCACTTCCAGGGATCCAGGGGCAGCCCCAGCTTCTCTGGGCACCCTGTGCCAAGGCCTCACCACCCTCACAGGGAAGAATTCCTTCCCAATATCCCATCTAACCCTGCCCTCTGGCAGTTTGAATCCATTGTCCCCCTCTCCTGCCACTCCAGGCCTTTGTGAACAGTCTCTCCAGGGTTATCTGTGCTCATCACCATGAAGGAGTTCAAGACTTAGGTTTTAGTAGCAATATACTGGGTTTGATACTCAGCAGGATGTGAGGACTGAATTTCTGGGGCTTTTTAGTGGGAATTTACCAAGGAAAAGGGAGATGATGGATGTTGTGCTTTCCCAGCAGTGTTCCCTCTGCACATGTGCAGTTCAGGGCAGGCGTGTCTGTGTGTCCCTGGCTTTATCTGACCTGCTGGCCAGGACCACTGTCTGTACTGACAGGCGTACACAGTAGGATGATCCAGGATTCCCCATGAGAAATTCCAGCTTCTTTCGATCAAACATGACTGAATGACTTCAAGGAGAGCCCCCAAGGTGGCCTTCAAAGACAGGAGGTGGGGAATTCCGAGAATTCCTTGGCAGCAGCACTCAAGTGCCATTTTTCTTTGGCATGAACTCTTCCAGTGATACCTTTTACGAGCACTGGAAATGTGCCACAGGGAAAGCATCTGCCAGGGAGTGACCTCATAGCTGCAGGCAGGACACTGGAGTGAGTCACTGCAGCACCTGAGAGTGCAGGGACCTGGATGTTTGACTTGAGGAGGGACTTGGGAGCCTTGTCCTGCACTGGGGTGGGTCACCATGTGTCTCTGGTCTGTCTGGTAGAGATATTTTGTCACCAAATGTCATCAGAGTTCTTTGAACTGGTGATCTGTAAGTTCCCTCTCGAGCCAAACCATTCCGTGCTTCTCTGACTTTGCTTTGTCCTTTCAGGATTGTGAGCACCCAGCTGCCACCTGCACTCACTGCCAAAGTCCTCCTGCAGGGCAGCGAGTCCCCAGGCCAGGTATGGATCTGAACACATTCCCTGCAAGCAGATTTCTGTAAGGATGTGCTGTGGGAGCTCTTGTCACATAGATCTGGCATCTGTCACCACGGGGAAGGACAAATACTTCTGCTGATGATTAAAGCTTTTATTAGTTATGATTGAAAAAGGTTCCAAGACTTCTGCATTAGGAATTAGCTTTTTTTTTTTCAGTCTTTAACTTGCTGAATTTGTGAGTTCTCATTTATGTGATGTTTTGACTGGCTTTTTACACAAGTTTTGGTATTTACTGAGAAATCCACCAAATGAGTGTCTGAAAGGGACAAACAGCAGTTTTCATTTGCTTTGAAACTTGTCAAAAGTTATTATTTATGTGATCAAGATCTTTTATTAAAAAACCATCAGTGTGCAGATATGAAGGCAGCCTTTGCTGTTCTTCTGCTTGAATGAAGGGAGCTTCTGTGCCCTGAGAAGGTGATGATGATAAATCTGGGCTCTGACCTGACTTTTAGCTGTATTTTGGTTCTTGGGAAGGTCCCCTTGGCTTTGAGGGCTCCCTAAGGACCAAAAGCCTTCCCAGCACCAAACAGTCCCAGCATTTGCTGGGGATTGGTATGGGGTCTTCTGCATCCTTGGGGGACTGGGAGGGTGACAGAGGTGTCCTGGTGTCCCTGCTCCATCCACAGAGCTGATTCTTGGCTTTTGTTGCAGAGCAAACCCGGAGCTGAGGAGCCACAGGAGCGTGGTGAGTATCCAGCTGCATCCTACGGGCTGCCTTCCCTGCATGGGAGCACAAGCTGGTTCTCTGGGATTCACATCCAAGCTGTACTGGGTGCTGGAGTATCTCCAAAATATCCCAGAGGGTGTTGCTGCCACCAGCCAGCCTGTGCTGTGTGATCAGAACCAGCTCCTTCTGCCGGGTTTGCTCTTTTGGGTTGTATTCCAGCTCTGCAGATTCCCAGCCATGCCTGCCTTAATTCCAGTTCCCCACGTGGCCACTTGGCCACTGCCAGGCCCTGACAACAGATGGCTGGTGCTTGCAGTCCAAACCTCCAGCCATCCCCTCTCAGCCTCAGTGTGGAGATGATCTGCCAGGATGGAAACGCTGAGGGGAAATTTATCTGTGTCGGGCATGAAGGGTATGAGCAGGATGGAAAAACACTGGGAGGGTGGGAAAAGGCTGCCCAGCTCAGGAGGGATGCAGGATCATGGCAGGACTGCAGCTCCTGCAGAAGGATTTGGGCTGATGAGGTTTGGTTTCTGTTTTTAAGCTGGGACATGTTCATTGAATCCTCACCCATCCTTTGCTCTTGCAGAGTCTCTGCTACCGCCAGGCGTCCGAATCATCCCGGTGTTCCTGACAGGAGAGGAGGTTTCCGTGCTCCGGGAATTCCCAGTGGAGTGGATGGCCAGGTAGGAGAGCAGCCTGACCCAGAGGCAGGATTTGCAGCAGAATTCCTGTGTCCATATCCCTGATGTGAGCAGCCTGGAGCAGAGCTGCTTCCCCAGACCAGCTGTGATCTGTTGCCCCTCAGCTCACAGCACTGCTTTGTGAGCAAGGGAGGGACATTCCCAGGAGCCCGTGGTGTGAGATTCCCAGGCTTTTCACCTGTGTTAGACTTCAGCCCATCCTTTTCCCAGGTCTCTTTGTAGCAGGGGATGGATCAGCCATTGATCAGTGCCAGGAGCCAGTGGGGTTATCAGCTATGGGATAACTCCACACATCCTGCTCAGTGTTAAATCCACTTGTCATCTCCCACTAGGTCACCCATGACCCCAGCAGGCTCCAGAGGAGAGGAGAGTGCTCTCTGCTCCCAGGCAGTTCCAGAATCAACAGGAGCTCATGAAAACCAAGCCCTGGATGGAATCTCTGTGCAGGAGTCACATGAGGGTGCTTCAGGCACATCTGCCCCAGGAGATGCTGTGCACTTGGGCAGCCCTGTGAGTCCTCTGATGGACCTCTCTGGAATGGGAGCCAGCACAAGGAATTCTCCAGCTGCAAACCTGAGTGGAGCAGGCAGTGAAAACTCAGAGCTCAGCAGGAAAACATCCTTCCCCCCAGAGAGTGACATAGAGCAGCTCCCAAGCCCTTCCTCACCCCAGACTGAATGTGCTTGGACTACAGGTCCATACCTGGA
The DNA here is from genome assembly GCA_013398615.1 of Brachypodius melanocephalos. Taxonomy (NCBI): domain Eukaryota; kingdom Metazoa; phylum Chordata; class Aves; order Passeriformes; family Pycnonotidae; genus Brachypodius; species Brachypodius melanocephalos. Next base: position 3,790,859 of record VZSR01003800.1, read on the forward strand.
AGGCTTTTCCTTTCCCAACCCTTACTCCTGGAAGCAGGAGAGCCAGGACAAGGGGGAATCCCCTGCAGATTCTGATGTTGGTCACTGTGCTTCCCAAAATTCCCTTTCAGTCAGCCACAGTCCAGCTGTTCCCTCTCCTGCCCGGGAGCTGAGCAGAAGAAAATCCAGTGAGGAGGACAAGCCATGGACTGTGAGCCAGGAGCGTGTGTCTGGAGGAGGTGACAGTACAGCTGGTGGCCACGTGTGTGGCTTGGATGGTCCAGGCCCTGCTGGACACGCACAGCTCCAGAGGAGAAGGCAGCTGCTGATCCCAGGGGTTCAGGAAACTCTGCCCAGTGATCCTACAGGGGACAGGCCATGTCCCAGCAGCGGGGAGAGCAGCGGGCACAGGCTGGGTGGCAGAGGGGGTGAGCCAGCCCGGCTGAGCCTCTACGTTCACTGCATCCAGGGGCTGGTGCTGTCACTGCTGGCTGAGGAGCAGCTGCGCCACGACCGCGGCGCCGTGGAGGATGTGGTGAGTGGGAAGGAAAGCTCTGCCCCACTGCAGCTGCCCTGGAGGGGGGCACAGCTGAGGAGGGAGCATTGAATGGTGCTCCCTGACCCTCCATCACCCGCTCCGAGCTGTGCCGGGCTCCGGGCTCGGCAGCCGCGGCTGCGTGGGAGCTGTCGGAGCACTCGCGGAGCGGGGACAGCCGCGTCTGGCAGGCAGCTCCCGGTGCTGCTGTTGTCTGGCAGTGCCGGCACCGGAGCAGAGCGTGTGGGTGTGACAGACAGCCGCGGGCTGCCAGGGGCCCGCGCTGGAGCTGGGATTCGCTGGGGATCCCTCGTCAGTTCGGCGCTTTTTGGGAAGCGAGGTTGGTTCTGTGAAACCCCCGCCCTGCGCGTCACCGCCTCTCCCTCGGGGAGCGCTGAAGGCGGGGCTGGCCGCAGGTCCTGCAGAGGTTCCCGTGGCTGGGAGAGCCTCCAGGCTGCTCCCTGGGGCTCCGGAGAGGGATGCCATGTGGGCACTGCACCCGGGTAACAGCAGAGCGATCCCAAATTTCCCTGTGGTGGTGTTTGGGTGCCCAGAGTCCCCTGTGAGCAGAGCTAACGGGGCTGCAGGGGCAGGATGTGCTGGCTCCCCATCTTTCCCGGGAAGCATCAGCTGCAGAGCTGCTGCATGGCCTCTGCCTCCCTACCAGGAGCTGAGTCAAAGCTGCAGAGCCCTGTTTGATATGCCAGTTGCCATAGGAACAACCTAATTTCCTTACCCAGCCAGACTGGAAGGTGGAGGGAAGCTCAGACTAATGCAGAGCCTCAAGGTTGCTCCTTCCCCTCGGAGCTGTGGGACACCTGGGGCCCTGGGAGCTGGGGAATGTCTGCTTTGCACAGCAGGGCTGATGTGCCTGGCTTGGGATTGCTGCCAAATCAGCTGAGCCCGGAGGTGCAGCCTGGGCCCTTTGCACCAGACATGGCACTTAGTCTCCTTTCTGCTCATCTGGAACAGCAGAGGGGGACACAGGCAAGTGGGAATTGTCATGCTGGGGAGTGGAATCCCTGTTGCACAGAGATGACACAGTCCATTTTCCTTGATGTCTTGCCCTGGGGCTGACAAGCTCTCAATTCCATTCAGGTTCCTCTTTTCCCAAACGTGCTGCTCCCATCTCCCCTTGTTTTGGATCTCACCAAAACTGCACTGTCACACAGCTTGGATTTCAGCTGTGACTGGGCTCTTGTCCTGCACCCTCCCATGGGTGCAGGTGTGTTATCCCTCTGGAGAGGTGCCTGCATGTCCCATAGTCCCAGGAGGAAGAGCAGTATCCTAGGAAGTGCAGCTGGGCTCTGCTGCTGGTGGATTTGAGGCACAACCTCGGCTTGTCTGCCCCTTTGTTTATCTGTAGGTTAAAAATGACCCTCAGCTCTCAGGGATGTCAAAGCTTTGTTATAATTAATGTTTTTTTGAATGCTTTGAGGCCCCCAAATGACGCCAAAGAAGGGTAAAATATGCTACTTGTGCAGCTGTGAACCTCTGGGAGGGGCGGGTTCCATCCCAGACCTTCTCTGTGGAGTGGGAGGCTCTTGGCCTCGCCTCCTGCTGCTCTTTAGGTCTTATCCCTCCATTTCACTGCACAGAAAGGAAAATCTGTGCCATGACAGGGGTCAAGGGTAGGCCAGGCACTGCAGTCCTGCTGAACAAAGGCTTGATCCTCTCCCCAGTAGGGAAAAGCTCATTGGCAGGATGAGGATTATGGAGTTAATCTTCCCAGGAGTGGTGGAGGACCCCTGCCTGTGCCCTGCCTGTGCCCAGGGAGGCTCAGCATGATCAGGACCTCTGGGCTACTGAAAATCCATCCAGAGCAGCAGCTTGGCATTCATTCAGTGCTTTGTTGTGTGTGATTGTACTGCCCGGTGTAAGCAGAGGAATGTCCCTTGCTGGGGCTGTAAATCATGTGAAATGAGCCCTGGAGAGTAATGGTTGATGGTAAATTAATGGGACCTTGCATTTTCCTGTAATTAGTAGCATCAGGTGGCTTAATGGCAGATTTTCAGGTTGGAGGACCCTTTTCTGAGTCGTAGAACTCCAGACTGGTTTGGGTTGGGAAGGAGCTCAAAGCCCATCCTGTTCCAACCCCTGCCATGGGCAGGGACAGCTCCCACTGGAGCAGGTTGCTCAGCGCTCCATCACTGCCTTGGGAGCTCTGGGACTTGTCTGCTTCCCTCCATGCCCAAATTTCCCAGCCATTCCAAGTGAGAGCCTGGACAGCAGAGCGAGGAAGGGTCGGGTCCTTCTGTCACCTAAAATCCCTTCAGCACCTCCTTGAATCCCAGGTGAGGCACAGGGGAGCCTCTGAGCTTTTCCTTTCCCTCTGCCTGCAGTACCACAGCAGCCTGGCCTCCCTAAATGGCCTCGAGGTTCACCTGAGGGAGACTCTGCCCAAGGACTCCTCGGCCTCAGCCAGGACAAACTACAGCTTCACACACTATGACTGTGTCCAGAACGTCCTCACAGGTGAGCCTTCATCTTCAGGGACTGCAGGAGGGAACAGTGAGGAGAATGGGGTTTGTGGGAACCTCTTCTCACACCTCAGACACCTTGTCAGGAGCATTTCTCAGCAGAGCTCCCACCACAGAGCCCAGATCAAAGGCGATGTTGGGGGAGCTTTGTCTGTTGGGGTTGAGGGTGTCCCCAGGCTGCCCAGGGTCTGTGGCGACCTCCAGAGCCTTTTCCTGCTCAGTGAATGGGGGGGCACACTGCAGAGTGGGTTTTTAACACTCCCTTTCTCCTGTTGTGCAGCAAACTTGCCCCACACCCCCGGGCCCCTGGACCGGCACTTCCTGAGGGCGGCCACACTCATCCACTCCGACTTCAGCCAGCTCCCCACAGCCTCAGAAGTGATCATCAGGTAAGGGGTGCTCACAACCCTCCTGTCCCAGGCACAGGGATGGTCACAGAAGGGCAGAACCCCTTTCCTGGCTGGGTTTTGACACAGGTTGTGACCACACCCAGTCACATTTGCTTTCACTTGTGGGTTCCTTCATGCTCTGCCTGGATGTTGAGAGGCTGCAGTGGCACCAGGAGGGTGGACTGAGGGCACAGCTCAGTGGTGCCATGGCTTGGATTAAGATGCAACACTCACACAACTGCCAGTTCCTGGCACCATAAGGTTCTAAGGCGCAGTTTTAAATTTAGCTGTTCCTAATAAATTTGTGTCTCGGCAGGGAGCCAAAGGCGCCCAGAACTGGCAACCTAGATATTGTTTTCTTGCACGGCTTATTGGGTTGGAAACACACTGTGATGTGCATGGCAAACTCAATTGTGATGCGCCAGGCAGGACGGTCTTATCGCAGCCAGAGCCCTTCCCAAAATCCAGAGCTTTTCCTGACATCCAGAGCCTTTCCCAAGGCCACGGCTGAAGTGAACACCCCTTCCCCCAGCTGAGCAGGGAGCGCAGAGATTTCACCCACTTGGTGTTGCTTGTTTGTCCAAAACATGATGAAATAAAGATGCTCCAGGGAATTACACAGTTTCACTGCTCTGGCCCCGCTTGCCAAGGGAATGTGAATCACACACTTCAGTGCTGGAGAACTCCTTGTTTAGCATGAGCTTCGCTGGCTCCTTAAATCCAATCCTAAACTGACTGGCTAAGCTGGCGTGTTCCCTGTTACCCCGAAAAAAGCAACTCCATGTGTGAATCAGCCTGAGTAACAAGATGACTAAAACTGCTTTCTTTTATGGAGGGTTGTCACAGAAGGGTGTCAGCAAACATAGCAGTTACTGCTTTCCTTCTTTGAGGAGGAATCCAGGGTCCTTGGCTTTGCTCCCTGCCAGCCCTCCTGCAGGGAATACTCAGGGAGGGGGGATTCTCAGCCTTAATTAATGTTTTTAATCATGGCTTTGGTGGTGACTGAAGCTGATTCTTGTCTGAGCTTCATCACACCTGTGACTGAACACGTGGTTCCTGCTGCAAGGTGCTGTGCTGGGATTTGGTTGTGGCCAGCAGCAGTGGGAGAGGAGGAGTGTCAAGCACGAGGAGTGTCCCAGGCTTGTGGTGTCCTGGGCTGGGCTGGCAGCAAGGGGAATCTTTGGAGTGTGGCCACGCATGGAATCCCAGAATCATCAAGTTTGGAAAAGCCCTCCCAGACCATCGTGTCCAACCTGTGACCAGTCCCCACCTTGTCACCCAGTCCAGAGCACCAAATTGGACTCGGTCACAGGTTGGACTCGATGGTCTTGGAGGTCTTTTCCAAACTAAATGATTTTGTGATATCCCACTTTCCCTTTTAAGGATTCCAGGACTCTGGTTCCCTGTGGCCTTCAGGGGTTTTGGTCTGTTTAGCTCCATGTTTTCCACACCTGAAAGTCCCTCTCAAAACTTGGGAGCCCAGCTGTAGATCTTGCCCAAAGCTGTCAGTCTGACCCCTGCCTTTCCCTGCCCCTCCAGGAACGCCTCCACAGCCGTGTATGCCTGCCGGAATCCCGTCCAGGAGACCTACTTCCAGCAGCTGGGAGCTCCACTCCGCAACTCAGGTGTCCCCAACCCACACGACAGTGCTTTCAGCCTGCCCAGCAAAGCCAAGCAGAAGCTGCTGAAGCATGGGGTGAACCTGCTGTGAGCTGCCGTGCTCAGCCCTGTGGAATGTTCATCCCCAGTAAGGAAAGTCTCAGCTGTTTATGCCAACAGAGGCAGGAGGCCCTGCCCTGCCTCTGTTGGGTGTCCAGCCTGCCTGGCCCTGAGGAAGAGACACTCCTTGCCCTGTCCTGCAGCACGTTTTGGGCCAGTGCAGGTGTCACTGACAGCATTTACCAAAGACTGAGGACAGAACAGAGCGTCTTGGGGCACTTGGTTTACATGGACTTTACAGGGACTCTCTTGGTGCTCTGCAGACTCCCCACGTGCCTTGATCTGAGGGAAAGCCTCACCTTGCTCTGAGTTACACAGCTCCCAGGCAGTGCTGGCTCTCAGAGATATCAGTCAGGCACTGTCTGTGCCTGCACTTGCCCTGGTCAGACTTTGGCTTTATTTATATCCCTTAATCCATGGGAATGATCCTGCCATGACCTAGTGCCTTACCTTGGTTAGCAGTGCCTGCCTGTTCTCACACAGGAGCAGAACAATCCCATTGCAGAGCTCACAATCCCCCTTTGGGTGCTGCCAGGAGGTTTTTACACCACAGGTGACTCTGGAGGGATGTCCCTGTCCCTCCACACCTCCCTGGTCAGTGATGGTCCAGCCCAGCCCTGCCCTCCCTGTGCCCACCTGGCTGTGCAGTCTCCCAGGGGCTGGGTGATGGTGGTGTGAGTGTCCCTCAGCCTTGATTTCCCCCCTCGTGCTGCAGGACCTCACTTCACTGCTCTTACTGCTGTGTTTGCCCACACTCTGCAGACCCCGAGGTTGCCTCTTAGCTGACTGTGCTGGTTTTTTTAGGGACCAAAGAGGTTTTGTATCCACTCAGCAGCTGTTCCCTTTCTGCTCTGACAGTGTCCCCAGTCAGTGGTGGCTGAGGGAGCCCGTGGTGGTGGCTGCTTAGACTGAGGGATGGATACCTGTGTTTGGCTGGGCTTGGAACCTGCTGCTGGTGCAGACACACCCCTCAGTGTGACTGTGGAAATAAAGGAGTCTCCAAGGCTCATCCCATCCCATGTGGCAGCAGCCAGAGTCACGTTGTTGTCATGTGTGTGGTTCCTGGTGTGATGGGCTGGGTTGTGGGAGCTGTTTCCTGTTCAGCTCCGTGCCAAGGGTGGTTCCTGCAGTGCTGGGGTTGAACAGGCAGAGCCTGTTGGTTCAATCATTCCCACAGAGCAGCTGATGGAAGCTTCCTGAGGGATAGATGTGTGTCTGGTGTCACCAAGAGATGGTGAGCAGAGATGTGAACATGGGGAGGGGCTGAACAAGCTTGTGCCAGCGTCAGAGCTTGGCACAGGAAGGTCACCACTGCCACAGCTGGTCCCACTCCAGCACAGACAGTTCCCAAGGTCACTGTGCCATCCCAGGGCTGATCCACAGACACTGCTGGGAATTTCAGAGGATGAGCCAGCTGCTTGCTCAGGGGTGGCTGGACACAAATGCCACCCATCTGCCAGCCCTGGCAGCTGAGGAGGTGTTTCAGCAGGAGCAGAGTCGTGTGGCACTGCTCCCATCCTGGGCACAGAAGGACTGTCAGGAGCCTGTTGGCAGCGTAGGAGTGAAAACTCCATGGGAAGCCTGAGCTGGAGCCACCCTGGTGACCTCCTGCTTCAGTGATATCTGTGTGGAAGATGGCACAAGGTAAGCTGCTGGTGACTTCCCTGCACACTTCCACTGGGTGATGGACAAACTGCTCTGGATGTGGAGGGAGCACAGGGAACATGGTGAGGAAGAACATCAGGGAGGTGGGGTGGGAGAAGGCAGGAGGGATGAGGGCTGTGTGCTCTGTGATCTGAGCCAAGTGACTCCTCTGGGAGATGCTGCTCAGCTTGTCCCTTCTGTGCCCTCAGCAGATCTGGGTTCCCTCTGCAATTCCCAGGAGAGGAAGCCTTGGAGCACCAGCCTTGGAGCAGCTCCAGCCTGCTCTGCTCCCCAGGGAGATCCGCCTGGATCCAGCCCGGGTGCTTGGGAAGTGGCTGTGTGCTCTAGCAGGAAACAGAAGTGGAAGGAAAAGCCTAAGAGGGACAGGAGGGAGATTTGGCACAGCAGCAAAGCACAAACTGGATGGATGCTCCTGCCTGCTGCCATCAGGGATCTTCTGCTGCAATCTGCTGAGCCGTCTGCCGGCCAGGAACAGCTGGGCTGGCTCTGCTCCTTCAGCTGCTCAGGCTGCATCTGCCCACCCCGGCCATGCCTGCCCACCCATCCCACGCCTGCCCTGTGCTGGTCAGGAGGGAACAGCACACAGAGAGCTCCTGGCCCACAGGGCGATAGCTGTGCTGGCAAGGATGCTTAAAAATGGGGCATGTTGAGCATCAGGGGACGAGCAGCAGCTGGGCCCATCTGAGTGCTGCCAGGGGGGGCTCGTGGGGAGCAACTCCTGCCCTGCCAAGCTGGATTTGTGTTTAAGGGGGTGAGGCATTTGTTTTCAGGCAGTTGAGTGGGATTTGAGCAGCACCCTCTGCTCTGGAGCTGCTCCTGTGAAGCTGCTGCCTTTGATGCATCAGTGCAGGCAGCTGGAATCAATTCCTGAAACAGTTTGTGGATGCTCTGGCAAGGCTGATGGCTTCTGTGGGGCCCGGGGAGCTTTGGGCCTGCAGCTGCTCCTGGGGATGGCTGGGGACAGTCTCTGCTGCCCTGGCCAAGGCAGTGGGGCTGGAACCCACAGCTGTCCCCCACCAGCAGGCTGGGGGAGATGCTCCCTGTGCTCCTTGGCAGCCCGGGCTCCACTGACATCACAGAATCCCAGATTGGTTTGGGTTGGAAAGGACCTCAAATATCCATTTGCGAGGCCCTGCCATGAGCAAGGATTCATCCACTGGACCAGATTGCTCAGGGCCCCATCCAAGCTGGGCAAATGCAGGCCTGGGAGGCTGCAACTGGTGAGGTCAGAGTTTCCATGGGTTGGGTATTTTAGAGCACTACCCTCACTCACTGTATCACTGGCAAAAAGGCCCGTGTTCCCTCCCACCCTGCAGCTCCTGCTCTTTCCAGGCCACTTCTCCAACCCCTTGGTGTTTGCTTGACCCTGGAGTCATTAGAGCAGCAGGCAAAGCCCATTCTGTTTTCAGCACAACTGTTTATTGATAATCTTTGCTTATCCACTGTATGAATGTTACCAACCTTTGGACAGAGCCAGCCTGCTTCCCCAGGGCCTGTGTCCAGGTAGCCAATGCGTGTAGAAATCATGCACTTCAGGTAGTCTGTAACAAGACGGGTGTAAAAAATATCTCAGATGTATTTGAAATCTCTGCCTTGTCCTGCAATCGAATCACTGAAAAGTCTGTAAAGAAGTCGTTGGGGGATAGGGCTGGTCCCTTCTCCAGCAGAGCAGAGCTGTGAGCATCCACCACACACTGTGCTTTGTGGGGGGTGTTATAAACCAGCCCCCAGACCCCAAACAGACCCTGGTGCTGGGGGACTTCAGGAAAAGTGTGGTGGTCCCTGGGTGGGCAGGACCCCAGGGTGGGGGCTCATTGCTCAGGCTGTAGAATTAACCCCCCTTGGGAGCCTCTCCTGTGGTGGTGTCAGGTCCATGGGAGCTGCTGCTGTGTGTGCCTGCCCTGGCTCAAGGAAAGAAGATGGAGCAGCAGAAAGAATGGTGACTTCCTTTCCTCCTACGGACAGAAAAAAACCCCATTCTCTGTTCCCAAACAGCATCCCTGCCCCTGCAGGGCCTCCCATCCGGAGCTGGGGAAACTGAGGGCTGCAGACAGAGCAAGGAAGGGATTTGGGCAGTTGCTAACACCCTTGGTCAGACTGAAGAGCACAACTGTGTGTGCTGTTCCTTCAGCAGGGTGGAGGTGGGGGCTCCTGCCTTGCTGGGCTGGCGGTGGACTCTGCTCCCTGCCTGGGTGACAAAAGGGGTTTCTGAGGGCAGGAGGGCTGCAGAGCCCCAGCTGGCTCATGGAGGAGGAAGCAGGAGCCCCAGGAGAGCTCTTTGTGGGCAGAGCTGTGCCCTGCCCGCCCCATCAGACCCAGCCTGGGGGGAGCACAGTGCCCAAGGCAGCTCCCAGTGTCCGTCTGTCCGTCCATCCGGGACCGCAGTCGGGCAGGGCAGGCTGGTTGGCTGTTATGGCGCGTGTGTGCTGTTCCTTTGATGACCACGAGAAAAATTTTACATTACATTCAAACGAGCACCCTTGGGTTTGTTACTCTACTTCTGAACACCGCAAAACACAGTAGCAACAGAACACGAAGGAGCAGGGGGGCAGCGAGCCCCGGCGGGGCCGAGGCGCCGGCGCTTGGAAAAGAATCCCTGAAGCCAACGATGGAGGAAGGAGATGGGCGCGGATACACGTCACAGTTTCCATTTACAAGACCCCCCGGGAGGCAGCACCGAGGCCCTGTGCCGGGACAGGCCCCGGCCGAGCTGCCCTGAACCCACCAGGCCGGGCAGGGCCGTCATCGTCCCGGCGCGAAGATGAAGTCGAGGGCTTGGCGCTCGGCCGCGGCCACGTTGGGGTGCCACAGGTCCACCATGAACACCACGCGGGGACCCTCCTCCGGGGCACCTGCGGGGATGGAAGGGCAAGGTGAGGGTGGGGCGACCCCAGTGAACAGCTCCTTACTGGGATCTCAACAGGGCAGGCTCTTCCCTGCCAGGCGCCCGGAGGATTCCTGAGGCAGGGCCTTCCTTGCAGCTGCGTCCTGGATGTGTGCAGGGAATGGCTGCTGCGCCACTCCAGCCTCCCTGGCCCTGCGCGGAGCCGTGCTTCCCAATCCCACAGCGGGTTCGACGTGGATGCAACAGCTTTTGTTCTCCCGCTCTCTCCGCACGCTCCCCCGTGTAGAACAGCTCTGCCTGATGCTTTTGTGCCACGGGCGGCTAATGCCGGCTAATCCGGGAGAGCTGGAGCGGAGCAGCCTCCGCCAGTCAGCGGCGGAGGGAGGAACTATCCAGAGGGCGTGAGGCTGCTCCCGGCCTGGGAGACAAAGGCGCCGCTGGCACGTCAGCACCGGGCTGCAACAGGGCCAGGGGAGGCCGCGGCTGTGGCGTGGCAGCCAGAGCTGCCCTGCAGAGCTCGGCATTGAAGGAGGCTGAGCTGCTACGGCGGGGAGAGGTCAGCAGGGCCTGTGACAGCACCACGAGCAAGCCATGGGCTGGCTGAGGGGGCTCCTCAGGCAGAGGGAGCGTGGTCATGGGGAGCCCTGCCACGCCAAGGACAAGGGCTGCTCCCACCTGGGGCAACAGGGGCCTGAGCCCCACAGGACACAGAGACTCCAGCCCTGCTGGGGCAGGAGAAGGGACTGGGTGCCCCTCAACTCATCCCCAGTCCCCGACACCAGAGGGGACACCACAAGAGGGGACACCATGAGGTCCTACACGCTGAACTCACCTTCATGGAACGCCGTGTGCAGGAAGGAGTCGTCGAAGAGCAGGCACCGGCCCTCAGCCCAGCACTGGGGCTCGCCCCCCACTACCAGTTCGCAGTTGCTGGGCGTCTTCAGACCTTCAGGGACAAAGAGAGAGGACAGGGAGGGTCAGGCTGTGCTGAGCTCCCTGTGGTGGGGGAGCAGGGAGCAAACTGTGAGCTCTATGTGAGCCCCACGCTGCTGCTGAGGGGATGCTCCCCTGTAAGGAGTGAACTGAACCCCCAGCCTGGAGCAGCTCAGCCCCTGACCACTACCTGTCTGCTTCTTCCTGCCCTTTCACTGTCCCCAGCAAGCTCAGAACTGCAGGCAGTGCTTTCATATCTGGAACAGCTTCCCAGTCCCCAGAGCCCATGGCCCCGAGTTGTGCACAGGAAGCCAGGCTCCTGGGATATTTTCCAACTTCAGGACCAAAGGAAGATCCTGCCTGCTCCCTCCTCCAGCCCCACAGTGATGACCCTGCCCCAGGCAAGGCTAGGGGAGCAGGATTTGTACTGGGACTGGAAAATGGGCTCAACTGTGGCTCTGCTACAAGCTCCCCACGGACCTGCCCCATCCCTCAGTCCCCACCCAAGGTGCTGCCTCAAGGGTGACCCATGGGGCTGCAAGGACAGAAATTCAGGGGAGGTCACAAAACACTCATAGGGAAGCAGCTCTGTGAGGGCCACATGAAGGACAATCACAGAAATAAAATGGGTCTTTTCCTAAAATACCAGCACAAGCCAAGGCAGTTTGACAGGGGTTGATCCCATCACCTCCTGCACCAGGACTGTCACCTCCATAGTGCTGGGGACTCTGGAGCTGCTGCAGAGCCATCCTGCCCCGAGGATGTGGCTGTGGCAGAGAAAGGGGTCAGGGCTCACATGGCTCCCGAAGGGTAACGATGCAGCAAACGAGCAGGACGGATCCAAGAGCGATGCCAAACCCAGCCGGCGCAGCAGGGACTCCCAGCTGCCCAGCAAAGATGGGACTACAAAGCTGCTGTTTTCAAAAGCTGCAAAACCCAAAGCTGCTTCCCTGCACAACAGCCTCAGCTGGAGATGCTGGAACGGGGAAGCTGAGCTGCTGGGGGATGCAGGGAGGGAGCAGCCTGCAGTCCCTCCATCCCACCCACACCCTCGGGATGCTGCCCTGGCCCATGGATGCTGCCTGTGGCTGGAGTAAATCCTCGGGAGTGACTCGCCCCACTGATGGCTGTGCTGGCTTTGCAGATCCAGCTGCCTGAAAGGTCAGGTTGTGCTTTAAACACATCCATGCCCTGGGGACAGCAAGAGCTGCGTTCCCAGCACCAAGGTGGGGGTGCCAGTGTGCCCCCGGCCCAGTGCAGAGTCCCAGCAGAAGGACAAGCAAATGACTCATGTCATTCCTCTGCCCAAGGCATGTGTGCTCCAGCTATGCTCACCTGAGCCCACACAGACATCACTGGTTCCTCCCAGGAACCTCTCCCAGCCCCTCACAAGGGGAGCACATCCCCCAGCACCCCAGAGAGAGGGATCAGTGACAGGCTTCCTCCTGGCACCAGCAAGGGCAGGTCCCTGCTGCCCAGCAGCTCCCGGGATCAGCTCCGAAAACGATTCGCATTCCAAACAAATGGCCAGCACTGCCTGGGTGTGTTTACCCGAGCTGTTGGCTGAACAGGCGCGGTTGGTGTTTGCCAGCCGGGCCCGTGCGGTGCCTCCCCCGGCACGGTCGGTGCTGTGCCAGCCCGGCCATCTGTGCCGCGTGGGCTCTCCCCGTCCCTGCCCGCCGAGCAGGGAGCACTGTGCCACCAACCCAGCGCCTGACCCACCACAGGGGACACCCCAGGACCACCCTCCCTTGCCCTTACTTGCAACTTTGCAAACCCCAAAGCAGCATCTCTGCTCCCATTCACCCATGTCCCATGCACAGCACCCGGGATTCCAAGAGAGGAGAGCTGGATGTGCCCCAGCACAGTCCTGGAGCAGTGCCCCAGGCTGCCCCACACTGGGATGGGACAGGGACCTGCCTGCAGAGAGGGTGTTGTTCAGAGACCCCTATGTAAAATCAGCCCTGTATCACACAGCAGCAAGGGTCCACGGCCTGGGTCAGCAGGAGGAGGAGGAGGTGAAACCCTCCTGCTTCTCATCTGGAGACCCTGGGCATGTCAGATACCCAGGGACGGAGCACTGGCCTCTCGCCAGGAGGCTGTCACCACCAAAGCCCCCAAAACCTCCCTAAAGCCAAAGCAGAGCAGGTCTCTGAGCCCTAAGCACAGGGGGCCAGAGCATTTTTGGGGGCTCCTGCTCCCAGGCACGACCTCAGCCCTCTGCACCCTCCCACACACAAACCATGGCACCAGACACTCACCGAGGTGGCAGCGGATGCGGATGTTGGTGGGCCCGTAGTGCTCGGCGATGACGGTGCCCGGGCTCAGCACAGAGATGCAGGCGTTCCCAAAGACATTGTTGCCAATGCAGGTGCGGAGGCTCCCGAGCAAGCGGTACGTCCGTGGGCATCTCCGGCAGTTCCTGGGCACGCACATGCCCTGGTTCACCAGGTAGAAGGTGAACCACTCGCCGCTGGGCGTGCTGTTCATTTTCCATCCTTGTGGGAGGCTGCAGTTTGAGAACGCCTTGTACAGGGTCTCAAACTCGCACAGGATGGTCTGGAAGTTGCGCTCCAGCAACTCCACGTCGTGCTTTTGAGTGTCCCGGGAGAAGTAGGGCGTGGTGGGCAAGTCGGGCAGGAAGAAGACTTCTGGCTTCTGGATGGAGGGCCGGCTGTTGAGGTAGCGGCCCTGCTCGCGGATGCCCTTGTGGATCCTGCCCATGCCGGACCAGGAGTAGCGCTTGGCGTACTCCTGCAGGTTGTGGTAGAGTTTCTGGTTGAGGCCGTCGTGGTGTGAGCAGCGCACGCACTCGGGCGACTGGCAGTACACGAAGCCGTTCTGCACCCCGTTGGCCTCGGCGCTCTGCATCAGCGCGTTCACCGTGGCGTAGGCGCGGGGCTGCTCCCGCCCCACGTGGTAGCAGTACCACACGAAGAGGACCAGCAGGCAGGCGACGGCCACCAGGGCCGTGGCGTCGCAGTCGCGGAAAGACTGGATGCCGGTGGCGATGAAATCCCGGAGTCCGTCCAGGGACCAGCTCCAGTCCATCAGCCACTCCAAAGACATGGTGGTGGTGCTGGGAGCGCGCAGCGGGGCCCGGCGGTCACTGCTCGTGGGGCTCAGGGGCACCCACACCATGCAGCTGGGCCGGGGCGCGGCAGGAAGGGGCTGCCATGGGCGAGCGGAGTGGCGGCTCTGCCCCACGCTCCCGGGAGCTCTGCATCGGCAGCGGTGCCCAGCAGCACCCCTGGGTCAGCAGCCACGAGGCCAGAGGGTCCCTGCCAGTGCTCCTGGGGCCATCATCCTGAAAGGCCGTGCTGGAGGGAGGTTCTGGGGAGAGAAACCCAGAGGTGTTAGAGAGAGGGCTGCCCCGTGGCGGGGGTCAGTGCTCAGAACACACCTGGAGCTGTGGGCTGGAACTGTGTGGGGCACTGGCTCCTCAGGGAGGGGATGGTGGATAAGTAGCCCAACATCAGCCTGTGCTGAGTAAATCCTAACAGCATCTTCCACAAATACTCAAATAAAAGACAGCAGGGAGACCCAGACTCTGTCTCCCACAGCCCCAGTGATTACTTCTCCTCCTGCTTGTCTTCCAGTTTCTCTCCTAAGTTGCTGCCTTATCATGTCTGAAATCTGGCTGCTAAGCGAATATACACTGAGAGTAAACACTTCACTACCCTATCTGGCAGCGCATCAGCTTATCCCCTCCATCTGACAGCTCTGAAGTGACTCTCACCCCAGAGACTGAGCTGTGGGAGAACCCAGAATTCAGCCAGCACATGGCCACAGGGCCAGCACATGGCCACGGGAGCAGGTTGGGATTGTGTCAACAGGGGCAGGTCAGGTTGGCTTGTTTGATTTCACCAGCTCATTGGTAAAAGCAGTGACTCTAAGTAGCAAGATGGGTTTATGAGCCAGGGAAACCATCCAAACCCTCCCCAGCCCTTCCTGCCAAGGTCCTGCAGCCTCTCAACGTGTATTTCCTTATCAATGGTGATGGAGATGGGCTGCAGATGGGATCTGACCCTACAGCAGGGACCGTGCTGCAGGGCTGGAGACCTGGGATTCAGGCAGTGTTACACCCTAGGGAGGAACATCCACACACCCAACCTCCCTCCACCCTACTTCCTTGTAGCACGCCGCCTGTGTTCCCCATCCCAGGATCTGCAGTCCACGTGGCATGTCACAGCCTCCCGGGAATCTCAAGATAACTTTCCTCCATCTCCACGGCTGGCATTCCTCCAGATGCTCCCGCTCCTCCCACCCAGGCCTCAACTCATGGGGTGCAACCACAGAATCAGTCCCAGGAGTGTCTCCCGAGGCCGGCACAACCCCCGTGCTACCTGCAGGACTGGAGCATGTCAGGGAAAGAGCAGAGCCCTGGGTGATGTGTATTACTCACCCTGGGTGGCTCCTGCCCTACAAGGGGAACTGCTCAGGCACGGCAACCACGCTCAGTCAGAGCCGATTGCCACGTGAAGGCACAGGAGGAACAGAGCTGGGGGGTCAACAGCCTCGGGGTCCCCAGGTCAGAGTCACACCCTGCAAGGGAGGCATAGCACAAACACAGCCCCACTGCTGCCCCAGGGATGCAGACAACAACTCAGATCAGGGGGAAACCATGACAGCAGCAAGAAATCCAACCCCGTGTGCCCACACGCTGCCTGCCTGACCCCAGAGAGCCCAGGAGCCTCGGGCTGCAGAGCCCTGGGGTTCTCTGGGCACAGTCTCTGTGGGACCAGCCCAGGAGCTGCCTCCTGTGCCTGCACAGACACCCCACTGCAAAACCTGACCCAACCGACCTTCACAGGGGCTGTGCCAGCGCTGGGGCAGGGCCCCAAACACGGGCACTGCTCCCACGGGACACACACATGGCGTGGCTGAGGCTGCACAGGGCACTCAGTGGGTGCTGTCACCTCCCAGCCACAGCCCTCCACCGAGATGGGTCACATCCAGCACCCCTGGCCCGAGATCCCAGAAAAGGCTCCTCAGCTAATGATAATGACAGAGCCATCCCCGGGAGCGAAGATCGATTCCACGTTGCACCGAAGTTGTGCAGGACGTGGAGGCGAGCACTGTGCCAGCAGCAGCTGTGTTACATAAGGAAGGCAGAGGCTTCGATGCAGCACAAAGTTGCATCTCGGTGGCTCCGTGGTGGCCCCGGCATCTCCTGGAGGCAGCAGATTCCGCTCAGCCCGGCCAGGGTCCCCGGGCCGCGGGCCTGCAGTGACGGGGACGCGTGGCAGGGATGCCCTCGGCTCCGCACGGCTGGTGTCGCTTTTGGGAGCAGCACGAGGAGCAGGAGCCTTGGGGTGAGGCGGGATGCCGGCTGCCACTCCAGAACGGGAGCAGCGGGTGCACCCTTCACCCTCTCCTGAGCACGCCACCCCGCCGGTGCCACCAGAGTAAGTGTCACCCGCGCGCTGCTCTCACCCAGTGTGACGGTGTCACCCGGCGTGGCGGCGTCAGCGGGTGTCACCGGTGTGGCCGCATCACCCGGCGCGGCAATGGCACGGCCGTGCCGGTGTCCCATCACCCGGCGCGCTGGTGGCACCTGCCGCCGCGCTGTCACCCGGCGCGGCCGTGCCGCCCGCCCGACAACGAGCCCCTGCCCCAA
>VZSR01003800.1:3807123-3846013 GCA_013398615.1 Brachypodius melanocephalos
TCCCCCGAGGGAGCGCCCATCCCGGCCGCGGGCACCCCCAAGGTGCAGGGACACGGCCCCGGGGGCGCGGGAGTTGGGTGGCGGCGGCGCGGGAGGTGCGGGGGCACCAGGAGTGCAGCGGGACGCGCAGGGACAGTGGCTCCAAGGATTCAGGCGCTGGGGGCTGCAGCAGTCTGGGGATGCTGGTCCCAGGGGTGGGAGCACGCAGGGATGCAGCCACCAAGGGAATGGGGACTGGCTCCAGGAACACGGGCTGTCAGGGTTGCAGCAGTTGGGATGTGCAGTATTCTGGCTCCAGAAATGCAGGAACACAGGGATTCAGGGAGCGGGGAGTACTGGCTCCAGGGATTCCGTCCCCTTGTGCTGCAGCCTTCGGGCTGCAGGGGTTGCTTGTCTCCAAGAATAAATTCATCTGGCATGCAGGGGACAGGAGCTCCCAGCGAGGCAATGCCCAAGATGCAGGCAGCCAGGGAATGCCTCAGCGAGGACGTGACGGTGTGCTGCGGTGCAGGGATGGGGGGAGACTGTTCCTAGGTTGGAGTGTCCCTTTACAACTCTTAAGTGCTACCGGAGAAACTGTTCTGAGCCTTCCTCTTGCCTTTTTCCTTCCCAACCCATTTCCTGTTCCCCTAAGCCAATGCTGTCAGTGCCAGGAGCTCCAGGGGCTCCGGTCCTCCGGCCCTTCCTCCTCCATTGCCCAGGTGCCGGGTGAGGGGCTGAGCTGAGCTGCCACAGGCAGATCCCGAGTCCAGGCAGAGCCTTGGCAGTGCTGCCCTGCCCAGCCCTGTGGCAGTGCCACGTGGAGCCTTGTGAGACATGTGTCACTGCTCCTGGCACAAGGAAAGCCCTGCCTTGCTTTGCAGATTTTGCCATCCGTTGCCCACACATCCTCCCCTGGCACTGCTCAGGCTGGGCTCTGGATGTGGGAGCAGAGCTGTCCTGCACAGCCCCTCAGGTGTGCGTGTGCTTCCCCTGAGCAGCTTCATCCCTGGCAGTCCTAAAATGTGCTTTGTTTTCCATCCTGGTGCATTTTTTGCCTCCTGCCTGCTCCTGCTACTTCTCCGTGCTCCCACCAGCACTTTCCCCAGCCCGGTGTGCTGCTGCAGGGCCCTGGCAGTCTCGTGTGTTGCAGAGTGAAAGGAATCTGAGTTTTTTCCACCCTGCTCCTTCCCAGACCCCCCAGCCTCAGCCACAGCTCCTGCTCCTGGCAGACAGAGCACCCTTCTGTTGGCACTCACAGGCTCTGTGGCTCTGGGCTCTCCCTTTCTCCTCTTCCTTCTGAGCTCTCTGCTGCCTCTGGACCAACCCCTGGTCCCCAGTTCTACCACTCATCTCTTCCCTGCTGATCAGCCTGCCTTTCCTGCAGGGCTCCAAGAGATCTGGAGAGGGACTTTGGATGAGGGCGTGGAGTGACAGGACGAGGAGGACTGGCTTGAAACTGTGAAGTTTAGATGGCATATTGAAAGGAAATTCTTCCCTGGGAGGTGGTGAGGCCCTGACAGAGGGTGCCCAGAGAAGCTGTGGCTGCTCCCATCCCTGGAAGTGTCCAAGGCCAGGTTGGATGGGGCCTGGATCAACCTGGGAAGGTGTCCCTGCCCGTGGGAAGGGGTTGGAACAAGATGCACTTTAAAGGTCCTTTCCAAGCCAAACCAATGATTCCATGATTCTGTAATTCTTCAGCACAGGGAGGGCCCCTCCAGGGGCACTGTCCCAGCTCCAGCCTAAACATTCCAGGAAATCCCAGCCCTGGCAGAGCACAAGCATAGTTCTGGCAACAGCTGAGGGGAGGACACTGGCAGTGTCTGCCCCAGGAGGACATGTCGGTAAAAGGGAGAAGGAACCACTGGAGCCAGGAGGCTGCCCACAGACTGGGATCCTGCCAGGGTGTCGCTGGCAGAGCTGTGCCAAGTGCGTCCCAGGGCTTTTCCCAGCCTCCTGGGCTGTGCCTGACCTGGGAAGGGCAGGGATGCTGTACCTGGCATGAATTGGGCAGGGATGCTGTGCCTGACATGAACTGGGCAGGGATGCTGTGCCTGGCATGAACTGGGCAGGGATGCTGTGCCTGGCCTGAGCAGGGATGCTGTTGCCTCACCAGCCTCCAATGCAGCTAGCAAGTGGTCCCTGCTGCTCCATCCCTGACCTCAGGGGTCCCTCAGCCGTGTGACTGCCCCTCTGTGCCCCCCACCCACCCCCAGGCAGGGGGAGGCCGTTGTGGCCGAGGCTGCTGGGCCCAGACAAAGCTCCATCCGCAGCACAACGCCTGAGGCCAGAGATTGGCTCCGGCTTTACGTCAGCGAGGAGGAACAGCAGCATCAAGGGCTTTTTTTTTTTTTTTTTTCCCTTCATTTTAATTCTCTTGCAATCTCTGTCCAAAAATAACCCAAGCTCCCTCCCCCAGGAATGCTCTTCATCAGAGCTTTGGCTCCCTCGCCCCCTGTGCATTAGGCTGGCAGCTGCTGAGCAAAGCCATTATCGATGTCACAGCCTAACCTTGGTTAAGAGCACGTTTGGGGAGGGCAGCGCTGTTGCATTGTTTCGGGTGCCGAGGGGCAGGGACAGATGGGAGACCCCAGATTTCCTCGGCCGGGCATTTCCCCGGGTGTGGGGTGGGCTGAGCATCCCCGTCCCTCCCCGCTGCCGGGAACGCTTGGGACTGCTGGCACCAGGGAATGCTGTTCCAGCTGGGCTGTCCCGGTGGCTCTGCTCCTTGGCGAGGTGACAGTCACCACGATGCCACCGCGCTCTCAGGCAGAGCCGTGCTCAGGGTGTCCCGCAGCCGCCCCGGGTCCCACCGCAGGACATTGCCCTGCCCACACCTGATGCTGGAGGAAAATCTCGTGGGGGCTCGTTTCTGCCCCCACCAGAGCAGCTCAGCCTAGAGAGGCTCCCAGGGAGCAGGGGAGGATTTTTCCCGGGATCCTCCCAAGCTCTGCCTGCCTGCTCCGTGTGGGACACAGCCGGCATGGATCCATACCGGGGGCAGGTGAGGCAGCCCCCTCTTGTCCCCCCAAAGGTCTCCCTGCAGTTTTGAGGAGCTGCCCTGCCCCAGCTCCCCTTGGAGCTGCCAGGTGATAGCCACAGGTTGCTGGGCAGCCAATGTGTGAGCAGGGCACAGGCAGGATGGGTCCCCACAGACCCTCTGCCTAATGGGGTTGGACTTCCAGGGCTCCCCAAAACTTTCTGCATGTCCTCCATGGCATGGCCAAGGGTCTCCAGTGGGGTCCCAGTGCTTCGGGGCAGCACCCAGACCCCCATCCACTCTGTGAGACACCGCTGGACTGGGCAGGCACGGGAAGGGGCAATGCTGAGCTCATGGAGGAGCCAGCATGGGGTGACCCACAGAGGGGAGATGCCCCAGGGCCATGCCAGGTCACCTCATGTCCCAGCAGGGCTCAGATGCCTCCATCCCAGAGGAGCAGAGGGCACTGTGGGGCTGCACCAGGGCAGAACGTGGCACCCAGAGCCAAGCCAGTGGCATTGGGCCACCATCCCACAGCAGGGCATGAGGTGTGCCCAGCCCTCACCCTGCCCTACATGGCTGCAGCCTGCAGCCAGTAGCCAGTCTCTGCAAACTGGTTTCAGACATTTAAAAATACACAACAATTGTTATCAAGGTTATACTGAACGCTAGAGCTTCCCACGGAACTACTTTATCATGTTCAAAAATATTTAATCCCAGCAATTTTCACATTGTTCTTATAAAAACAGACATGTATGAAGGGGAATGAAACGCTTCGTACATTTTTTTGGCACATTTTTTTTCTCTTTTTTTTTTCTTCTTCTTTTTTTTTTTTTTTTTTTAACTGTTACAAATTACAAACACACATTCGTTGTTTTGAAAGGAAAACCCCTAAATCCCAGCTGTACACCACAGAGCTGCACCAACCACCCCGAGCTCACCCAGCCTCCCGCACGCTTCTGATTGTT
Source organism: Brachypodius melanocephalos (assembly GCA_013398615.1). NCBI lineage: Eukaryota > Metazoa > Chordata > Aves > Passeriformes > Pycnonotidae > Brachypodius > Brachypodius melanocephalos. The sequence goes on from VZSR01003800.1 coordinate 3,811,051, forward strand.
CTACAAGGACAAAAGAAAGACACCAGCAGCCAAAGAGGTGGCAGCGGCTTCGCTGCCCTCCCCAGGGGCTGGCTGGGGTACAGCAGGGACAGGGTGGCCCTTTGGGGTCCGTGTCCCCACCGCTGTGTGGCTCTGGCAGGGGTGATGCAGTGCAAGGGATGGCAAGGGTGGGACTGAGGGGCCGATTTCTGCCTGTTCTGCTCCCCACAGAGCTCCTGTGCTGAAGCCTCCACGCATCCCACCTGCCTCTTCTTCCAAACACCTCCACCTCCATCCCCTGCCCGGCTGTGGGACCCAGCCAGGTGTGGGTCCGGGAGGGGCAGGGTGGGCAGTGCAGCAGGAGCCAGGGAGCCCAGCCCATCCTGCTTACCCTGAGATACTGCCAGGGGGCAAAGAGCGACCTCCGGCCATTCCGGCTCGGGCTGTTCCTGGCAGGATGACGGGAAGTGCTGCTGGAGAGGAACAACAGGCAGAGAGAGTAGAGAAGCACCAGCTGGGAGCTCTGCTCGCCCCAGGGCAGATTCCAGGGCTCCCAGCTGCGCTGGGCTGGGTGGCACTGCTTGGTGCTTCTCCACAGAGCATCACCCCGGAGTCCTGGTGCTGCCTCTCCACATCCCGAGCGAAGTGGGAAAAGAAAGCAGTACGTACCTCGTGTGTGCCGGGCTGTCCCTGCTCCCTGGCCAGAGGACAGTCCCTGCACCAGAGCCCCCTGAGCCCCCCGCTTTGGGAGCCGGGAGCTGCGGGATGGGACCCTGTGGGGGGACCCTGCGCTACCTCAGCTCCCAGCAATCAACCGCAGGCTCTTGCAATGGAGACATCTTTAATTTTTAACAACATCAGAACCGCAAAAATCCCCCTGTGTCTGTGCGGGCAGTGCCGAGGGACGCTCCGCCACGGAGGGGGACATCCTGCCATGGAAAGGGGACATTCTGCCATGGAAGGGGACACAGCAGTGCCCCCGTGCCCCCCTGGTCTCACCAGGACCCAGCTCTGCCCCGGCTCCCGCTGCTGCCTGTGCCCAGGGCTGGGCAGCACACCTATCGCAGTTTAAATAGAATAAATACAGTGAAGAAAACAGTAAAATCTTCAATAGAGAGGCAAAAGGAAAGACAACAGCAGGTCCGGGGGTCCAACCAAACTCCACGTGGTCTCTGGATTAGTTACTGAGGAAGTTCTATGAGAGCACATTAAGTTCGCTGCTGGAAACTCTCTTACCGCTGTCCTTATATCGAAACCTCGTATTCTCGTGTTTCCTGCAAGTGGGGAAAAGCCAGTTGAGGGCAGCAGCTGCCTTTCAGGATCATCTCCCCATTCCCAGGCAGCAAGAGAGATCCTGGGTGTCGTTTTCTTCCCAGGGGAGTGACGCTCTGGCAGCCAGGACCCCTCAGCCCCCTGTGCCTCCCACCCCACACGGATGGATTTGTGCCCCCATTGCTCAGTGCTCCCGCAGAGCCTGCCTGGACTCATCCCGCGGCTGCCAAGCCCCTCAGGAATGTCCCTAGCGAGGACAGGCACAGCAGACTCACCCCTGTCTCGTAAATCGGGTTGTCAAACTCCGTTTCTACCGTGATCTGGCTGTAGGGGTGCGAGTACATGAGGGGCAGGCGGAGGCTGGAGTAATACCGACACCTGCGGGGAGAGGCGGAGTCACGGCTGCATGGGCAGATTCCAGAGCCACATCCCCTCATCCCAGCTTCTCCCAGCGCCCCGGGCAGCCCAGAACACTCCCAGCACTGTGCCCGGGGTGTGTGGCTGGTGGGGCGATGCTGAGCCAGCCCTGGCCGTGCCCCCCGCTCTGTGCCAGCCCCTGCAGCCCCACCTGGTGAGATAGATGTACGCTCCTCCCAGCAGCAGGGAGATGATCAGCACCGGGATGAAGATGGCCAAGGCCATATTTCCCCCCTCGAGCGACGTCTCTGCAGCAGCTTCTGCTACTGAAAGGACAAGATCTATTATGTTGGCATTTGCGGGCACCGTGTGATCCCCTCCCTGCCTCTCCCCCTCCTCCCAGGCTCCTCCAGGATCGTGTGCACACAGGAAACCCACGTCACTCACCTTCCAGAGCGTGTTCAAAGCTGTCTTGGTTCACTGGAAGAGAGATGGAAAGTTACTGCTCTGTAGCCAGGTTTGACTGGGGGCTGGCAGCTGTTGCCTGCTAGGAAACCCAAACCTGGGATCCCCTGCCCCATTTGGTCCCAAACCATGCTGCAAACTCCCAACTTTTGATAAACTCTTGTAGCCAGGACTGAGCAGAGCCCAGATCCAGAGAAGCTCCAGGTCTCAGCTGAGTTCAGCTCCCAGCTGGGGCTGCAGCCAGACCGAGGTGCCTGGGCTGTCCCAGGTTGGGGACAGAGGTGTTGGCTGTCCCCTTGCCCCCCATCCACTCCCCTGTTACCTTTGCAGATGGGCAGGGGGCCGCTCCAGTGGGATGGCTGGCCCAGGATGCATTTGATGGTCACCTCCCCCATGAGTTCAAAGCCTTCATAGCACATGAAGGTCAGGGACTCTCCTGGCAGGTAGAGGCGCTTATAAAGAATCTGGTATCCGTTTTCTGGCAGTCCTGGGTTATCACAGGCCAGCGACTCCTCAGCTGAAAGGGAATGAAACACATCCAGGGTGAGCTCAGGGCTTGGGCTGCCGAGGAAGAGAAGGAGCCTGGGGGCAGTGAGGAAGCACCCAAGCTCTCACCCCACTCTGCTTCTAGGTAGCTTAAGGATCTGCACTACCCCCACAGCTGGGCAGGGTCTTGGCTGCAGGAAAGTGCCACCCAGGACCCCCAGAGACGAGCTGGACTGCAGGGGAGCAGGAGAGAGCACCCGGACTTACAGACACAGTGTGGGAGCCGCGAGGTCCAGATGGGGGTCCCGGTCTCACGGCTGTAGCAGGTGAGCAGGGAGCTGCCCTCCAGCACAAAGCCAGGGTTACAGGTGTACTGGATGGTGGTGCCCACCAGCAGCACTGGGTCTGAGATGAGGCGGGTGGAGTGCTCCACCTCCCCCGGGTCTGTGCAGTACATGACTGGGGAGAGAGAATGGATGAGAGAGTAGACCCTGGGAGTCCCTCAGAGCTGGGAGCCCCTCAGAGGCCCCTCGAAGCAGGACCAGCGCTGTTATAGGGTGTGGGATGGGAACAGCAGCACCTTCCTCTGGGGCACTCACTCTTTTCACAGAAAGGAGGGTCGCTGCTCCAGCTGAGGTCCCACTGGCAGGTCAGGGTGTCACTGCCCACGATGTCATAGCCCGGGTCACACTGGTAGGTGATTTTAGCCCCTCTCACCAGCTCTGTGTGTGATGTGGTCTTCCAGCCATTCTGGATCTCGGGCAGGTCAGAGCAGGAGTCATTCCGGGACACCTCTGCAGCCAAGAGGGATTCTGGCTGTCACCCACTGAGTGGGACCCATGGCACAGCCCTCCCCAGGGCCACCCCAGCTGGACACAGTGCTCTTCCCAAGGGCTTGTCCCTCCCTACAGCTCTCCAGCCCGGTGCTCCACAAATGGCACAGCTGGGCTGCAGGCAGCATCCCCTGGGCACAGGGAAAGGGCAGCAGTGGGGGACAGGGGCTCTTTGAAGCCTCCCCAGCCTCCTACAGGCAGGCAGAGGGCTGAGCTGGTGAAAATGGAGCAGTGTCTGTGCTGAGGTCAGGATAACCTGGGAACACCAAGCTCAGCTCCAGCTGCGGGTGCAGGAGAGGTGCCAGTGCCACAGTCACAGCACAGCTGGTTTGCTCACGGGAGGATTTGTTCCCTGCTTCCCCCAAGCTTGTTTGCTCAGGGGAGGGGTTGTGCCCTGCCCTCCCCAGCCTCGTGTGCTGCAGAGCACCAAGGAGGGCCCTGCAGCCACCCCAGTGCTCTGCATTGCAGCTTTCTCTGTTTTTTTTGTAGCCAGGGCTGTCAGCAGAGCAAGGAAAACATGCCTGGAAGGAGTCTGGCACGGGAAGCAGGGTGGGGCAGAGGCAGCCAGAGGGGATGGAATGCCCTTCCACGTCCTGTCCCTGCCATGGGCACCCACAGCCCCAGCCTGGCAGGCACAGCAGCCCCGAAGGACAATGGCACAAATGGCTCCAGGTGCAGTCTGAGCTGCTCTGGAGCAAAGAGATGGAAGCATCCACCTCCAGAGCCCACCCAGGGACTGGCTTCAATGACTACTCCTGTCATCAGCTCATGCCTGACAGGGTCAGGAGGGACCCTGCATCCCTGTTTCCAGCAATTTCTTTCCCTCTGGGCCACACCAAGGCTAACAGGGACCTTGTTGCCAGCCTGAGGGAGGGGAGACATCCAGGGACACCCCAGAAGTGACTGACCCAGAGACCTGCACCTGGCCAGGGGGTTCTGCAGGAGGTTCAAGGTGGGATGTGAAGGGGGTGCTGGTGCCTCAGTGACTGTCTCTGCTTCCAGACCCTACAGCTGGACAGTCTGGGCTGGCTGTGTGTCACATCCCCTCACCAGCACCCTGCTCCCTGTACCTATGTAGTTCATGATGAATCCTTGGCCCTTCCCAAAGATGAGCCCAGCAGGGTCCGAGTGGAACTGGATGGTGAGATCGGGGCTGGAGGAGTAGAGCTTCTGGGGGCCGCTGCTGCCAACATACTGCCCCAGGATGCGGGCGGAGAGCTCGTCCCCGTCATAGATGGTGAGGATGTCACTGTTGGTGATGTTCAGGCTGAGAGGAGAGTTTGGTTAGAGAACAGCGTGTGCCAGCAGCCCAGGCAGGACGGGGCTCAAGGGGCAGCCAGGTGACCTCTCTCCGGGTCACCTCCCTCCGGAGGGTTCGAGGCCGGGCGGTGCCGGCGGCTCCCGGAACCCCTCGCTTGGCAGTGCCGGTCCCGGCGGAGCCGCGCTTGTCCCCGCGGCCACCAGAGCGCAGTGGCGGCCCGCGGATGGCAGCGGGCAGGGATGGCTGCAGCCTCCCTCCACCCCGGGAATGCGGCTGCCCTGGAGCCGAAGGGGATGGGAGGCAGCGCTGCTCTCTCCCCGCTCCAAAGCCAAGGGCAGGGGATGGATGCACGCGCCAGAGGACACACAGCTCTGGGTGCCCGGGGCTGGCAGCGTGGGTGAACAATCACAACGACCCCAAGGGTGGGCAATGACACTGACACCCCTTCTCCCTTGCTGTCCTGCCATGTCCACGCCCCAGCAAGGCTCCCCAGGGCTGGAAACACAGCCGGCACCGGTGCCCTGCTGCCAGGTGGCAGAGGAGAGACTGGGGCAGCGACAACGCTCCTCCCCTTCCCTGGAGGGAAGAGGGGCAAAGGAGAGCACCAGGATGCTCCCAGCCACACAGGAGATGCCTGAGCTGATCCCCGAACGCTTTATTAGGAATGTTCTTGGAGGGAGCCCAGCTAATCCCCATGGCAAGCTGACATTTGTAGTAAATCTCTGCTTTCTGTCAAACACGATTTTCTCAGTGACATTTATGCCTGATGACTTCAGATCACTCGGCCTCCAGTTCTGCTCAGCCCAAGCACCCACAGAGCTGGGAGAGGTGTGCTGGGAGCTCCCACTTGGGATTTTATGGGGAGCTTTAAAATCTTTATGACTCTAAGCCTCTACTTGAAACATGTCCTCCTCTTGAAAACCCAAAATAGCATCAAAGGAGGCTCCTGCTGCAGCAGCAGCATTACCATGCCAAAAGCTCTCAGCCTGGCATTGGATGCCATTCCCCTCTGACCCCAGAATGTTCAGCCTGGGCTTGCTGGGTTGCTCTGCTCCCTTACTGCCTGTATTTCACATTCAGCCCAAAGACTGAGCTGTTTCCATCTCATGGATGCCTCCAGGCTCTCCTAACCCCACATGACCCATCTCCTGACATGCTGGGTTTCACCCCAGTAGCACAGGGCCACGTGCTGCTGTGACACTGCTCCCTGTGGAGAATTCCAAAGCCACTGGAGCAGCAATTAACTGCTGCTGTGGATCGTGTAATGGTGCTTTGAACTCAGGGAGCACCATTCAGTCCTGCCCAGGGTGCCAAGTGCATCAAAGGGGATTATGGAAGCTCTGAGGGGGAGAACAGGACATGGCAAGACTCTTCCCTGTGAGTGGTGAGACCCTGGCACAGGTTGCCCAGAGAAGCTGTCATTCACAGCTGTCACATCATTGGAAGTGTCCAAGGCCAGGTTGGGGAAGGGTCTTGGAGGAAACTGAGATAGTGGAAGGTGTCCCTGGCCATGGGAGATCAGCTTTAAGGCCCCTCCCACCCAAACTGTCCCGGGATTCTGTGATTCCATGGTGGAGGCGAGGGGAGCAGGATACTGCAGCAAAATGAGGTGAGCACTGCTGGGGCAGAGACAGACACCGAGCTCCTGGGTTACTCACAGCTGGATGTCCAGGAAGAGCCGCTTCTCCTCGCCCACATGGATCCTCCAGATGCAATCCTCCCCCTCCGTGTAGGGCTCCGGCCAGTTGGGGGACAGGATCACCCCAGCTACTGCAGTCAGCTCCCCTCCACACGTGGCTGTGGGGGCAAGGGGTAGGCAGGGCTCAGGGGGGGCCCAGGGGTGCTCACCCCACACCCAGCGGTGCCCACGGGTGGGACTGACCTCGGCACAGCGGCTCCGTGTCGTTCCAGTAGGGATCCCTCATGTTGACGCACTCGATGACGGCGGGGCCCTGCTCCAGGGAGTGCCCGGGGTCACAGGTGAACTCCACGGTGGTGCCCAGGTTGTAGGTGGGGTCAGAAGTGGTGAAGTTCCCATTCTGGATGTAGGGCTCGTAGCAGTGGCCCCGCTCAAAGGCTGGAAGAGATCCCTGTTAGCTGTAGGGACACGGAGCTTCCCTGGGTGACACCCCAGACCCTGCTGCTGTGCCCATGAGAACCTGACCCCTGCATGGGTGGCCTCTTGCAGGGAGTGCTTTACAGGCAATCAGGATTAACAACAATTTATCTGTTCTGAGCCACGCAGGCCTCACCAAACCCCACTCCCATGGTGGATCAGCACCAGGGATGTGCTCAGGGCACTGCCAGATTCCCGAGCTGGGGATGCCAAGCCATCCACCCTGGGATTGCTGCGTGTTACTGAACCTGCTCAGGGCCACGGGATCCTGCAGTGGGATCCACTTAAATGACAACAGGAGCTACAGAGGGACACCAGCACTGTCCGTGCTGGGCACAGCCAGGACCCTTCCAGCAGCCACATGTCTGTATCCGCCTGCTGGGGCTGGGTGTCCTGGCTGAGCTGGCGTCCCACTGCCCCGGTGTCCCACCACGGGGACACAGCACCTTCGAAGCGGATGTTGAAGGCGGTGGCGGCCGCAGGCTCCTCGGCCAGGAAGTCGATCCTGATGGAGGAGCCGTCGCTGATGACGCCCTCGAAGGGGACGCTGTCGGCGCGCAGGGAGTCGTAGAGCACGGCCGAGCGGTTGGTGTCACCGCTGTACACCACCATCCTGCGGGGACACGGGGCGATGTCACACGGGACAGCGCCCCTGAGCCCCGCCCGGGCACAACCGGGGTGAGGCGGAGCGGCTGGGACAAGCTGGGAGCTTGCAGGTGTTGGTGTATCCTGGGTGTTTCTCTCCAGACAGACATGGAGTGTGTCTCCTTCCCCCAGGGAAGGGAACGGAGCTGGGGAAGGGGCTGGAGCACCAGGAGTGGCTGAGGGAGCTGGGGAAGGGGCTCAGCCTGGAGAAAAAGAGGCTCAGGGGGAGCCTTCTGGCTCTGCACAACTCCCTGACAGGAGGGTGCAGCCAGGGGAGGGTCATGCTCTGCTCCCAGGGAACAAGGGATAGGACGAGAGGAAATGGCTTGTGTCGGGGAAGGTTTAGACTGGATATCAGGGAAATTTTCTTCATGAAAAGGGATGACAAGCATTGAAACAGGCTGCTGGGGGCAGTGGTGGAGTTTCCATCCCTGGAGGATGGAAATGTAAATGTGGAGACATGGCTTAGTGATAGCCTCAGCAGTGCTGGGGAACTCCACAATCTCAGAGGGCTTTCCCAACCCAAATAACTCAATTTTTCTGTATTTAGTGCCCAGCAAAAGGCCCTGCTCCCCACCCCATGCAGAAGAAGCCCCCTGGAAGCTCTCTGCAGTCCCAGGGCTGTGGGGAAAGGGCTCCTGGAGCCTCACCTGTCCTTCTCGGTCAGCAGGAGCTTCTCAAAGTGCAGGTGCAGCTTCTGTCCCGGGGGTGCCCCGATGGCCCACACGCAGTACATGCTGCCAGACTGGTTCCCGCTGTAGCTGGGGGACAGCACGCGGCCGATGGTGGCATTGTGGACTGTCCCTCCACAGGGAGCTGCAACACAGAGCACGGGGACAGTGGCATTTGTGCTCCCCCTCTGCCCAGCTCTCCTCAGAGTCCGCAGTGCACAAACCTCTGCTTTGCTCTATCTGTTCATGTTTCTACTCACAAATGCATATTTATACTCACACACAGACACATAAAACCCTAATTTCCTTTCCCTTTGCTGCCTAATGAGGGGGCAGATTCTGCTGTCACTGCCTGACCACCTGTGGCACCTCAGGTCATGCTCTGTGCAGGGCTGGGCATTGCTCTCACCCCCTCCCAGGACCACATTCATCTCGTGGGGCAAAGAAAGAGACTCATATTTTCCTCAGTGGAGCCCAGTTTTCCACCCCTGGGGCTGGGATGTGCAGGTACCTGAGCAGATGGGCTCGGGGCTGCTCCAGTGGGGCCGGGATGCGTTGATGCAGGTCAGCATGCGGGGGCCCTGCAGCTCGTAGCCCAGGTGACAGTGGAAGTGAGCAATGCCCCCCGAGTGCAGATCCATCACCGTCACGTCTCCAAAGTCAGGTCTCCGTGGGAAGTTGCAGCTCAGCATAAACACTGGAACAGGCACACGTTGGGAGCTCAGGGCTCAGCTGCTCCCAGCCACTCCGTGGGCACATCCAGCCTGTCCCCACGTGTCACACAGACCAGCAGCAGAGCACCACCAACCCCCCACTGCCCCCCCTCCCCACCTGTTACTGCTCTTGCCCAGACCCAGTTTCTATTTTAGAAATAATTTACTGGAACTCATTTATTTTTTAAAACTCTCCGAGGTAAAAAATAGACTGGCAGTGTGAGTGTGTGCAGGAGGAGCTGCTGCACGGGGACAGAAACGGGGCCAGGTGGGTGTGAGAGGCACAGCCAGCACCAGGGTTGGGGACATCAGGGTACACTGAACCCTCTACCCTGGGCACAACACCTCAACTCACCCCAGCCGATGCTCTGGGCATGGGCAGGTGGTGAAACAGAAGCGTGGCTGGTCTGTGGGGACCCTGCAGCCCAGTGGGACTGACCCCAAACCCCCCTAGCCACGCTGGGGACACACCCACCCTGGTAGTGGAGCTGGAAGGTCCCCACCACGTCGTCCTGGAAGGTGCGGAAGTAGACGGAGATGGTGTTGGTGGGGCTGCGGATCACCTGGCCTTCCACCAGGAGGGTCTGGTTGGCCAAGACCACCAGGGCATCTCCATCCACACCACGGATGGACAGCACCTCCCCATCTGACAGGTTCACGCTCTTCACCTGCAAGGGAGCAGAGATCTGTGAGCTGTGGGGCCCCAGCGGTCACATCCCAGCCCTGTCACACAGACCCGCAGAGCAGCAACAAAACCGGGGCACTCCTCAGGGTTTGGTGCTCACCTCCCACCCCATGCACCAGGAAACCTCCCCAGGATCCCTCACCCAGCCAGGGAGTGCTTGGGGAGCCACACAGCGAGCACATCTAATGAGCGGTTCCAAAAAGGCTTTAATTATTATTTGGAAATAGCTGAGCAGTAACCTCGCATTTACATTTCACGTCCATTTAGCTTAATAAATGGGCTCATATTTCAGCAGAAAGATGCTCATCAGACCGTTTGTTTCCCTGAGTGTGTGAGGCCCGGGGCTCTATATTTAGCACCAGCCCAGCCGTGATTGGGAGCGCTCCCGACGATGTTGTGACTGGAGGGATTTGTGGCTGTTGTCACCGCCGTGCCCACCTCCCCCTGGCACACGGGGCTGGGATGTGCCCTGCTCCAAGGGCACTGCACGGAGATGCCCTCGGCATCCTTAGCCTCCTCCTGAAGGAAAATCCCTGGAAAAGCCCGTTCCTCGCTGCAAAGCTGGATTAACATCCCCAGGCTGGTTCAGAGCACGCCTGGGTTCACCCCAGCCTGTGTTTCAACCCAAGAGGAGATGATTTTGCCTTATTTTTCCAGCTGGGTCCTGGCAGGGAAAAGCATTGTCTGGAGCATGGGCTACGTGCAACTCTGACCCGCAGCCTGCCCTGGGCCATTTCTTCTTTTCCAGATATTGTCCCCAAAATGTGCCTCCCCAGCATGGCCAGCACACACTGTGGCTGCTGGGATGGCTCAGATCTGATTATTAATAAATGGGATGAATTAAGTGTTATTTGAGTGAATTATTTGGAATCCAGGGATCCAAGTGGGCTCCATATGACGCCAATGATTTTCCCCAGCTCCCACTGGGACAGAGCTTTGCTTCTCCAGCTGGGTCTGGATCCCTGCGAAGATTTTTCCAAGGTGTTTCTAACAGATTTTGTTCTGCAATCGCTTGAAGCCAAACCTGTTCCCCAGCTGGCTCCCTGCAGTGCTGGTGGCACCACGCACATGACACGGAGCCAAATCACTCCAGGAAACCGGGAAGGGGATCCAGGGGAGCAGCTGGAGCAGGCAGAGCTCTGCAGAAGGGAGGAAGCTGTGCTGGGAAGGATCAGTGCTGGGTGTCACAGGACACACACACACTCTGTTCCACCATCAGCCTCCCCTCGGTAAAGCCAGGGGAGCAGGGTGTCACCACAGGTGCCATTCCCTGTGCCAGCACCAGGCTGGCATTCCCAGAGGAGCCTGGAGTAAGCAGAGGGTGCAGACACTGCTGTGGCCCCATGCCAGGGACCGTCAGCCCTGCGAGAGGGACCATATGTGCCAGCTCCTGCCAGGGGCTCCGGCTTCAATCACAGCCTGCACCGACAGCAGCTCCTCCAGAGCCTCGGGAAGGCAGGAGGGATCCTCGAGTCAGGCTGCCAGCCTCGCTCACCCACTGGAAAGCCTCTTTAGGGAAATTCTATTTCCTGCCAAGAAGATTCAGGAATTTTAAAAATAAATATAATTCCGTGAAGCGTTCGGAGAGCTGGCTGCTCCCAGCTCCCAGGATTGCCGTGGCACAGGCAGGGACACAGCTCTCCCTGGAATGCTGTGAGGGGTGCAGGGAGGGGCAGTGGGCTGAGCAGGGACCCCGAGCTCTCACACAGCCTAGGGCAGCTCCCAGCCTTTCCCAGGACCGTTCCTGACATTCAGGCTTTGTGTCTGCTCCTCCCCAAAGGCAGATTTCCCCTGCAGAGAGTGAGGGTCTGGCTCCAAAGGAAGTGGAGGGTCCCTGTGTCCTCCTGCATGGCTCCCAGTGCCTGCTGGAGCAGTTTTGGGCAGGGATGGAATGCCACAGGCATTCCTGCCACCACCAGGCTGTCCCACAGCCCCTGCAGGGAGAGGGGACTGCCCATGCAGGGGATCCTGTCCCGGGGGCTTCTCTTTGCTCCTGCAGATGCCTTTAATGAGATTCCCAGGGAAAGAGGCAGCACTGCCCCGCTACAGGAGCTCGGAATCAAACCCAAACCCCTCCGATGGGACCCCATGCCCCACACCCTGGGTTATCCAGAGCCTTCCCTTTGGAATTCACCTCCGGGCTCGGCTTCCCTTTGGAATTCACCTCGGAGCCCAGGGCACTGCCAGCTGCAGATGGGGCCATGCTCCACCAGCACCGACCTGCTGTTGTGATTTAATTTGTCTGAAATGCTCCAAAGCACCAGCAAAGCGAAATGCAAAGCTTGGGGGGGGTGGAGAGGCCAATTTTATGCTCCATTAAAACCTCGGCTCGCAACGGAGTGGGGTCAGGAGTGGTGTCACCTGATGGATTATGGACAGAGGCGAATTTACAGCAGAGCAGCCTGTCTTTAGCACCCCGTGGATCTGAGGAGACAGTTGCTGTGTCCAGTTACTTTTCCACTGCCATGGAAAAGTGGCTGAGCTGCTCAGACTCTCCAGAGCTCACCCTGCACCAGTGCTGCTCCCAGGGCAACCTCCCCACCAGGGCTGGCAGCCACGGTGGCCTCATGCCCCTGGGCCAGCCCCTGCCTGTGCCCACCATGGGGACAGCGGGGACAACCCCACTGGAACTCCTGCTCCTTTTAATGCGCACTTTTAATAACACAAATTCAAACTTGAAGGGATTTTAATTGGATACAGATGGTGACATGGAGAAAACACAAGAAGAAAGGATTGCAGGGAGCATGGAGACCCTGGGCTGGTTTGACCTGGGGAGTGTTTGGAATGTGCAGAGGTCCCTGCCCTGCTTGCAGCCTCACCAGGCTGAGGGATGCTCGTTTTGGCAGGGAGAGAGCTTGGGTGAGACCCCCTGCTCTGATGGGTGGGCATTTGCTGAGCACCTGCACCAGCCAGAGAAGGAACCTGGGCTGCCCTCCTGGGCTTCCTGCACCCTCAGAGCCCCCCAAACCCCTCTCAGCAAATGGGGGGTGCAGAGGGCAGGGGGCTGGTGGCCCATTCCCATCAAGTGCCTTTTTAACAACCTGCTGCCAGCTCCACTCGCTTAAATTAATCGCGTGACATTTAAAGGGTTTGATCATCGCTGACATTCAGGATGTTCCAGCTCCCTCACAGAGTTCATTTATTACCAGGCCTTCAGAAAAATCTATTTTTTTTTCCCTGGAAAGGGGTATTTTATCAAGTGAAGGTGCCCAGGGCAGAGGTGGGGTCATTTTCTGCAGTGCCCAGTGGGTCTGGCTGGGGGGATGCCCCCTCACCTGGAGCTCGACGCCGTAGCCGGTGTAGACGGTGACGTTGTAGGTGCACTGCAGGTACCCGTGCAGGGGCAGTGGGGGGTAATCCGTGGAGTCGATGTAGCCCTCGGGGTCATGGAAGCTCATGCTGCACAGCACTGAGGGGACACACAGCAGGGTCACGCCAAGGGCACTTCCCCTCCCACACCCCAAAATCCAGCACCCCAGTCCCTGCCCTGTCAGCGATCCCACGGAATTACAGAATTCCAGAGTGGTGTGGGTTGGAAGGGGCATTAAAGCCCAAACCCTGCCATGGCAGAGAAACCTTCCATTAACCCAGGTTGCTCTAAATCCCATCCAGCCTGGCCTTGGACACTTCCAGAGATCCAGAAGCAGCCACAACTTCTCTGGGCAACCTCTGCCACGGCCTCATCACCCTCATAGGGAAAAATTTCTTCCCAATATCCCATCTAACCCTGCCCTCTGGCAGTGGGAAGCCATTTCCCCTTCTCCTGACACTCCAGCTCTCTTGAAGCCCCTTTAGGAACTGGAAGGAGCTCTAAGATCTTCCTGGAGCCTTCTCCCAGCTCTCCCAGCCTTTCCTCACTGGACTCATCCCTCCAATCATGAAGTGCATGAAGAACAGAAGATTTTAGGCAGTCCCCAAACCCTGACCCAAACCCCAAACCCAGGTGATGACCTGATTTTGGGGGCGCTGCCTAAACGCAGGTGTGCTCCCCACCAGTGCCTCAGCCCCGTGCCCGTGCTCAGCTCAGCTCACCCGGGGTGGGCTCCGTGGTGGTGACAGTGGTGGTGATGATGGTGGACGTGGTGGTTTCCTGGCTCTCCTCGGGTGCAGAGCCGTGCACGTCCCTCTCCGCGCTGTTTGTTGGGATAACGGCAGCGCCAGCGGGAGGCGCGGTCGGAGCCTCTCCCGCATCCCCTGTGCTGTCAGGAAGGGGCTGGAGCAGGGCTGGGGGCAGCGTGGAAGGGGAGATCTGCAGCGTGGGGCGGCTGGTGGTGGCCTGGTCCCCCCAGGGCAGCTCGGGGGGGCTCCGCTCCGCGTCCTCTGCTGGCACCCGCAGCTCTGGGGCAGCCGTGGGGAGCCTGGAGCGCCGTGGGCTGGCTGGGGACGCAGTCCCGGGGGGCCCTGCCAGGGTGGGCTTCAGCCTTGGGTGCTTCCTTCCTGTATTCACTTGCTTTAGAGTCGGTGGCTTTTTCTTAACAGGGGAAGTTTGTTTGGCATCGGGGGCAGCGGTGGCCGTAGGCAGGAGCGGTGTTGTCCCCTCCGCTGGCGCAGCACCGTCCTGCGGGGCCGGCAGGAGGTTGAGGGCAGTGCCCTTCCCATGCTTGCCAGCCGCAGGGTCTGGACCCCTGGCATGCCCAAAATCCTCAGCTCCACCAGTCAAAGCCGTGCCGTGCCCGAGCTCTGCAGCTCCATCTCCTGTCTTCTCCACCGGCTCATCCGCGGAGAGAGGGTCCGGGCTGGCCGGCACCAGCGCTGCCCCCGATCCGCTGTCTGCAAAAAAACAGGGAGAAGTGGGACTTGGGCACGGAATTAGAGCTGTGTTGCTGGCGTGAAATCAGCCCCCTGGGAAGCTGTGGCTGCAGGAACACCCACCGCTTCCCAAAGAAGGAACACCGGCCCCCACAGCGCAACACACCCGCCTTGGCAGAGCCCCCTCAGGCACCGGCGTGTTGGGCAAACTCAGCCCGACATTTGTTGGGAACAGGGATGGGCAGGAAAGGGAGAGTGACCAAAGCCACCCAGCAGCGCTCTGGCCAGGGGATAATTGCATAAATACAGATTTATCCACCACCGTGGGATGACCTGGCTGTGATCCATGGGCTGGAATTCGCTGTGAGCTCTGTGAGATGCTGTAAAGAGCTCTAAGAGCCCGAGAGTCAACGTTTTCCATGGAAACAGCAGTTGCCAGGGAAAGCACTTAATGCACGGTACTTAAAGATCGTAATTCCAGCCTCCTTATGTCCCCTGGGAGGGTTTGGAGCCCCTGGAAGAGAGGGTCCTTGTCCCTCTGTGGGCATAGGGGGTCTGCAATCCTCCAGCCTCACTGTCGGCCTGGAGATGCCTGGGCTCCTGCTCCGCTTTGTGGCTGCACACGAAGGCATCAAATGATCCCTGAAGCAGCTCGAGGTGCTGTGACATGCCCGTGGTGGCAGCCAGGACATCACTTCCATGGGATGGGGGCTGGAGCAGTGGTCAGGCTTTCCTTCCCAAGCACACTCCGGATAAAGCTCGGCTCACCTCGGTACTACAGGTGCTTTGAACAAAAGCACAACTCTTGGTTTACACTCAACTTGATGTTTTCTGTTTCAAATTCTGCTGATTAAGGTAGGACTGGAATGAAAAAGGGGGGAGAAATGGAGATTTGTATGTGAATCCTGAAGCACAGGGACACTGCTGGGTGACACTGCCCAGGGGGCCCGAGGGAGGGCACAAGCAGCCTGTGCAGAGGGACTGAGCAGCGCTGAAAACTGACTTTGCTCCATCTTCTGGAAAATAGAAGCAGTTTCTGGCAAGAACCAAAGATAACGAATGCAACAGTGAAAGGCAAAAGCTGGTGAATTAGCCTGAAGGATGGAGCTGCCAAAACTCTGGCAGTCCCTACACTGCTTCTCGGTCCTGGAGAGTCCTTGGACGCTCTACTGGTGCCTGGGCTGGGCCTTTGCCCCTGGGACAGCTGGAGACAGAGCTATGCCTGCCCCAAGCCACTGCACCCTGCTGCCACCACCAGCAAACCTGTCCCGACCCCAGAGGGCTTCCTGGCCTCTCCTGCTGTTTGCCACAAGTTAAAACATTAATTCCTTAATTAGCAAGTGGTTCAGCAAATCCATCACCGATTCCCTGAGCGTATTAGGAGACGTTTCACACACGTCATCTGCAACCATCAGCTCGTGTCAGCTCTGAATAATCTCCCCCTAGGAAGGTTGGGTGCCTCAGTGTCTCCACGCTTCTCGGGGGCAGACCAGGAGCTTCCACACCCTCTGCTTGTTTCTCAGTGTCTCTGCTTCCCTCTCCATCCCACCCTGGGCTGATACTGGCCATCCATGGGCACCCTGTCATGGGCTGATGGGGAGAAATGTCCCCAAGGCTGTGCCAGTGGCAGCTCTCCATTCTTGAGGAGTTTTGCAGGGCTCTCCTGGGCTCTTCCCTTCCTCTCCCATCCCAAGCCTGGGAGGAGCAGTCGGTTGTTGCCGTCCCATGGCCCAGGTGACAGCTTTAGGGCTCTGCAGCAGAAGGTTTTGTCCATGATGGGAGGAGATGAGGCTCTCAGACAGAGGGGAGGAAGCACAGATGGGAGGGGAGGGGGCTCACTGGCTGGTAGGACACAGTGGGACATGCTGGGACATGCTGGGACAGGCTCACAGCAGCACAGTCAAGGATCCCGGGTCCTTAAAGCCGATGTGTTCCCAAAAACACCAACCAGGATCCCCGGGTTATTTGTCATGTGAACCCTACTTCTTAATGGATTGTGCCTTCAAACCATATTTTATGCTTTTGGAAAGCTGACTAATTCCTTATTAGATCCTTTGCCAGGATGCATTTACTGGATTCTGTCCTTAACAAAGCATGAAATAAAACACTCTGTAAAGCGACTCCTTAATGAGACACTAAACATGCCGCAGTTTGTAAAGGGCAAATGCGCATTCCAGGGAAGGGGAGAGGGCGGAACACAGCCCGGCTGGAGCCGGGGAGGGGGAGGCACTGGGCCTCGGCACCCACGATCAATAAGGGCTTATTCTGCACTATCAGAAAGAGAATTGATCGTCGATCTCGGCTCCTGATTGATCACCACCTCCAAACCCGAGCTGTGCTCCAGCACCGCCCTGGGCTGCCAGAGCCTGCTCCCCCCCTCCCCATGGACCTCGGGGCTGCCCCACAGCCCCCACAGCCCCCACAGCCCTGATGTAGCCCCCTGCCCACTCGTTCCTGCATTTGGGAAGCAGAATTGAGTATCCCCATCCTTAAGGAAGGATTGCAGTGGGTTTCCATGTTTGCAGGGCCAGGATGGGTTTTGGTGAGGTCCTTTCCACCCCGATCTCAATTCCAACAGTGGTTCTGTCACCTCTAAGGCCCATGGGATGATCATGGCCACAAAGAAGCCTCCCCAGCTGCTGAAACCCATCCTGCTCTGCACAAGGGATCAATCCAGAGCTGCTGGAAGAGAAATGGTCACGTTTGACCTTGATCTAATCAGCTGTAGCAGCTCTGGAGGAAAGAAACGCTTCTGAGATGCACAAGGGGTTTATCTTATATCTCGATCAGGAGCTCCCCGCGGGCACTGGAAACCCTTCTCCAAACCCATGGAAACCTCCGCGGAGGCCCCGCAGCCCTCGCTACTCTCGGGTGCGGCACCGGGGGCTCTGTGCTCTGCAGGGCAGCGTGGGCACAGCGGGATGGGCCAGGCGGGGCCGGGACACTTCGGAGCACCAAGTGACCTTAACACAGAACGACAGCTCGTCTCCAGGTCTATTCTGGGCTGTGCCTGGATACCGGGAGTGTGCAAACACCGCGCAGGGGGCTGGGCTCCAGGGAGGGTGTCTCCAACCAGCCTCAGCCCCCGCGGTTTATACTTAGCCAAGGAGGAAGTGCTGGTGCCGAGCCTGGGCTGTGTGGGAGCTGCCAGCGGGGCACAGCCCCATCCCGGGGCTGGGCTGGTGGCACCAGGCTCTGGAGAGGCAGCAGGACAGGAGGGGTGGCAGGGCAGCAGCTCCCAGA
Source organism: Brachypodius melanocephalos (assembly GCA_013398615.1). Classification (NCBI taxonomy): domain Eukaryota; kingdom Metazoa; phylum Chordata; class Aves; order Passeriformes; family Pycnonotidae; genus Brachypodius; species Brachypodius melanocephalos. The sequence continues at coordinate 3,828,526 of VZSR01003800.1, forward strand.
GCATCTCCTCTCACCCAGACACTGCACTGGGTGTTTGCAGAGAACCAAGCTGAGCAGCAACAGCACAAAGGCACCAAAATCATCCTCCCCAGCCCCAAAGCTCCATCCCCATGTGAGAAGGTCCCCAGGACCCCAGCCAGGCCCGTGTCCCGTGTGGCCAACACACGAGTGCTGCTCCAGAGGTGCCGAGGCACCGGGAGAACCTGATTGCCAAGATACCTCAGCCAGAGGGGCTTAGAGGAATTAGAGAGCTGCAAATGCCTGATAAAAGGATGCTGGGATAATCACAAAGGCCTCGTTTTGCTGCTGTGCTCCTGAAAGAGCCAAGGCAGGAGTAGCCCTATCACGGCTCCCGTTACTAATGCCGATGGTATCGCCGTGAGCACGGGCTCCAGGGAGGGCAGCTGGATTGCTCCAGCTCGGGAATCACTGCCCAGAAGGGTTTAGGATCTGATTGTAGCAGAAATGAATAAAGCTGATCCAGGCACTATTAATGGTGGTGTTCAGCTCTGCCTGTGTGACTGGCTCAGGAATATTCATGGGTGCTGGGCTGGGCTGATCATGCCTGGAGCTGCTGCTGGCGTCATCTCCAAGCCCTTGTGGGGAGCTGGAATTTATCCTGCACTGCCCAGCATCCTCTGCACGCAGCCTGAGCCCTTGGAGATCCCCATTCCCACAGGAGGGTTGGCAGGAGCTGCACCTCTGTGGAGGAACAGGAACACTCCAGCTGGGGATGAGTTCATCCAGGGCTGATCCAGATCTTGGATAAAGCAGGGAGATCCAGGCCAGGTCCTGGTGCAATCCTTCATCACATTGGGGCTGAGGGGGTGGGAAGGGGCACCCTGGGCACCTTCTGCTCTCTCACCTCTTCCCACACTGACCTCCAGCGCATGCAACACGCATTTCACCTTCAGGGAGGAAAAGAGAGGGTTTGGGTGGGAAGGGGTGTCTGAGGAAAAGCAGGTTGTGTCCATCAAAACGCTTGGCTGTGATCGGTTTCAGATTTTAAAAGCTTTGGCCTTGAGTCTTGAAGAGCAGAACAACCTTAATTGAAACAATCTTTCATTTCCCCAAACGTCCCCGCAGGCGGATGCAGCCTCCAAGGCTCCCTGCCTCCAAGCAGGAGATGCGAATCCCAGGTTTTCCTGCAAGTCGCAGTTCCAGCAGATTCACTTTTTCCAGCAGGAAAGGAAAGAACTTTTCCTCAAGAGCATCCTGTCAGCTCGCCCCTGTAAGCAAATAAAACCGTGGCAATCCGATCCGGGTGAGTCATCCCCGTGGGAGCTCCGGGAAGCGCAGCTGGAGCTGGAGCAGGGGCTGCCCGCGGCACCGGGAATTTTGGAGCCGCTCTCCCGGCAAAGGTGACACAGGGACGGCAGGGCTGGGCGTGGATTCCAGCCCAGCATTCCCACTGTTGGTGGAGGAAACAGAAAGCCTTTCTCCTCTCTGGCACAAGGAGGAAGGAGTGGTGTCTGTCCCTGGGTCTTGCCCAGTGTGGGTGACAGGCTGGAAATGCTGGGAGCCTCCGGACTGCGGTGGGAAATCCTGAACTGTTCCACGGAGCAATTAATGAGAGATAATCCAGAAGAAAAGAGATGCCCAGATTTTGCTCAGGAAGACAGGGCAGCAGAGGCCGAGAAAGTTTGGAGTTGTTTTCCTCCCATTCCAGGGAACACCTGGCTGTCCCTCCTGAGCTGTCCCTTTGTGCCACATCCTCTGCAGGGCAGGGGTGACCAAGTCCTTGTTGATTTGATGCTGCTCTGGGCTCAGGCTGGGATGCAGTGGGATTCCTGGGGCAGAGAGGGATCAGGACACTTTTCTTTCCATTTCCACGAATCTCCCAATGCCACAGAGACTCCTCTGGCCCTGGGGAGCTTCGGATCTGCTTTAAAATGCTGTTAAATTGCCCATGTGCAGGGGTTTATTTATGCTCGTAGGACTGTGGTCTGAATATTTCATTTTAAAATTTACATCTGTGTCACTCGAGATGCTCAAATAAGGTTGCCATGGAAACCCCTCATTACTGGGTGAGGATGCTGGCAGTGGTGCCCAGCCCGAGGAGCCATGGCCGGGAAGGACCAGGCTCTGCCCCCTCTGCCCACCCAGCAGCAAATCCATCTCTGCTGGGAAGGGCAGAGAGGAGAGGACCACGGAATCCTGGAATGGTTTGAGCTGGAAGGGATCTTAAACATCACCTCATCCACCACCTGTGCCATGGGCAGGGACACCTTCCATTAAACTGAGTCACCCCAAGCCCTGTCCAGCCTGGCCTTGAGCACTTCCAGGGATGGAAGGGAGGAGTTTCACCAGCTCCAGCTGCCTGAGCCAAGGGGCTTGGGCACCTGCTGTGCCGGCAGGGGACACAGGGCTGGGACACGGTCTAGAGTACACCAGACACCCACACTTGGTCTCAGCCCTGGGATGAGACAGGGGGAAATCCCCCCAAACTGGCCATGGGCAAAGGGGGTTCCTGGTCCAGGTGGGAGCAGCAGATTTGGGCTCCACATGGGGACTGCTGCAGGTGGGGACAATATTCCAACACCAAAACCTCCTGGAAATCTGCTTCAGTGGCAAATTGATCCTGTTTGTGCCTGACTGGAGAATCTACACTGCCTGTGCCTGGCTTGCTGGGCTCGGGAGCAAGGACACCACGAGGAATGCGGGAATTGAGCTCACAAACCTCTCCCCCCTCTCCCGGAACTCGGGAGGAGCTGGAACTGCTCCAACGATCCACGCAGCCCTGACAGATGCCGGGAAATTACACACTTCTCCGAGCTAGGAGGAAAATGGATTTTCCTCCCCACTGCTGCTTCATGGAGCGGGAATCAATGAGACTTTGGCTCCCAGACGTCTGCTCTGGCCATGCCAGCTCTGCACGGGCACCTGTGGATTTGGGGACAGCTGCCCACGGTGCCCTGGCTCCACAGTCTGTGTGTCCCCAGCCCTGGCACCCTTCACTGCAGCATCACCCCCAGCACGGCCCAAATCCCCAGGGATGAGCCCAGCTCAAACTGGGAATTGCCCAGCTCCTTCCCAAAGGAATGTGGGAGGAGCAACAGCAGCTCGAGAGGAAGAGGAATTTAAGAGGCTCGTCCAATTATGGAGGAATGAGGAGATTTGCAGCATGGAAGGGATCCAGCCTGTCCCGTGCTGGCTGGATCCCACTGCATCCCCAGCTCATGGGGGCAGGAATTATCCTGATATTCCTCACCTGTAGGGAGAATGGAACTTTGATAGAGGTGGTAATTTGAGTTGATCACAGGGTTTTGTGATACCAAGTGTAGGAAAAGCACATCTGTGCCTTATGGCAGGCAGGTAGACCCAGCTGAAAGGAATTAACAGGCTGGGTTCAAGGGGGAATTCATTTTTTTTGGAAGTTCATTAGGAAGGAACTTTAAAGATCATCCAGTCCCGCCCTTTGCCATGGGCAGGGATACCTTCCACTATCCCAGGTTGCTCCAAGCTCTGCCCAACCTGGCCTTGGGCACTTCCAGGGATGGAGCAGTCAGAGGGATGAAGGAGGAGAAGATTCCTCCTGTGCCTCTCCTGGGCTCCCCAGCTGGAATGTTCACTCCTCAGGGCCCACCTGGGGAGAGGAAATCGAGTGTTTTGGCAGCTTTTCAGGCTACAAATTGAAGAGGGGGAAAGAGAAGCTCCTTCTTTCTTCGCCAATCATCCAGCCCAGCCGTCTACATCAGGGCATAAAATTAAATGGGTTCCTAAAGAGAGAGTATATTTAGCTACAAAACCCTGTTCTAGTCAGCTCTCTGCAGCTAAAATAATTAATCTCCCATCACTGTTAAGATGCAGCGGAGCAGATCTGGAGAAGAGAGTGCTGGGATTAACTCTTTGTGGGGAGATCAGCCCTGTGAGAGCAGCTCCTGCTCCGCTCCTGCTGTGATGCCAGGGAAGATCCTGGGAGCCCCTGGGGGTCCTGCCTGGCCGGCTCTGCTCAGCTGTGTCCCCTGCCATGCCAGTCCCTCTCGGTGCCAGTGCCACAGGAGCCAAGTCTTGGCAGGGGTGCTGTGTCCTGGGTGACGGAGGGGACCCAGGAGGGAGGCAGGACCCCTGGCAGGGATGCAGGAGTGAGTTCAGCCAAACTCCCTGCTCCTGGGGACACTGGGAAACACTTACAGGATACACAGCCCTGAAACATCTGGAGAGACAAAGTTTAGTCTGGTTACAACCGCTGGCTGTTCCTGTGTCTGGCCATAAATCACTCATGGGCTCACTCCCAGGCAGTCACATCCATGGAATATGCAGCTATTCCCAACCTCCCCTGCTGTCCCGCCTGTCTGCAGTACCTTCACAACTCGGTTTGATCTGATTTTCACCCCAGCACTGGAAATGCGAGGTGACAACGTGACATTGGAGGTGCAGGTGAGCAGAGCAGCCTCAGAGCTCGGCTCTCCCTGGCTGGGGCAGCCACAGGATCCAGCTCCTGCCTGAGCTCCCCTGCAGCAACTGAGGGAGAGCTGAGCTGCCTCTGCTAAATCTGTTTGGCAGCCCTTTATATTTCTTTCACAGGATGTAACGGGAATCGCAGCGTGGCTCCAGCCCAGACTGCCAAGGGAGGAGCAGGGACTGGCAGCACCTCGGGGGGTGTCACTTGTCCCCCGTGGCAGCAGAGCAGGACATGGCCTCAGCACTGCTGCCCGTGGCTGCTCTCCTCTGTGGGTTTGTCCAGCAATACCTCAAAAAAAAATTTTTTTTTTTTTTTAGTGTCCCAAAAGCTGCCCTGGGGCACCTCAAGGCATGGAAATTTGAAGCCCACCAGGTCCTGGCCACCTTGCCAAGGCGGAGAGGTGGCTCAGAGCAATGAGGGTGGCACAGGTGACATCTGGCACAGGGCACACAGGGAGCTTTCTGCTCTCCCCACAGATTCCTCAGGGCTGTTCCCACCAGCGATGCAGCTGCTGGGATCGCACAGGGCAGAGGCAGCACAGCTGGAGATGCCCAGGATGAGGGAATGGAATAATCTGGGGATTCCCCACCCCCCAGGCTGTGCCTCAGCCCCCTGCACTCCCCCAGGGCCCGTTTCTCCCTCCTGGGAACCAAGTGGGCTCTCAGCTCTGCCTGCTGGGACAACGTGTCAGGGCAGGCACTGGGATCAGTGTGCCCCAGTTTGCAGGGAAACCTTTTTTTACCAGGCAATGATTTTCTTTGCATTTTCTCCCCTCACTGAGGCCATGTATGAACCATGCAGGAACTGGTGCTGCCTGGTGCTGCCTGGTGCTGCCTGGTGCTGCCTGGTGCTGCCTGGTGCCCTTGAAAAGACCCTGCTGCCTGCTCTGAAACGATGCAGCTCTGGTGCCTAATGATTCCTGACAGCTGGGGAAGGGCCCCGCTGCTGGCAATCGGGAAGGCAGGGACAGGGAGGGTTACTGATGGCTGTGGTTATTACAGTTATTGGGCTCCATCGATCACGGGCTGTGCATTGAGGCTGGCAGGAACTGGGGCACAGCCCAGCAGTCCCTGTTCCCATTCTCATTCCCTGTGCACAGCTCAGGACTGCCCGGGATGGCTGAGAGATGGGGCACACTGGGCTCCCAAATGCTCCTGCACGGCCTGCAGCGGTGCCAGATGTGATCAGAGAACCACAGGATCCGGAATGGTTTGTGTTGGATGGACCTTAAATCCGTCCAGCTCCTCCCCGTGCCGTGGGCAGGGGCACCTTGCACAGACCAGCCTGGCCTTGCTGCAGGTTGTCACCCCCTCCATTTTCTGGGGTTTCCTTCTAAAAAAAGCAATGTCCTGCATTTCGTTGCTGGATCCTTTTTATGTCAGGTCAGTTTTGGGGGGTGGCAGCTCTGCTGGCACATCCTGCCAGCAGCTCCATATGGGAACTGCAACCCCCAGCACATCCCTGTGTCCCTCAGTGCGCCCCTGCACTGGCTCACCCCTTCAGGAACGAACCCCCTTTCAGACAAGATATGGCTGAAATTCAATTTTTAACTTTTAAAAAAGTGTTCTCACTAAAACCAGAGCTGTGCTGGGGGGCAGAGCAGCAGTTTGAGGCTGGCACAGCCCTTGCCCCCCTCCATATCCCAGACCCTGAGACCACCCAGCCCACCCTGGGCCCATCCCTGGGCTGCTGCTGGTGCTGCTCAGCTCTCACACCATTCCTGGCAATGCTGGTTTTTATATAATTAATTGTCTGCTGTATCAGCCATCAGTGATTTGTGTTTTAAAGATGGCCTGGCAGAACTAATTCCATCGCTGCACGATGCTGTGCTGGATGATGATAACCCATGTACAGCTTCTCCCACGGAGCCTCATGACGAGCTGCTGCACTTTATTTTAATTAATACAGATAGCAAATATATTTTCATTAGCCATCAGAATGTCAGGAGGGAAGCAGGGTCCCCCTCCGTGGTGAGAAGCAGCTTCAGTTGTGGGGCTGGGTGCAGTGCCCAGCCCTGCTGCATCCCCTGCTCCAGACACCTCCTCATCCCCCTGCATCCCTCCATGTCGCCCTGCATCCCTCCATGTCCCCCTGCATCCCTCCATGTCCTCCTGCATCCCTCCATGTCCTCCTGCATCCCTCCTCATCCTCCTGCATCCCTCCACATCCATGTGCTCACACACAGCACCAGCCGAGAACAGGGCAGAGTTTCCTCCAGGTCTGGGTGGCACCATCAACCCCTGAAAACCAATTTTTTGGGAGGATTTAAAGCTGATTTAGCCCTGCTGCTCCATGCTTGGTGGGAGCTCCCATCCAAAGCTCTCCTCCCTCTCCAGCGCAGGAGGACACACAATTAGCAGGCACGTTCATAATTTCTCAGATTTACAACAATTAAACTGGCTCCCTGGTACTTCTGACGAAAGCAGCCCCTTGTTCCCCGGGGAAGGAACAGCCTTCCTTGACCTCTGCTCTATTATTCTGTTTGATTGATCTGAATTCCATCAGAAAGGATAATAACAGGCTTTGGTGGGGGGGTGCAAGAACATTGGGAACAGAGAGGACAATGCTTTGCTGAGGACTGCTGTGCCCAGCTAATGATTCTGAGGGGCTGTGGGACACCCAGACACCTCTCTGTGCCCAGTGTAGCAACCACAAAATCCCTGGATTCCCCAAAACCGAGCAATAGAAGGCTAAAAGGATATCTTAAACAAGCAAAGAGGACTTGGTCGCCAACAGCCAGGACCTGCTCTGTAGGTAATGTCCCACCTGTGTCACCTGCCCTAGTGGGGGTTGTGTCACCTTCCCCTGTGCTCATGGGAATGTTGCTGCCACTGTCTTTACCTTGGGGACAGCTCCAAGGCTGCTGATGGAAAGGCATCTCCCTTGTAAGGCACCAGGCAATGTCTCCTTCTTCTACCCCTAAAATTCCCTAAATATCAAAATCAGACACCCACCCATGAAAGGGATGAGCTGGCTGTTCCTGAATCACAGCTGGGTTGAGTTGAGAGAAAACCCCTAAATCTCACCCCTGGAGGGTGATTTGTGCCCCCAGCTCTGCCTTGGGGGGGTGTTTTGGGGAGGAGCTGGACCTGCTGCAGAGCATTGCACTTCCTCGTGGGCAGCCCTTTGGTCTCCTGTCGCTGCTGGCTGGGCAGATTTCCTCCTGGTGTTGTTTTTGACCCACCCTGGCGATGGGGAAACGTGGTGAGGAAGGGCCTGGCTCTTCTCCTCAGCAGGTAATGAATTGGCCGATTACACAAAGCCGTGTGTCACCCGCCTGGGATGAGGGGTTTGTCACTGCTGCCATTGTTTATGTTCCTAGAGGGTAATCGTAATTTTTAATGTCCTTTTGATAGCGGTGTAGTGTGATTAAAACAGGCACATCTGAGACATAAATCTGGGTTTAAGCACTGCCTTTTTGACACTCAGTGTGTGAGCAGATCGGGCTGGAGGGTTCCTGGGCTGGGCCACCACCAGCTGCCTCTGGCAAAGCACCCTGCACATCACCTGAAGGGACAGTCACATCCTGCCCCTGCAGGGACAGTCACATCCTGCCCCTACAGGGACAGTCACATCCTGCCCCAGGTGCTCAGCAGGAGCCCCAAGGGGCAGCAGAGCCTGGAGCACCAGCTGGATGGAGGCAGGAGTGGCCAGGTTGGGGCTGTTGGCTCCAGATAAACACAACAGCTGATTTCCTGGGAGCAGGAGGAGCAGCAGGAGGTCAGCAGAAACTTATAACATGGATTTTCCAGCAGAGAAAGCTCAGGGCTGGAGGTGGGGATGGTGCTGGGGGACCGAGGAAGGCATTTTCAGAGCTGACCCCCTGTTTGAGGTGACTCTGAGTGCGGGCAGGCTCCTGCCCCTGCTGCTGGCTGGGATCAGAGATGTAACACTGAATAATTTAAGGAAGATTTTGCTCCCGAGGCCAGTTTGGTGCATGTGGAGTGGAAATGTGGAAAAATCCAGCCCTCCCCCATGGAAGCTTGAGCCTGAGATACCTGAGCCACGGAAGGAGATGACTCAATTCAGTTTGTGCCCTTGGGTGACAATGTGCCCATGAGGACAGTGAGTCACCATTACCCTGTGCTGCATCCCAAGAGTGGATGCAGGGCTGGAGCCCCTCTGCCAAGGAGCCAGGCTGGGGGAGGTGAAGGTGCTCACCTGGAGAAGGGAAGGCTCCAGAGAGAGCTCAGAGCCCCTGCCAGGGCCTAAAGGGGCTCCAGAAGAGCTGGAGAGGGACTTGGGACAAGGGATGGAGTGACAGGACAAGGGAGAATGGCTTTACACTGCCAGAGGGCAGGGTTAGATGGGATATTGGGAAGGAATTCTTCCCTGTGAGGGTGGTGAGGTCCTGGCACAGCTTGCCCAGAGAAGCTGTGGCTGCCCCTGGATCCCTGGAAGTGTCCAAGGCCAGGTTGGACAGGGCTTGGAGCAACTTGGGATAGTGGAAGGTGTCCCCCCATGGCAGGGGGTGGAAAAAAATGAGCTTAAAGGTGCCTTCCAACCCAAACCATTCCATGATTCCGTGCTGAGCTCTAGCAGAGCTGTTCAGGGTAAGTGAGATGGGTCCGAGCGTGAGGATCCTGCTGGGATCAGAGCCCGGGGATGCTGGGGAACAGCTGCGGGGCGGGCACCTTCCCTTTCCCTTCCTCCCACTGGAGGAATGGAACCACTTTCGAATTTAGATCTCGTAAAAGACGTTTTGCGGTGGAGAAAACTGAAAAGCTCTTCCCCTGGGGAGCGGGCTGCAGCGGCAAGGACTCTTGTTTTGCTGCACCCTTCCCTCCCTACCTTTCCTAATGAATTCCAAGAAAGCCTCAGTGCATTCCTAAATGGGAACACAGCCTGTGTCCTTCACAGTCATCTCCACAACAAAGCCAGCCATCTCGCCGCTGGCAGCCACGGGCTCCTCTGTGAGCTGGAAACAAAAGCTGAAAAGGAGCCTTTCTAGTTGCGATTAGAAAGCTTGAGAAGTTTGGCTTTTACTGGTTATTGCCTCACTGATTTCATCTCCGTGGAAGCTCTGGACCCCTCAGGGGACAGGAGAACGGCCCCGGTCCCTCGGTGGGTGACAGCACCGATCCCGCTGCGGGAGCTCCGTGGACCCGAGAGCCCAGGAGAAGCAGGAATTGGGAATTTCTGTGCCTTTAGGATGCTGCGCTGGGTTTGGGCACGGGTCTGGGTTTGGACACGGGTTTGGGTTTGGCAGGTGCCAGAGAGCTCGGCTTCCCCAAGGAGGGGACAACGGCACCAGCAGCATCCTCTCTACCTGAGGACATCCCTGATCCCTGCACCCATCAGTGCCCAAATGTCACCAGCGGTGCCGGTTATTGTCCCAAATCCGTCCCGCGGTCATATTCAACCCGGGGGGACACAGGCGCTGATCCCCCCCAGGACACGCAGCCTGCCGGGGCTCCTCCGAGCAGAGAGGGGTGCGGAGGAACGGAATTAAATTATTCATTTTTTATTTTTTTTATTTTCTAAAAAAGAATAGCTGAGGAAGAGCGATTATCGGGGAGATTTTCTTCGGGGGAAATTCTGGCACAAAGACAAACTGCAATATCTCAGCGCGGGCTGGGCGCTGAGTCTTGGATAAAAATAAAGCAGGAGGCGGCAGCACCTTCCCGATGACATTAACTCCATTCATCTCCTGCTGCCGCCGCCGCCAGCGTGCTCAGGCATTAGGAGTTACGTTTTCCTCCACTATTTCTCAAATATATTTATGCTGGGAGATGTTTGTGGAGGTACATCCTGTGCCTGGGGCAGAGGATTAATTCCAAACTGTCACCTCGCTTTTTGATGGGTTTGTAAATTCTGTTCTGTTGATTTGCACTCGCAGTAAATTGATAAAATCCTCTTTCCAAAAACCTAATTCACCATTTAGGGCTCACCAGGGTTTTAGACCTCATTGGCTCACATATTTATGTAAATATAGTGTCCAGCAGCAATTTAAAAACTGCTGCGTGGATAATGTGGATGGATAAGGAGTGAAGGGAGCCACATTGTCTGGTGGGGGCTGTGTGCCCTGGAAAGGAGCCTGTAAGGACAGGCCTTGGGGCCCCAGATTTTGGGGTGGCTTTGCTGTGGGTGGCTGCTTTGGGCAGTGTTGTTTCAGGATCTGACCCCTGCACCAGAACTGATTAACCCTGACAGTGCTGGGAGTATTCTGAGCTCTCCAAGGATGACATTGGATGTGTCCAAGAGGACTTTGCCGAGAACTCCTGCAGTGTGCAGGGATGTGCTGGTGTGCTGGGAGCACTGGGAGCTCTTAGGGCTCATGCCAGAGTGGTCTGTCAATTTAAGGACTCAGTATCATTGCAAATGGAAGTTCAAGACTGTCAGGAAAAGTCTGGGTTTTTTTACTGAAATTGCATTTGAATCAGCATCAGGAGATGCAAGCCCCGTTCCTGTGCAGCCCCATCATCATGGAAGAGATGAGGGGTGACAGAGGGGACATCAGCAGTGATGTCCTCGGTACTGTCCCCCAGCCACCACTCTACCCGAGATGAAGCATCTCGTCCACAAAATGTTGCCATGCTCCATTAATCCACCCAAAAATGTCAGATGGAGATTCTCTCCTGAATTTTAAATATTTCCAGCTGTTCTGACTGGCTCTGAGATTGCCCCGAAATGACCGCTTTCCAGAACGTTCCCTCACCCCGCCCCATGCTGTTCCCCAGCCTGGTCACTCCTTCCTGCTGTGCCCCAGCCCCACATGGCACTGCCAGGTCCTGGCAGTGCTTCCCTCGCCCTTGGGCTGGAGCACATCACTGAGTGTCCCCTGCAGGCCCTGGGGACCAGGTTTGTTGTCCCCTCCTGGGGGTCCCCCTGCAGAGCCACCCTCCCTGGGGTGCTCCCAGCCTCTCAGCTCCTGACTTTGGCACATCCCACCCCAGAGTGCAAGACAGAGAGACGGGCCGAGACGTGAGAATCCTCCTTGCCGAGCAGATGACGCCGCTCTGGGATCCATCCCACAGTTATCCCTTCTGTCGTGCTCGAGCTTTTTGGATGCCTTTGCGTTTGGCACCAAATCCCCTTCCTAGACTAAAGCTTTGCACTTGGAATGGTGCCTGTGGAGCCGGGCTGAGTGGCCAGGCTGCTCATCCCATCCCTCCGCACTGCCAGCAGCTCGGATTGCGCTTCCATGGAGTCTCCTTGCACCTTCCTGCTGCAGCCATCTGTCCTGGGGTGCCAGTGCCTTGTCCTCACCCCCATGGAGAGGGCACAGAGCCAGGCCCCTGCCCAGCCTGGCAGGGTTGAGCACCTACTGCAGTCCATGGGCCAGGAAAAGAGAGAAAGTTCTGGACAAATCCGTGCTTGTCCCTGCTCCACGCAGAGCTGGGAATCCAGGCAGAGCCTCCTCGCTGTGCATCAGGAAAGCTCAGGCTCAGCCAGAACTCGGGGCTGGTCAGCTGCTGCTCTGGCCTCTTCCCAGAGAAAGGAAAAGGAGGAAAAAGGAATAAAAGAGAGATGTCTGAGCCAGGGCTGTGCCCTGGGAGCAGGCCAGCCACAGCTGCACCACTGCTGGCAGCTCCAGCAAGCAAAAAAGATGGAACAGAAGGGAAATCAGCTCCTCAGCACCCTGGGAACAACATTCCCCTGACTGGGGACAGCCCTGAGCCACCAAGGGACACAACACTGCAGGTCCCCATCCCAGGGGGGCTGGATCCAGCTGCCCCTGCTGCTCCTCAGGAGCAGGACCCTGGGCTGGATCCTTGGTTTAGAGCTCAGTGCAGCTCCTGCAGCTGTGACAGGGTGACACCAACTCCCAGCAGCACGCTTCAAAGGGCTCCTTATCTCACATCCCTGACATCCAGCAAAGACACCAGGGCAGGAATGGTGTCTTCTCTCCAGTGCCAGAGGAATGCTGCCCGCCAGACACAGCCTCCACTCTCACAGCTCCCAGCAGATCCTCCCTGACATCTCCTGCTTTTTGGGGGGTCCTGGGGCTGTCCTGGGTCACACGTACTTATCGTACTGATCGTGGCTGCTCAAGAATCACTCAGCCTCAGGGATCACAGATGTAGATCCAAGTCAGAGATAACCAACACTTGCACTTGGTTCTGAGCCAATGCCACAGGCTCTGCTGGAAATCCATAGCACATCCCTCTCTGGTATGGAAAATGAGCCTCCCCTACTCCCAGCTTTGCCCCTTCAGATTCCTGTTGGCTCTTCCAGCCACCCAGCTCCATGGTTCTCCTCTGATTTAGGAAATCCTTACAGTTGTAATCTGAGACATAACAGAGCTGAGCAGCAGAGGTTCATTTGTGTCCCCTGTTCATTTTTGTCCCCTGTTCATTGGTGTCCCCCATTCATTTGTGTCCCCAGTTTTCCCAGCAGTGCCGCTGACCCTATGGATGTGCAGGGTTGACACTGGGTGGATGCTGGGTGCCCACCAAAGCTGCTCTATCACTCCCACAGGAGACATTCCTCCATGAACATCCCACCCTGAGTCCTTCCCACAGGCTGCAGTCCTCCGCAGACTTCTCCAGTGTGGATGCCTTCCACAGGGTCAGTCCTTCAGGAATAGGATGCTCCAGCCTGGATCCCTTCCATGGAGTCATGAGTCCTGCCAGTGAACCTGCTCCAGTGTGGGCTCCTCTCTGCAAAAATACACAAATCCTGCCAGGATTCTGCTCCAGCACGGGCTCCTCCATGGACTGCACGTGGATCTCTGCTTCCCTGTGGATCCCAACAAGCTGCAGGGGCACAGCTGCCTCACCCTGGCTGCACCACAGGCACCTGCAGCATCTCCTCCTTCAGTGACCTTGGTGTCTGCAGGGCTGCTCCTCTGACAGATCCTCACTCCTCTCTCTGGCTGCCATTTCCATTGTGCAGGTATTTTTATCCATGGATAGAGCAGGATGTGGCTAGAGCAGGATGCGGATAGAGCGGGACCGGCCCCATGGGACAGAGCGAGAACATCCTTAACAACTTGTCGGTTAACAAGCTGTGAAAGGAGACAGACAGCCAGGAGCTGGCAGCCTGTCCCCCGGAATGAAGGACACCTTCCCTCCCTGAGCACCTCGGCAGGAAAGGCTCCTGCTGCAGAGCCCTTCTCCTTGCCTTCCTCCTGGCTCTTGCAGGCTGAGCTCCCTGCCACTGCATCAGGGCTGCAGGGAGAGCAGCTGAGGCACATGCACCGGATGGATCTGCTCCCTGCATCCCATCAATCCAGCACCACTCACTCGTGCAGCAGCAGGAAAAGCGATCTGGTGAAGCAGGTCCTTTTGGGAAGGGCTCTGGAAAGCCTTGGAACACATCTATGAGCAGCAGCTGAAGGGCAGCAGCCTGAGCCAGAGCGATGCCAAACCCGCTCTTACCCCATGAGCCTCCCTCACTCTGCCCTTTGCCCCCTGGTTTGGGGTGCACCAGCTGGGGGATGGCAGGTCCCCTTCCCCACTGCCAGGGGCTGGCACCAGCAGCACCCTGAAGTTTCTGCTGGCAATGTTGGCTTTGGCCCTACACTCTGCCCTGCCCACATTCCACCTGTCCAGGTGCTGCCCTTGGTCTCCAGGCTCTGGTGTGGCTCATCCCAGCACTCATCCTGCTGAAACCCTGACAAGGGCAGAGAGCTGGGTGCTGTTGGGGTGCCAATGTCCCCCTGACCCTCCCGTGACTGGGACCAGAGCAGGGACAGGCCCATCTCCACCTTGCAGAGCACCCTGTGCCTGGCCACTCAAGTGGTTAAAGCCACACAACTCTCACCCAGCACATCCAGCAATTTCATACCCCTGACAGGAGCATAAATCCATCCCGATGGACTGGAAAATTGGAAAGCTTGTGCTCATGCCGTGTTTCCTACAGACATCTCCCAGCTCCTGAAAGATGCACTCTGTGGCAGCCCCGGCTCCAGCCGTGTCGCTCACGTCATGCTAATTAAAATAGAGGCTGTGTTTTGTAACAGGATTTCCTTGGAGCCTATTTCACTGCTCAGTAACCACTTTCAAATATTTGAAAAATAAAATCGCATCGAGTAAATAACTTTCGGATTGCTCACAGAAGGTTACTCCGGTTTTGGGTGGTTTTTTTTTTGTTCCCAAAGCCCACTGGAGGCAGCTGCGCTCATCGCAGTGACAGAGGATGGAAAATACACAGATTTCTGAGGCTGCTTGTAGTCTACATCAAAAGCTGTGTGTTATTTAATCAGACAAAGCCTATTTCATTAAAAAAAAACAACTGTCTGTACAAAATGGGATAACAAAGCAACCTCAGCACTTGGCACTGACCTGGAATACCCAGGGAACATCCCTGCCCGCTGGCAGGATGGGCCATGCTCACACCAGCTCATTTTGATGCCCACATTGCCTGCCCAGCAATGCCCTGGCACTCTTCTGCCTCATCCATCACTTATTATCCATTAACTTCCGAACCCAGCACCACCTGACTTCCAAGGGATGGATCACACACTTCCCTTTTTTACATGGTTTGCTATTCCAAGATCTCTGCTCCCGTTCTGGATGCCAAGGGAGCACATTCAGCTGACTCGGCGCAGCCTGGCTCCTCAGCCCTAAATCCTGCCACCAGATTCCTCAGTGAAGGAGAAGTTAAAAATGTACAGAAGGAAATGTCTGTGACACTGTGACATCCACAAAACTGCGCTTGAAATGGCATCTGTGTATATTCATAACGGCAAAAAATACCGGAGGAGCAGAGGGCTGAGAGACACTAATTTCATTTACTCCCCATCCAGGCTCTCCTCGTTCTTTCTGCCAAGGAGGAGAGAAGGAAGAGGAGCCATTTACCATGGCCTTTGATAGCTCTCCATCAGACAAGCCCCTTTGTCATTATCTGTGCTGGCAGCCCGGCTCTGTGCTGTTACCTCGTTGCCCGGGGTGCTGCCGCCAGAGCTCACCACGCACTTGTTGCAGCCCTTGCCGAGTTCACGCTCGGTTTTCCTTCCTGCCAGACACACCTGGTCCTCTGCAAACAGCTCCCATGGTGCTGCACTCACCACAGAGCCAGGGGGATCCCTGTCCTTGCTGTTGGGCTGCGACAGCCACCCCAGGAGTGCCCCAATGCCTCAAAGAAGAGAAGGGAGGGTGCAGACTTTGGGGTTGCAGAGGAGCCCGAAGTTCAGCACCCCCAGCTGCATTTCTGCTCCCAGCACTGCAGCATCAGGCAGGGTTTACTGGTCTCATCACAGCCTATATTAAACACCCCAAATATATTTAGAAACCCTGGATCTCCCATGGGTTCAGCTGTGCCCCTGCCATCCCCAGTGCCAGGGGCTGAGCCTGCATGGGCAGCACGGGCAGCGCTGCCCTCTCTGCACTCAGATGCCCACACCCCCCATGTTTGCATCATTCCAGGGTACAAATAAATGCCCCTGATGGTGCCCACGTTCTTGGGATGCTGCTGCTGCTCTGGCACAGGCTGCCCTGAGCCTCCTGGCACAAGTCCCTGTGCAGGGACGTGCCTCTGCTGCCGGCTCTGCTCTGCTCTGCGCCGGTGGGTGGGTGTGAGCGGATGCCGGGAGCAGAGGAGAGGATTTCACACCTCCTCTCTGGTGATCTAAACGGCTTCACCAGTGCACAGCACCCAAAGCCACCAGCCGAGCACCCGATGGGTGCAAGTCATGTGAAGATGGTTTTTTCTTGGACACACGAACAGAAAGAACAGCAGATGGAGCAGAGGGATCTGTCTCTGCGGGGTCTAATCCTGCTCTCCCCAGAGCTGGAGAACAGCAGGATTTGCTGCTCTGGGCCCTTGGCTGTGTCACCCTCCACACAGATGGACAAGACTCCCCCCAGGCACGGGCAGAGCTGCCACGTCGCCACCAGCTCCAGGCTGCGTAGGCAGGAGTTGGGATTTTACTGCAATAATTCACCAAACCTTGTAAAGGGTCAACAATTTATCAGCTCCCTCTCTCTGCCAAGGAGAGAGGAATTCAGCACACTGTGTTCTTCCACCATGAGATTTATGGCAGATTGTGCCAAATCCTGTTCCGGGGAGCTGGACTGCCTGCTGATGCTCCCAGTGGGACTGGGGCAGCCCTCCTGCCTCAGCACGAGGCACTGGCGGAGCTGAAAGCCCTCGCTGGGCCTGTGCTTGCTGAGTTTTCTTTCCAGCCCCCCCGGCAGCCCAGACCAGAGCGTTTGTGTAACACACCAGAGGAACGTGCCTCTCTGTCTGCCCCCGTGCTGGAACAGGATGCCAGAGCTGCCAGGGACTTCGCATCTGATTCCTCCACACGTCTGTGCACGTACACAGAACACAGACCCATGCAGGTGAGGGAGAAATGCCACCCTCTACATCCATTGCTGTTTTGCTGCCCAGAAAGGGTGGATTCTGTAATGCGATCCCTGTCTGGAGAGCCGGGTTTCAGGCCGAAAAGTCAAAATCATTTAACGCAATTTGACCACGAGAGCAGGGACTGGAGTGGGCAGACAGCACCGCACAGCACTCCTGACACCAGGAGCTGCTTGTGTTTTCTATAAACCCCCTGCCAGCCCCGGAGGGCAGCCTCAGGCCCCGAGCACACTGCAGCGCCAGCACACACCGGCCTCTCCCATTCTCCCACAGAACAATCCACACTGGGAACCCCACCCAGACGCACACCCGAACCCGGCTGCCTCGTCCTGGCATCCCGGCAGCGCCGAGGGACTGGGCACAGGCATTGCTTCAGCCGTCTCCAAGCCCCACGCGAGTTTGCAATGACTTTGCCAAGTCACCCGCGAGCGCATCCCGGAGCCTATTCTTAGGTCTGGCATCGCGGCAGTGCGAGAGGGAGCGGGTCTGCGTGGGAACGGGGGACACGTGGAACGAGCAGGCAGCCCCTGGGTAAACACTCACCCCCCCACGGACACCCCCTGACCGAGACAGTGGGTCAGGAACACCGGTGGGGACATGGAAGTGGAGGGTAGAGGGACACCGGGGGCTGGGGACACACGCAGGGCTGGGGACACATGGGGCTGCTCTCCCTGCGGGAAGGAGGCGAAGGGTCCGGCGCGGCTCCCGGGAGGCCGCGGCCCCGTCCGCGCTCGGTTCCCGGTGAGGACGCGGCTCCCGGAGCGCTCCCGGGCGGCGGGAGCTGTCCGCCCCGCGGTGCTGAGCGCCGCGTTCCGCCGGGCCCCGCTCCCG
>VZSR01003800.1:3846113-3878373 GCA_013398615.1 Brachypodius melanocephalos
ATCCGAGCCGCTCCGCGCCGAGCGGGGCCGGGCCGGGCGGGGGCGGGCGCTGCCGGCGGAGCGGAGCGGAGCGGCGCGGGGGCGCGGCGGAGGGCGGACCGGAGCGGAGAGCGCGGGGAGCGCGGAGCGGCGCGGAGCGAGCGGCGGGGGAGGGAGCCGACGGCCGCCCCGGCCCCCGCGCAGCGCCGACAGCTCCGGCCCCGCCCGCAGCTCCCCCCCGCTGGCCCCGGCCCCACCGGCCGGCACGGATACGGCTCCCGCAGCAGCACCGGGCACACGATTGCCCGTGGTTTCTTCCGTTCTCCTCGGTTTCTTTGCGCTCCGGGAGTGCCGGTGCCTCCCCAGCCTGGGCAGTGCTCCCACTGCAGGGCCCCCATCAGCCTGTGCCCGGTCTCTTGGCCCATCTCACTGCCTCTTGTTCCCAAGCTCCCTATAGCATCCAAAGTCCCTCTCGGCATCCCAGCTGTGCTCAGAATCCCACCCTTGACACCCAAAGCCCCCCTCAGCACTCCAAGCCCTTCTCATTCTCTCCTCAAGCCCAGATGTACCCTCCCTTCCCTCTCCTCTGGCTCCCCCAAATCAGGCTGGGAATAGGGCAGAAGTGCTATGGGGAGGCTGCCACAGGCCCCACAGCTCCCTTGGGATCAGGGATGCTCCAGGGCTTCTGGTCCTGTGGCTGGAGCCAGCAAAGCCTGGCTTGGAGGGAGCTGCAGCTGTGACCTGCCTGACCTCAGCAGGGTGGGAGCACTGGGCATACAAAAGCTCACAGTTTGTGGGTGCTGCTTAGGGCCCCCTGTAATGTTGGGCTGGCACCACGGTCGTGGGTGAGCACGGGGGTACCCTCAGTCCTGTGACAAAAGAAGCAGCACACAGGTGATCCCTGCTCGGGACGTAGCCCCAGAGCTCCTCAGCTTCTTGTCTGCAGGAGAATCATGTCCTGGAGGTCTCCCAGGAGTTCCCTAGCATCCCTTGGCCCAGACCGCCAGCAGGCACCTCCTGAGCCCTTAGAGCACATGGTGCAATTACACTGACTTTGAGAAGAACAGAAACAGAGGCGTCGTTCTCTTGAAACCCCAGATCCTGCCCTGAAATGTTTACTGTGAATCATCCCCCGGTGAGAGCGCCTGCTCCTCCCGGCCGCTCTGCCTGTCAGGTCAAATAGCCAGAGGAACGTCACGAATGCACAACGCCAGTGTCAAACAGCACGAGAGGCAGCCCAGCTCCTTCCCTAAAGAGCCAGTTTGTTGATGCTGCCATCTGAGAAGTCCCCGCTACCTTTACGGGAGCAATCGTGCCGATCCCGTTACCTCAGCAACAACCACGGCGCTCTGGTGTCACCGCCAGTGCCACCGCGCAGAGCACACCGAGTCGAGGAACTGTCCAAACACGGGGACTCATCCCGCTGCTGCTTTCCCTGCCGGGCTCTGCTGAGCTCCCTCCTGCCCCGGCGCTGCTGGAAGCGGAGGCAGCAGCCCGGGGATGCTGGGGAGAGCGGGCTGCAGGTCATTTGCATTCCCGGTGTCACTCCGAGCCGCTGCCAGCTGGGAGCAGTTGGGCAGCAGGCTCGAGAAGAACAAAATAAGAAAGAGAGAGAGAAAGCAGCGAGAGAGGTGCAGCGTGTTATTTAACACTGTCACTCTCATACCCAGTTGGGACTCGCCTGCTCAGAGGTTTAATTTGGTCGAACAAAGCTTCCTGTGGCACAGCCAGCGCAGCCTGCACAGCTCCCCCTCTGCTCCAGCCCCGCTTCCCTCCCGACCTGCCTGCCGGTGCTAAAGATAAGAGTTGTCTCTCATTTAGCAGTTCTCCTTGAGTGATTTTTATTGTGCTCATCTGCATTGTAGTAAACTCCTAAGATAGCCAGATAATAACAGCAGCGCCATGGAAACAGGCAGGAAAAGAGACCAAACAGTGTATTTGTGATGCAGAAATGCCCACGAAGTGGCAAAAGTTGTTAGTGATGGAGAAGGAACGGTGAGGCTCAAGCCACAGCTGCTCAGCCAGGTTTAGGGGGTGCAGGTTGGCCCAGCTCCCAGAAGACTGCACCCATGACTCCATGGGGAAAGGGAAGAGTCTTCCTGCTGGGAATTGTGCTGCCTGGGTGTCTCACAGCAGCATTGGGGTCCTCCTGTCCCTCCAACAGCTTTGCTGGGGACTCCCGTGAGCTGGGAGGCAGGAGTGTGTGTAGGGAGATGGGCTGGGATGAGCCACCGTGGCGTGCACTCCCCAAAGCTGCTGCGATTTGAATCATTTCCCTCCCGCAGCCGGCGCTGGGGCCTAATGGGCTGTGAAATCTCACCCGGAGAAACAGAGGGATGTGTGTGGAGGGAGAGGGGCAGCCCCGGTTCTCCCGGGATCCCCGTGCTCCTGCTGCTCCCTGAAAAAAACACCAAAGCCCTTCTGTCTCCAGAAGGGACCTGCCACCCTGAAACCCCTGCAGCTGGGCCAGCTCCTGCAGCCCTGGCATGGCTGGGCACGGCTGGGCACAGCTGCATGCATAGCCCAGCTCCACCCCAGGAATAGCGCCGACAGGAATGGGAAAAACGTGGCCTCTTGAGCTCCTTCAGCAGGGCCAGAGATGTTTGCGTGGTCAGAAACCTGAGGGATTCCGAGAAATAAGACAAACATCTCCCGAGGCCACTTAATGGGCATTGCTCTAATTAGCACCGTGTTCATCGGCCATTACCTCAGACCTTTGATTAACAGTGGAGAAAATCAATAGCTGCTCTAAAAACTCAGATAACTTTCACAGCTAATTTTAATTTCACATTTTAATCTTGTATTAATGTCAATCTTAATTACCATAATTAAGTCAGATGTGACTTAGCAAGAGCAGCTTGGAGATAAGATGTTAAAGGCAGACGGTGCCTGTCTGGTGCTGCTCACTGTGGTTTGGGAAGGGGTTGATGACAGGGAGCAGGGCGGGGGTCCCACAGGGAGAACAGGACACCCACTTACCTGTCCTTCCCAATGTTCCCAGCCTTGCCAGCTCCCTGCCTGGGGTCTGTCCCCTGCACTGCAGTGAGACCCTGGAGCTGCTAAGAGTTGCTTTGCCTTTTTGGCAAAGAGTTGCTTTTTTTTTTGGGTGCCTCAGCCCCCAACCCCTCACACCTGGGGAGGTGACAGGGAGGTGACAGCCCCAGGGTGCCGGCCATGCCTGCACTCCTCTTGTCACGGCAGCTGAGATCCATGAAATCCGAGCTGCCCGGAAAATCAATCCCTCATTTATTTCCACGATGGTGCTGCTGCTGCAGCCGCCGGTGCCGCCGCGTTTGCTCTGCGGTTGTGCCATTGATCGCCGCCCCCTCGCAGCTCCCCGAGCCCCACGGGGCAGGGGCAGCGCTGCCAGGGGCTCCAACCAGCCTGGGCATCCCCTGTGCAACCCTGGGACACATCCACCTTGTGGGATCCTGCAGCACCTGCCCTGCAGCAGGGTGGGATACACCCTGGGGCAGCTCCTGTCCCACCATAGAGGCGCTGGGGGGACAGAGCCCACCAGGACAGACCCCATCACCCCTGACTCCTGGCCTCAGATCCGTGTGAGCCATCCCAGAACACGCTGGGGATCCTGTTGAGGATGCACGGGGTGCCAGGCTGCTGCCTCTCCTGCCCTCTGCTCACACAAGGGACCGGCCTCCTCCCTGCAGCTTCCTTGGGAAGCTTTCACCCCTCCTCCACAGTGCCCGGGGAGGCTTCAATGGGAGAAGAAAGCGGAAAAATAACCTCAGCTTTAGACTAGGAAGCAGGAGTGCCCCGTAGTGCAGCTGAAAGGCGGCTCTGAGGAGCCGTCCCCAGGCTCTACTGGCCGGGGGCACTGCTGGTGAGTGGCAATATTGTCCCAGGGCAGAAAAGGCCTTTGTCCCTCCGAGATGGCAGAGCCACTCCAGCCTTTGGCTTCGGGAACGGGGCTGATTCCCTGCTTTGCCTTCCAAACACGGTGCTGAATGGGGGGGTTGAGGCAGAGGCCAGGCTGCGATCCAGCCCCTTTGAGCCGGTGCCGGCGGGCACAGCTGGGGACCCGCTCAGGAGGGAAGTCCTTGTTCCTTGTCAACACAAGAAGACTTTGCACAGCTCCAAAATAGGCTCCCTGTTGCCCACTGGGGTGTGGAGGGGGCTGAGGGAAACAAACCCGCTGAGGGGAAGTCAGGCAGCAGCATCCCTATGGAACTGGAGGGAAGGGACAGCCTGCCAGGGGTGCTGTGTCCCCAACATCACCTCAGTGTCCCCGTGTGTGTGCCATGGACCCCAGCACAGCTCCAGTGTCACATCCCAGCGAGCCATCCCCCCACGGAGAAAAGGCTCTCCTTGGCACCAGGATTGAAGGCTGGGAGCACCTACCTGAGCCCATGGCTCCTCAATTCCCCAGCCAGACAGCAGGACATTGTTTTATGCCCTATGCATAATTCATAATTCAGAGCTTAATTAACTAAAGCTCCTCGTGGCAATGCCTGGAGAGGCTCCCACCAGCTCCAGGCACTTCCAGCCACCCCAGTCCAGGCTGCCAGGCTCCTTCCCAAGGCCATGGTGTTGCTCTGGTTGCTTTATCCATGTCTCACTGCTTTACTGTGATGTCCCAAAAGTTTTCAGGACGTTTCTCTTGTGATTTTCAGTTCTCTGCTCCATCAGGATTTGCATCAGTCAAGGAGCAGCCAGTGGCTCCGTTGTCCCCCCATCCTGACCATCCCCACAGATCCTGGAGAAATCTGCTTTCTTCAAATCTTTCTTTCAGCTGGAAAATACCTGTTCTGGGGAGGCTTTCTTACCTTGTCCTCCTTTCTCTGCATCCATTCCAGACTCAGGATTCCTGCCAGGACTGCTGCTGTTTACTCATTGCATCCCATATAAATTGCAAGAGAGATTACACTGATACATAAAACAGCATTTGTAAATCCAGGAGTGCACAGAACTGTTGTCCTCTCTTGCAATTCCTCCTTGAGGAATAACAAGAAGTTTTTATGAAGTGAGGCAGAGTGCAGCATGATTTTAGTGCTATCCCACTGCCTCTGGAGACAGGGATTTCTTTGCCTCTGCATTATTCTACACTCGTTGTAATCCATTAATTGTCTTCAGGAAAATGCTCTGGCTTTCTCCCTCACACCAGAGTCTCCCCGTGCATTTCAGAGTCCCCTGATCCAGGCAGGAGGGCTCAGAGCCAGTGCTCAGCACCCTGAGCCAGGCAGGAATGCCCGGGAAGGCTGGAGGTGTCTGCAGGGCAGGATGAGCTGGATGTAGACCTTGGCCCTCAGCACTAACCACAGGTAAATATTTTCCATTTGTCTGGCTCAAATAATTTCCCCGTGGGAATCATAAAAGCAGCCTGGGAGGAACTGATGCAATCAGCATTCCTCGGTGATGCTGATTGGGAACAATCCCTGAGTTGTTGGAGACGCTGGAGAGAGGGGGTGAGGACCAGCGGGTGGGAAGGGAAAGGAACAGGAAATAAGGGAAAAGAAGGAAATCACAGATTACAATCGGCACCAGTAACCATGGCACTGTGAAAGCCAGGCTTTGTCCAACAGCTGATTGTGATCTTTGAGGGGATGATGCATTGGAGGGAGGGAGGTATCCGATGGCTGCCGTGGGTTGTTGTGATGGATTGGATGTGGCAGCAGGCACATTCTCCTGGAATCAGAGTGATGCAGTATCAGCACAGCGCATCCTAAGTGGGAATGAACTGGCTCATTGACAGATCCCCAGAACAGACAGATGAGGAGAATCATCCTCACAAGGAGGAATTAGTAATGAGCCCGCTCAGACCTGGCGTTTGCTCTGTCACTGCTTCGAGCTCCCACGGCCTGCAGGCGAACACCAAATCCCTGGGGATGCTGCACAAGCCGGGATCAGGGGCTGGTCACCGGGAGCACAGCCCTGACCACAGCACTGAGTCAATTATTCACTCACATGCAGCCCAGACACTCACATAAACTAATTTCTGTGCCATCAAACAGGGGGCTTGGAAGGTCCCTCTGCAGTGGCTAAAGCATTGCTCAGGTCCCAGAACCCCCCTGCAGCTGGAGCAGGGAGCCGTGCTTTGCCTCCCCACAGCTCTGCAGAGGCAGTGGCAGCCCCACAGAGCCCACTCCTGATGGTGTCTGTGGCCTGGCCAGAAAAGCCTTGGGCCAGCAGGGCCACACCTGCACCTCCCCTGCTTTGGGCACCACCCAGGGACCAGAATCCATGAACTGAGTAGCACGAGGAGCAGGACAGTGGCACTAACTGTGGCTGTGCCTCATAGAGGAGGTGACAGCCCCCTCCCAGCCCACCCCGGTGTCCTCCCTGGTGCCACAGGCTCGGCTTTCTCTGCAGTGGCTTCTTGCTCTCTTTGTGGGGGGAAGAAGGGATTTGTACTAAAGCTCTTTGCATAAAAAAAATAAAATCCATACTGTGCTGCTTTGCTGTGCCCCGGCTCCCAAGCTGTGATGTTTCATTGATTAGCTTGTAAGAGCTTGGAGCAGAGCCCGTGCTTTGCTGGGAGCATTTCCGCAGCTCCCGCAGGTGGAAAGCCATTAACCGCCTCCAGCCTCGTCCCTCCGCCTCCTGGGAGACTGTGGGGGGAGGCTTTGGGGTTGTTTTAAGAGGAAAACCCCTCAAACTCAGTCTCCACACTCCAGCTGGGGTCCTCACACTCTGCCCCGGGCTGGGGACGTGGGAGGGTGTCCCCACTCACAGTGTCACCCCCCGGGGCAGAGCCACTGCCCATCCTCTGTGAGCTCACATGGATACAGGGATAATAATTCCCAGAGATCGCCGACAAAAGAACAACATCCCACTCGTGCAGGGCTATTAGGGAGCTCGCTGGAAGTTGCTGGTGCTGCTGCATGTGTCAGCGTGGTGAGAGGCCGGCAATAAACCTCCGGCACTCCCCGAGTGCTGCTGGATAAACTCCTCCTCTGGAATAACGCTGCCAGCACCTGCTCAGCGTCCTGAGAGCGGGGATTTGTGGGGATGGAAGGGCCAACGTGGCTCCTGATGCTCCAAAGAGCCGGGCACGGCATCCAGCAGCCTCTCCTGGAAGGGCTCATCCCTGGATGCCGGCGCTGGGCTCTGAGCTCCAGGCAGGATCCGGCCGTGGGTCTGCCCAGGGGGTTCCTCTGAGTATTTTGGGAGGCTGGGCAGAGATCCCAGCCCCGTGCCACAGCAGCCAGCAGTCCCGCAAGGATCCGGGCAGCACTCGGAGAGGCAGGAGGGAGGCTGGGGAGGAGGAGGAGGAAGAGGAGGAGGAGGAGCAGCAAGCAATATGTGTGGGGCGCTGGCAGAGCTCCAGCACGGCAGCGTGTGCGTCCGCACGGTGGGAGATACAGCACAAGCTGCCGTGGGATTTAGGGATTGCAAACACCAGCCAGCCGCCAGGAAAGCGCTCCCATGGAGCACCGACCTGGCTGCCCAGGGCTGTGGGTGCTGCCCGTCCCCTCGCAGGGGCTTTGGTGAGTGTGCAGGGAGCGGTCTTTGGTGGGAGAAGCCGTGGGTTCCTGCGGATGCAGCACGCTGGGAGCAGTGTCTGTGCCTCCCGGGAAGGTCCTGCCTCTGCGTGGGATACAGAGCTGCCAGCCCTGCCCTGCTGGCCACACATCCTCTGCCCACTGTCCCACCGAGGCATCACCCCAGGATGGTTCTGACCGCGGTTCCCATCCCACCCCGATTCTGTGGGAGACATTTCTAGCTGCAGATAAGGAGTGTGTGAGGCACCGAGTTACTGTGTGTGTCAGCTGAGTGACACGAGCACGCTCCAGGGCAGCTCAGCTCTCTGTGACCCCCGGGGAGATGCCCCTGTCCCCACCCTGTCACCCGGAGATGGCACCAGAGCTGCTCAGCCTGTGGCTCAGGCGGGTCTGGGAGCTGCTGAGAGTGGGAAGGAGCCTTGGCTGCAGGTTAAAAGAGGTCACTTTATTGCAGTCAGCACTGCTGAGATCCCTGAGCAGCCACGGGGTTAATGGAATAAACCAGGGAAATTTGTAAATCTCTCTGCAGCACCCAGGAGATCAGATTTTGTTTTGTGTTTGGCAGTGGAAGCAAATCCTGCTCCGCTCTCCCTGACCTGGCTGTTTGGATGACAGAGTGAGGACTGGTTTTGATTCCCAGGAGGGCTTTATGCACCTAGGGAAAGCTCTTTGGGAAAGGTGCTGCACCAATCCCAGGTCCCCAAACTCTTGGTGGCCCTGAGCCCAGATGTGCCAGGGCTGGAAGGACGTGGGACACACATCCCAGCTGAGTGCAGGGAGGACACAACATCGTGGGGGATTTAATAGGGAAGAAGCCTCCTGACAGCCCATACCTAGGTCTAATAATTTACTATAACTGCTTTTATGGCAGACCATAAAAATCTAAAATAAGGCTGGGAATTGTCAGAGAATCCCACACAGAGCTGAATTTTTGCATAATCAGAAATTCTGGAGGCATGGCTTTTAGGCTGCAGTGCCTTCCTCTGGGAACTCTGAGGGCTCCCACAGTCCTGGTGATGAGTGATCTTCACTGATGAAGATCTCCAGTGGTTCTATCCAACCTCAGTGATTTTGGGAGCCAGAGATCCCTTCTCTGCTCTGATTCTGGAGAGCAGCTCCTCGTCCTGCACCCTCCTGAGCAGCCTCCCCAGCCTCTCCACAGGGACCAGCATCCCAGGGAATGCACAAAGGGCTTTTGTTTCCCAGGCCCAAGCTCTGCAGTCCCCTCCACGTGGCACAGGGAGGACGCAGTCTGTCCCTGGAGGGTGACATTAAGCACTGAGCTAATTCTGCCTCCGAGTGCTAACCCTGAGCCGTTATCACAATTACTCCCAGGGCCACTGGATGATACTTGGTAATTACGTGGCTCTTTCATCTGGGATCTCGGAGCACTCACTGATCAATTAATTACACTTTGCAGCAGGCTCTGGCCCCGGTGCCAGATGCAGATCAATAATCCCTCTGCTGAGATGAGGCTGGCTCTGAGTGACACGGCCCTGCCAGCACAGGGCCCACCCAGGGGGATGCTGTCCAGGCTCTGGGGTGCCCAGGGAAGGTGCAGGATGAGAGCATGGAAAGCTCATGGGTGAGAATCAGAGAATTTTGGTTGGATGAAACCTCTGAGAGCTTTGAGCCCAAGCCCAGGAGGGTCCTCAGCACTGCCAGCTCTTCCCCACCCTCCAAAGGCTCCATTCCCCTGCTGTTGGAGACAGATGGGAGAAGGGAAGTGCCAACCAGCTCCTCCTGATCCTCACAGCCCCAGGACAAGCTGTTGACTTGGAGCTTTGGACACAAGACCATTGGGAGGAGTCCTGGCAGGAGCCAGGCCATGAGCACCGATTGTAAATCTCCTCCCAGAAGGGAGCCTGGCTGCACCCGACTCTGGATTTATAAGTATAAATAAGATGGGAAGCAGGAATTCCCCTCAAGGCATGCAGAGGTGGAAAATACGAGGTCTCCTGCCAAAAACTCTTCCGGTTTTTCATTGGTTACCGCAGGAGGAGAAAACTCACAGGGCCGAGGAGGTGCTGGAGGAGGGAAGGATGTGCAGGAGGCTTTGGGAGGGCAGAAAGCTGCCAAAAGCTGCGAGTCCATGGCAGCCCCATCCCTCCTGGAGGCAGAGGAAGGACGGGGTCAGGTGAGGATGGTGACAGGGTCAAGGATTAAACCCAGCTGGATCTGGGGGTTTCTGGGGTGTCAGGAGCCAGCCAAGGGCCAGCCATGCTGACAGCCCACGGAGCTTCTCACCTCTCATTACAGCGACCTTTTCCTCACAGACCCGTCCTGTGTTGATCTAATGACACGACTCGGGGGTTTTATTGCCCTTATAAAAGATTTTCCATTGCATTTCCCCACTATCGACTCTCCAGAGATGTAACAGTGGAAATGGAGGGTGTGGGGGCTGTCCCTGGGCAGGGTGTCAGAGCCACCTCACAGCTTGGAGCAGATCTGCAGCGTTTGCAGCCCGTCCCTGCCAGAGAGCCGCAGGCTGCACCATCTCTGTCCCAACTCATCGCTGAAAACCGCCAGTGGCAGGCGGAGAAATTCTTCCCCCTCCTCCCGCGGAGCCCCAGGGCTCAGCCGAGCTGCTCTCAGTCGTCTCCTGCTCGGCCAAAGAGCTGCGTCACTGCAGCCTGACATCCTGTCCCTCCTTCTCCTGGCTGTGCCCGCGGTGTGTCCTCCCCGTGTCACCCGGCTGGCAGAGCCGGGGCTCCCAGCCCCTCTTCCCCACACCGCGGGGGACAGTGGCACACGGGAAAGGGGGCTGGGCTGGAAGCAGGGCGGGTTTTGTCACGCTGGGACAGAGGTCTGCACTCTTGGCTGTCCTTCCTTTCTTCCAGGCAGCCTCTCAGCCCAGATGGAGAGCGCCATACGGAGTTTTGTTTCCTTCCCAAAACACACGACACGTTCCCTGCCTGTCTAACAAGGTGTCTGTGCCAGGCTGTGTGACACGGTGAGAGGCACAGCCAGGGATCATCCACGTCCCTGAGCAGGGAGGGAGGGGGACACAGGGGAGCTCTGTCCCCCCATGTCCCACTGGGCCACCCACCCCTTGTCACAGGGCAGCACGGAGGAGGTTTGGGAGCTGAGGGCAGGTGTGGGGCACAGCCAGCTTGGAGATTCTCGCTTCCACCTGGGGCTTGTTGCTGAGAGCTGCTGAAAAAGCAGGGTTGCCCCTTTTAAGAGCTGCTGCTGTGCAGGAGGATGAGGAGGGCTTTTATCAGGGTGTGCAGTGCTGGGGTAAGTGGTAACACCTTTAAGCTGAAAGAGGGAATGTTTAGATTAAATATTAGGAAGGAATCTTTTTTTTGTGACTGCTCTGAAAGCTGTGGGTGAGGGGGTGGCTGTGGGGATGTCCGGGCATTGGGATGAAGCGGTGCCAGCAGAGGGATAGACGGATGAGCCATCAGCTGGGATTTCTCCAGCGCTTAAAAGCCTCCTTCACATTCTGTGCCACGAAACACAGCCGTGATTTTTGCTTTACAAGTGTGATTGCTTATAACAGCATGAAATTACAGCCAGAGCTGGTCAGCCTGGCAGCAAATAAGCAGAGCTGGGAGCCTGGCACTGTGTTGGGGCATGGGGAGGGAGGGGGGGTGGGTGGCAGCCCCTGATGAGCCACAGCTCTGGGCTATCCCAGCGGGAAGGCAGTGGGGAGCCCAGAGGAGATGGATGCTGCAGGGTTAGACCTGGTAGTGATGGAGGTGGGTGGGCAGAAAGGATTAGTCAAGGGGCTCAAATTGGGAATAAACACATGGCTGCCCTGTCCAGGGCATCCTCAGCCTCTCATTTGGGGACTGCAGTTCTGAGTGCCCTGGGTGCCACTTCAACACTGCTCTGTCCAAGCTGCCTGTCTGCTCACAACCCTGTCCCACAGCCCCTAAATCCCTGTCATTCCTGGTGTTTTCCTCACTTTCTCAAGCTTTTTTACCAGTCTGAAGAAAAAGGTCTCCATTTACTCATTGCTGCTCTAATTCCATTTGTGAGCTGTGGGTGTCAACCAGAGGTGGACCAGGGAAGGAATGCTGGCAGTGAGAGCCTGTGTGTGCTGGGTGGGATTGATTTCACGGTGCAGAAGCCACTCAGCAGCAGCTCCTGCCTGCCTTCCTGCCATGCACAGCATTGTGGAAAATGCACTTACTCGCATATTAGACCGATTCTCTGAAGTTCAAGCCTTCCAGGTATTTCTGGTCCCTCCCAGTCTTGCCATCTGCTTTCATCCCACTGCCCCTGCTCCTCCCTGACTCTGCTCTGCTTCCTGTGTTTGTCAGAGGGCAAATAAAGCAGCTGAGGGATGGCCCAGGGCTGGCAGTGCTGGGGGCATTTTCCTGGTGACTGCGCTCTGCCAGCCTGACCTTTTCCAGAGAGCAGCCCTGGACTGCTGCACGCAGCTTTCCCTGTGCCACAGCAGCAGCACAGCCAGGAAAGGGGCCCATCCCAGTGTCTGCATCAGTGCTCTGTGCCCAGAAAGCCTCGAGCATTGTGGCATGGCAGCAGAGGTTTTTGTGGGATCAACAGTGCTGGTGGTAGGACAGGGCTAGGGGGGTCAGGGCAGTGCTGCTCCGGGAAGCAATCAGTGCCTCTGCCTCTTCCTCAGGCTCACTGTGACTGATGGTTGAGCCTCTCCCCCTGAACCAAGCTGACAGCTTCCAAAAATCCTGTTGATGGATGATCTCATTAAGCAGGGGTGCACCGGGAGGGAGGGAGGGGAGCAGATGACTTATTGCCTCCACTGGGGGCTTTGCTGGCACTGTGAGGACGGCTCATTCCCTCTTCTCCAAAGCCAGGGAAGCAGCAGGTGTGTTCATCACTACAACATGGCCTGGGAGGTCCCTGAGGCACTGGGAGCAGGTGCCACACAGAGATTGGGGTGCTCCTTGCTGGTCCCTATCCTGCTGTAGCCCAGAGCACTGATCCATTTCCAGCTCCTGTGCCCAGAAGGAGCCAGTGAGAGGAGCCAAAGCAGCCAAGGAAGTCACAGGGCTGGAAAGGTGTCTGCAGCCAGGGAAGACACCTCAGAGTGCTGGAGAGCCATTTCCATGCTCACCACTCATGGTGAGCACATCCCCATGTGCTCACAGCCTGGATATCCAACAGGGTGATGATCCAGCACAGGAGTGGGAGGGATTCTGATTTTTCTTTCAGGGATTGTGTTTATTTTCCTGACAGGCTTCAAGGAGTTCTGTGCAGCAGTGTAGAGGATGAACAGGCTCTCCCCAGGGGTGCCTGGGTGCAGTTTTGGCAGGGGACCAGGGATACAGGGACTGAATGGAGATGGACTCTGCCCTTCAGCACTGCTGAAGACACTGGGATGCTCTGGGGCTCACAATTTGGTTTACTCAAGTTTGTTTGCTCTTGAAGTGAACAGTTAAAGGGAGAATGAGAGCTTGAGCAGGGGAAGGTTCCTGGCTGCATTAAAGGGGAGATTTGCAGTGCTGGCTGTGGGATCAAGGACTGCATTAGTATTGACTTCAAGTGTGGTGAGATTTCCTAACTCAGCACAAGGCTGTGCTCCACTCTGAACCTCACAGAGTGCTGGGCAGCGATAGCCCCTGCCTTGCAGGAGTGTTTGGGGTCTTGATTCATCAGTGTCTCCTGAACAGCCCTATTCCCAGAGGGGAAGGACACTCTGGCAGGCCCCACAGTCCTGGCTGCATCAGGCACCAAGGTGGCATCTGAGACCAAACTGTGGTTTGGTTGTGCTGAGCAGGAGCCCAGCTCCACTCTCAGGGAGGGAGATGATTGAGGAAGGCTGGGGGAATAAAGCTCCCCTATCCCCTCATCCTTCTGCTGCAGCTCTGCCCTGGCACAGCAGAAGGGCCTCGTGCTGGGCTTCAGGCAGAAAGAGCAGGTGATGGCTGTAAAGTCTTGTGTTGCTTGCAGGAATGAGTTATCCCAGGAAAAATGCAGGTTCTCTCCCCCTGTGGGCTCCTGAAGCTTTGATATGCTCCTTCTGCAAGTGAGAGAGCCAAAGGGAACATGGAATCAGCACCATCTTCCCCGTGGAGTTCTTCTTCAGGCTTCACTTGGTGTCATAATGATCCAATCAATCCCAGGAGGCTCCAAATAATTATTAATTAAGGCGATGATTGGGTGATTTGGCCGTCATTGCAGCTGTCTTTCACAGGGAGAGAGAAAAGGCTGTTCCTTTCTTATTTTTCCCTAAAGCCTGACTCTGATGGCACGCGGCTGCTCTGCAGAACACAATGTAATAGCAGGGTGAGTCACAGCCAAGGATTTGTATTCAATATCGGTTCGGATTACATTAGCTTTGCCTAATGCCTGAGCAATAAAGTGCCTCTTCATTGTATAGCTGCAATTTATTTCGGTTCCTGGGCTGGTACAGAGCAAACATCCATCATGCAGCAACACGTGTGCCCTGCGAGGGGAGCAGGCTGGGGGATGCCGGCTCTGCCTCTCCTCCTGCTCCCTGCCAGGAGAGCATTCCCATTGTCATGGAATGCTGGAATGGTTTGGGTTGGAAGGGCCTTTAAAGGCCATCTTGCCCCGTGCCATGGACAGGAGCATTTTCCACTAGAGCATGTCACTCCAAATGTCCAACCTGGCCTTGGACACTTCCAGGAATGGGGAATCATCCATTTGCTCAGCCATAAAACCTGCCCAGGTGTCACACCAGAGCCCAGCTGAACATGGTGGCCTGTCCCCTCAGCGGGGTGTTATCCTGGGTGCTTCATTCCAGGAGCAGACCCCTGAATCCCCCTGAACAATCCACAGGTCCTGGAGCAGCATTCCAGCCCCCTGCCCTGCTCCCTGCAGCTGCTGCCTCTCAGCACTGAGCAAGGGCTCCGCATCACCCGAGTCTCTGGCTGGACCCAGCGTGTCCCTGAGCTGTTCTGGGTCACATCCCTGCCACACACGCTGCTCTCTCATCCTCGGCCCCTTTCCCACGCGTGCCTTTCCCCGTGTGCCAACGCTTTGGCAGAGGAAGGGAGATGCAGAGAAGGAGCAAAGGCTGCGAGAGCACAGCTCGGGCTCTGTTCTGCGCCGGCTGCAGCTGCTTGGCAAAGGCTCCCTGCGCTGGGCTCTGGCAGCTCCGCGCCGCCGGCACAGCCCCGAGCAAGGGCGAGGGGACAGCCAGGGCTGCTGCCGTTAGTTTGCAGAGATCTGGAGGGGAAAAAAAAGGAGTTTTCCTTGGCTGCCCTAACGGGACCCAGCGATGACTCACGTGGGCAGCGGTGAGTAAGAGCCTTATCTTTATTTACTCGATGGTTTCGTGCCGGCGCTGTGGAAGACCTCGGAGGAGGAGGAGGAGGAGGAGGGGCAGGTCCACAAAGAGCCTCCGTGAGCGCTTCCAGCCCGGCGCTGGTGTGAGAGGAGGGCTGAGCAAGTCACTGATGATTTATGAACTCTCCCGTGCAGGGCAGAGGTCTCTTTTTGCCTTGGGCTCGTTGAAGGAGGGAACCGGCCCCAGCCCGGCTCAGAGAAGCTGCCAGAGAATTCCTTATCGCCGAGGGAACGCCCCCGCATCTCCTCCTGCCGGGGGGCGGTGGGTGTCGCCCGGTCCCTTCCTGTTTGTCACCCGGCCAGCAAGAAGGAGCGAGGCCTCAAAGAGGGATCCGTGAGCATTCCCAGTGAGCTCTCTGCGGTGTCCCCAGGGAGGGTGGACAGATCAAAAAGCCACCACCGAGCAGGGAGCCGCTGCTGCGCCACTCACCGGGCGGTGACACAAGGTCCCAGGCGAAGTGGGAATGAAGGAAGATGCTCCAGGGCTGTGCTGAGAGAGAATAACACCCCTGGGATGGGGTTCTTAGGGCTGAGTGATGCCACCACCATGAATTAGGCGGTGCAGCACCCACTGCAGCGCTGGCGGTGTCCCCAGGGCTCGGAGCGGAGCTGTCCTGTCCCCGCACTGCACGTGCCTGTGCCATGCCGCTGCTGCCGGCTGGGGACATCGTTAGAGGTGACATCTGATGGCTGAGAACACCTCAGGCTCAGGGCTGGGCCGGTGCCAAGGCTGGGCCAGTGCCAGCTCTGGGCTCTGCAGCCACTGTGGGCACACACCCGGCCTGGGATGGGGCTGGTCTGGTGCTGGGACATCCACCTGCACCCTCTGCTCTCCCAGCTGCATTTCCCAGGAACAAACAGCTCTCCTGTGGCCTCTTTGGGACCGTTCGATGCTGGATAACCCAGGAGCAGCACCTCACTTGTGGTCTGGTGGCCAAGCCAGAGCCCTGCAGGGTGCATTGTCACCCTCTTCTTTCCACGTGTCAGGATGTGCTGGTGGCACGGCTGTGGCAGCAGCTGTGGGAGAGCCACCAGGACTGAGCAGGGCAGGGAATTCCCTCGGTGCTTCCCAGGCTGCTGGGATGGGAACAGGGATCCCTGAGCCCTGATCTTCCCACAAACCCAGCCCTGCTCCCACTAAGGAGCTTAATCTGTGGGGCTGATGCTAAACCTGTTAGTGCTGGCAGCAGCACCCAGGAGCCGATGGCTCCATGCCAAGGGTGGTTCTCTGGGATTAAAAAACAGTTCCCATCCCACAAAGTTTGGGTAAAAAGCTCTGTTTTCTAGGACTGCTGGTGAGACGGTGTCCTGTGGGAGCGGGGGAGCCTGGATTCCTCAGCAAATCTACTGCCATCCAAGAAAAAACACATTTTAATCAAATCCAAGGCAATGCTGCGATCTAGACACAGGAAATATAGGCCATGCTCACAAACTGGGAGGCTGCGTCCCAGAAAACATCAACTGTGAAAATAATTTAGAGGCTGGAGGAGCAAAAGCAGCTCCACAGGCATTCTTAGGGCTCTGACACGCTCCAAGGCTGGAGCCAGCACAGCCCTGGTGAGGTTTAGGGGGTTGCCGTGGTCCTGGCACGGTCCTGATGCACCTGTGGGAATATTCCATGCAGGGCTGGGAAATGTGGTTCATTAAAGAGGGGGTTTGGCAAACAGGAGAGGGTGAATAAAAGAGGGAGGAAAATTCTTTGAGGACTGAAAAAAAACGCCACTGAAAGGCGAGGAGGGAGTGAGGTCCCCGAGGATTAGCCGAAGGAGGATCCAGAGGTGCCTTGAATCCGCTCTGCAAAAATGTTCCTGGGATACAGCAAGCTCTGAAAGGGCCTTTTAATCCAGCAGGGAAAGCACAAGAGAGCCAACAAGTGGAAGCTGGAGCCAGACACATTTAAATTAGAACAAAAGACACATTTCTAATAGTGAGGTAATTAACCACTGGAACGAATTATCAAGGGGAAGTGGTGCTTTCTCAGTCTCTTGAAGTTTTCAAATTAAGTCGGGATGGTTTTTTCTGAGAAAAGGCTTCACTTGAGCAAAAAACAACTGGAGGAATTTACTGCCTGTGCTCAAATGTCAGCCCAGACCCTGCAGAACACTCTGGCCTCAAAATCAGCTTTTTGATAAAACCGGTGGAATTTTTTAAGGCAAACCCAAGTTCAAGTAACTGCCCTGGAATGGGAAGAGGAGACATTTCCCAGCATATTCCTGTTCCCAGTGAAGCCAGGACCACTGGTCCTGCTGCAAGCCGTGCTTTTATATTTATCACCCTTGGGGCAATTCCTTTGCCCTTTGGTGAATAGTGTCTGTACAAAATCTGAAATTTGGAGAAGGGTCTGGATGCATCCCCTGGGATCTGCTCTGGGTCATGGGGCTGCAGCTCCCTGGTGGAAAACCCCCCTGGAAGCAGAGCCCTGTCTGAGCTGGGGCTCTCCTTGCAGGACACTATAAATATGTGCACAGATATCTATATTTACATTTCTCTATTTACATTTCTGTGGCACATTGACAGGCTTCCAGCAGCGGCACCTTTGCAGTGGCCATGCCTGGGGTGAGGTTGTCCCTGTGTGTTTGGTGTCAGACAGTTTGGCCCTTCCTGTGAGCTGGGGCTGAGCTGGCAAATCAATCACAGCTGTTCCATAGAGCTCTGGTCCTGTAATTACTCTGTGATTAAATAAAAACGTAATTCCTTCAACACCTCCGCACTCCTGCTTTATTGCAGGAGAGCCCACACAAGGAATTAATGTTTAAATAATGGCTTTCCTCCCCAGGAGCAGGCTCTGAGATAGGCGGGAATACATTCATGGGATGGGTGGAAGGAGCAGCACCTTACTGGGGGCCACAGAGGCCACAGTGCAGCATCCCCTGGGATTTTCCCAGTGATCTCTGTCTCCACGTCTTCTGGGAACAGCTCAGGGCTCCCTTGGGCAGAGCCTGTGGGTGCAGCCCCCCAAATCCCCACCCCAGCAGGCACCAGAAGCCTTCCTTGGCATGATGCCGGGGCCTGGAAGCTGCCTGGTAAATCCTGGAATTGGGATGGAAGTTTGGTGCCTGGAGGAGGGCAGAGAATTCCAGCTGCACTGATTTCTGAGCTGTCCCTCTTTCCCTATCGGCAGATGCCAGCTGGGACGTCAGTGCCTGGTGAGGAATTGTCTCTGCCTGCAAAGGGCGACGCTGTTCCAACCTCTTTATTAAGCCAAGCACAATCCTGTGCGCCAGCAGAGATGAAGAAAAGCTCCTGATAAGTGGGCCTGGCCATTCCCTGAGTTCCCAGTCTCCTTGGTTACAGTACGCTGCACAAATGGAGAGCAGGCTGTGAGCACAGAGTTTGAATCCCAGCTTGGAGGGGTTTCCCATCTCCCTGCCTCGTACCTGGTGCTGCTGAGAGGATGCTCAGCACAGGAGGGGGTGGGGAAGGGGCTCCTGCTGGTTCTGCAGAGGTGTCTGAGTGATGCAGTCAGAGCAGATCCAATGGGCTCTGTGCAATCACAAATCCCAGACAAGCTGCTCCCAGCTATTAACAGGGCTGAATGCAGGATGTGCTGCCTGCTGTAACTGGTGTGAGGATATGAGACCAGTGTGGGGCTCAGAGAGCCTCAGCACTCACCCAGCACCTCCAAAGAAACCCAGGAGTGTGCTGGTCCCATATCCAGTGTCAGCAGGGTGCTGGTCCCATATCCAGTGACAGCAGGGTGCTTGTCCCATATCCAGTGATAGGAGGATGTTGGTCCCATATCCAGTGACAGCATGGCGCTGGTCCCATATCCAGTGACAGAAGGGTGCTGGTCCCATATCTAGTGACAGGAGGATGCTGGTCCCATATCCAGTGACAGCAGGGTGCTGGTCCCACCTCTAGAGCACAGGCAGGAGTGGCTTCAACTCAAGTTTGTCACGCTGACCCCACACCTGTGCTGTGCCCATGGTGCCACGTGCTGCAATGCCACCTCGGCGGTGTCACCCAGGGCACGGCAGTCCCAAGGGGTTGCTGTCACCACAGCCAACCTGTGACAGCCATTAGTAACGTGATCCCCTGGCTGGTCAGAGCCTCCTGTAGCTATGGTAATGGACTACCATAATTCACAATTATAATGTCAGATTTAAACCCAGGGCTGTGCAAAAGGATAAAAATATCTCTTTGCTCGTGGGATCTCAGTATTATTTGCTTTGCTATATTGGAAGCTAAATGCTCTCATGAACATCAAGTGATTGTGCTGAGATTAAACACTTTTCTTCTGTTTATGCACGTTTCACCCTTTTATAGTTTTATTAAAACGCTGGCTGCACTCTCAATTAAGCAAAAACCTTCTGCAGTTGTAAGCACATTTCACAGGAATAAATAATTTAATCTGAAGGGTGTTTTGGGCTCAAAACCACAATGCTGAGATATTGGGAGATGCAGAGCTGGGGCAGGGGAGTGAGCACTGGCATCTCACTGTGCTCCAGCAGGGATCAGGGACCTGAGCACCCTCCAGGTATGCCCTGGGTGTGCCCCCCTCACACACCTGGTTTGCATCTCCAGCCCATCCCATAACCCACAGGGAGAAACGGGGCTTGTGGCAGAGCCCACGCTCACCTTCCTGCACCCATGCACTCCTGTGCTGTCCTCACCTACCCATCACAGCAATGCCACTGACACCTTTCATCTGAGGAGCCCAAAGCCCCCTGCAAATATTAATGAATTAATCACCCAAACTGCACAGCTTGGGCTCCGCCAAACTCGCAGTCACCGTTTCTCTGAATTTCGCATGGAAAAATCTGTCTGTTTTCTGCCATTTCTTAACCTCCAAATGTTGCTTTCTTGGCACTTTCCAGAAAGCACATGTTCAGGTTTCCAGCACAGAGTCCTGTTTCCCTGGATCCCTGCCCACACTCCCTGAGCTCAGCTGAGCTTCCACGTCCTGGTGCTGGTCCTGGTGCCTGCCCAGGGCACCCCAGCACCGAACCCTGCTCCCCCTCCCTGGCACCTCTCCTGGGTGTGTTTGTACAGCACCAGGCAGACAAAAAATCCCTGTGAAGTCCCACCCACTACTGCTGGGAAACTCTGGAAAAAGCAGGATGGCTTTATTCTTCAGGATGGCAGCTGACAAAGGCTGTGCTGTTGGAGAGTAATTAAAATGGACAGGTACCAAACCTTTGTCTTGAAACCCCCGAGACCTTGAGCTGTTTCTGACACATCAGCAGGAAGTGGCAGCAGCGTGACAAGCTCAGGGTCATGCCTGGCTCTGAGGGGCTCTTCTCCCAAGGCACAGCCACAGTGCCCTGGCTACTCCAGCCAGCAGATGAGAACATGAATATTCCTTAGGAAAAGCATTTTCAGCGGCAAGGGTTTGCCCCAGTTTTGGATTTTTTTGCTGTAGGTGATGCCTGGGTGGGTCGAAGTTAGTGCCAGCCCAAAGCTCTGCAATGGGAATGCAAATGAGCCTCAGATCCAGGATTTGCCTCTGCTGGGTGGGTTTTATTCCCTTTAAACCCCCTCTCTCTGCTCCAGGTACCCCAGTGCCAGCACGAGGCTCTGGGAGGGTTCCTGCTGCAGGAGCTCTCTCCCCAGCTGCTTTGCAATGTGTCACACGAGCACAAAGACCTTGCACTGTAATTAAGCTCTCGCTGTTCTTTCAGGACTTTGATTCAGAGAAATTCATCACTCAGAAAGAGCAGTTTGGCTGAGGGTTGAGGGGAAAAACAACATTTTTCCCCCAAAGCCATGGCCAATGTGTGGAGGTTTTTGCCCAGCAGTGGCACTGCTCCGTATTCATCACCTGGATGAGCAAATGAGGACCCATCTCCTGCCCTCAGTCCTCTTATAAATTATTTAGCACAATCCAAATTACTGGGAATGTTCACTAGCTGTCCAGCTAAATCTAATTTGTATTAAGTTCATTTGGCAGCAATTTTCCTTAATGGCCAGGGTGGCCTTCTGTGGGTGTGTGGTAAAAGTGATCTCTTGGATATAGTTGGGAAAGGCCTGCGTGGGCCTGCACTCCAAAATAACAACCAAAAATTAATTATAGCCATTATAACAGCTCAAAAGTACATTCAGTGAAAGTGGAAAATAGAATGAGGATAATTATAGTGGGTTTTCCCTACTGTATCAGTCATTTGATGACATAGCAAGCTCCTCTATAAATATAGAATGCATCAATAAAATACATCATGCAGAATATATAATATGTAAAGTATTATATAACCTGCAATGTAATTATAAGATGTATCAATGTATAATATGTATCTACCATGTATTTATATCTAATAGTTTGTTTGTAATATATATGCTAGATATATAATATATTATATATTATATATTTAATATATTTATAATATATAATGCATATTTTGGACCTTTTGAATTGAGCGAGACCAGGAGCCACCCAGGGGCATATGGGGGTCCAGAGCACTGTCCCTGCTGCTCCTGGGCAGATCCCAGCCTGGGAACAGCCCCACCACATCCCCCTTTGCCATCTGCATCCCAGCCTTTCCATGCCCCTGGAGCAGCAGGATCAGTGTCAGCCTGAATCGAGCCCAGCCGAGCTTCATCCCAGAGACTGCAGCTCCTTCCTCTGACTCCTTGACCCGACTTCAGGGATTTTTTTTTCCCCCCTCGGAGAGCGTGAGGCGCTGGTCCCTGTGCGTGTGGGGTGGTTGATATTCCCCAGGGATGCTCCGGGATGCTGCGGGCTCTGCCGGCATTGCCGGGAGCCTCGCTGGAGCGCAGCACACGCTTGTCACCGGCGCGGCAGGAGGGTGTGGGCTGGCTGGCACTGAGGCAGGAATCCCAGCGGGACTTCAGTAAGGATAAAGCTCATCCTGATAGAAACGAGCCCCAGGCTGACAGATGGCCCTGAGCGAGGGGGAAAGGCGGGAGCTGGGCAGGGAGCTCATCCTGCCTTCCTCCCTCACACTGGGATGGGTGGTGGGCAGTGGGGGGACACCATGGGCACGGGTAAGATCCTGATTTTGATGGGGACAGGGGATTTAGGGTCACCCTCAGTGGGCCTGCACAGCACCAGGACACAATTCCTGCCCTCCATCAGCACAGGGATGAGGAAGGCGGCCAAGGGGGCACTGCTTTGGCAAATCCAGCCCATTTTCATTGTCCATCCGTCCCTGCAGTGCCACGCCATGCCAAAGACTCGGCTCATCTCTTCACACACCCATTTCCCCATTCCAGACCCATTTGGAAGGCACTGTGCTGGGGGTGGGCTTGGCCACAAACAGTGAGCAGGGCAGGGGGAGGCTGCCACGCCTGCTGAGCCGCCCCAAGGAAGAATAATTCCAATTCTATCTCCCTTTTGGAAGGGACACATTTAATGGCAGAGAGGCTCCGTGCTCGGCAGCAATTGGGAATTAACTCCCTGCATCCGAGTGCCGTGAAATTGAATCCTGTCAGAGCGGGCAGGAGCTCAACACGGTGCAGGAGAGGTGGGGGTCCCAAGTCCCCATCCTTCTGTCAGAGCCACCAACCCATCAGGACAACCCTGGCTGCTCTGTCGGGTGAGGATGTGCAGCTCTGGGTGGTTCCCGTCCCCCTGAGACGAGTTAGGAGCCACAGCCAAGCATTCACGGATACAAGTGCTGGGACAAACAGCTTAATTGTTGGAAAAGAGGATCACAGAGCTGGCTAACCATTCAGAAGTGCAGTAAATGGAGTTACCTGATTGCTTTGAGAGCATCGGGGGAGGCCACAGAGCACCTCAGGCACATGGTGGGATTCTTGGGGTGGTCTGGTGCAGGACCAGGAGTTGGATCACTGATCCCTGTGGGTCAGGAATTCTATGATCTCCTTAACGCTCAGCTCTTGCAAAGGTGCTGTTCAGGGGGTTGATGAGGACACCAGGGGAGGTGTCCAGCCCTGGTACCACCTCAGCAGGGATTGGGAATCGCCCCTGAGCCTGCCCAGCTCACCCTCACTGCTGCTGGATTCTCCATGAGGTGGATGCGATGAGCCAAAGGAAGCTCTGCCAGCGGGAGGGCAGCTGGCCCTGGCTCCAGGAGTGCTGCAGGATGGCTCTGGACACTCAATCCTGAGCGATGTGCATCAGGCAAAGAAGGAGCTCTTACAGAGATCACTCCTCTGAGGAAGCCTTTCCACAGGCACAGCCAGTAGAAGAAACGAGCACGCTTTAATTATGCTAATTAGAGACTTGGCAGTCTTGCTTTTGCATTTGAGGTGGAGACATTTCCCTTTGCCGGGGTCTGTCCCTCCTGGAGAGGGAGGGGTGTGGGCACAGGGGTGCTGGGCTCCAGGGCTGTTTCCCTCCCATTCCTGCTGATCCCAGCTCCAAGGTGAAGGATCCCAGCTGACTGGCAGCATTCCCCCTTCTCCAGGGATCACATGGAGCCTCCACACTTCCCTCCCCACAGGCTCCATCCCTGCCAGCAGCACAGGGCAAAAAGCTCTTTCAGCAAAGCTGAAAGCAGGTGAATGTGCTAAAACACAGGGGCCAAAGGAATGACTCCTGTCCTCCCACTCCAGGCTATAAATGGCCGTGGTCCTGCTCCTGGCTGGCTCAGCCATCAGTTTTGTGTCTCCCGAGCATCCCGGGAGGAGCAGGGAGCCAGAGCTTTCCCTCCTGTGCCGTATTTTCCACCGGCCAGCGCTGATGGATGGCTCGGTCTCACCATCCATGAGCTTTGCTCTCTGGCTGCTCCAAGGGCAAACAATTCTCTGGACTCAGCCTGAAACGCTGCAGGCCAAGCATCGTTTTGTCCTGGTTTGTCATTAAAGGATGTGCACAGCCATTCCAAGTGACAGAGCAATTTCCTTTGTGTCCTGCAAAGCAAAAGGAAAAGAAAGAAGTCAGCGTATTACACACAAATCTGCTTTTCTCCTGCAAGTTGAAATAGGAACAGCTTAATTTCCAGCAAACCCAACGCTGTAGTAATTCCAAATCAAAGGCTTTGTGTCAAAAGAATCATTTTGCTACAGCCACAAATAATGAGCAATTTATGTCACGTTTGGAGATTAGATTAAAAACGAGCTGCAGAGGGACACCTCGGCCAGCAGTGGTTGTAGGTTGGAATTCAGAGGCCAAAGGTGGGGCAGCACTGGATTCCTGGTTCTGGGTGTCCCTCCTCCAGATGCTACTGGTGTCCCTTCCCTCAGGTGCCACAGGTTGGCTTGGGGCAGAGCAGAATCCCAAGGGCTGGAGCCCCTCTGCCAAGGAGCCAGGATGGGGGAGCTTGGGGGTGCTTACCTGGAGAAGAGAAGGCTCCAGGAAGAGCTTAGAGCTCCTTCCAGTTCCTAAAGGGGCTTCAGGAGAGATGGAGATGGAATTTAGACATGTTAAAGTGTCAGATGGGAGAATAGCTTCCAATTGACAGAGAGCAGGGTTAGATGGGATATTGGGAAGAAATTTTTCCCTGGTGAGGCCCTGGCACAGGGTGCCCAGAGAAGCTGTGGCTGCCCCTGGATCCCTGGAAGTGTCCAAGGCCAGGCTGGACAGATGTCAAAGCAACCTGGGACAGTGGAAGGTGTCCCTGCCCATGGCAGGGGGAGGAAAAGGATGATTTTTAAGATCCCTTCCCACCCAAACCCTTCTGTGATTCCCTGGTTCTATAAAATCCCTCTGGGGTGCAATACTCCCTGCAAAGAGAAAAGCACTCCCCCCCCTTTCTTTTTTCCCTTTCCTCCCAGAAATAGCAGAATCATTAAAAAAAAGAAAGAAAGAAAAAAAAAAGACCGATTTAAAACTAATTAGAGGCAATTTCTTCATCTGCTGCCTTCTCGCATGAGGGGGACACGTGGGAGCAGAGGGAATGTCACCCTGAGCAGAGCTGCCTCCTGCCAGGCTGCCGGGACCCAGGAATTGCCAGGAATTGCTGACAGGCGGCCGAGCAAAGTGCTGATGTGAGCCCTCATCCCCAGGCTCCTCATCCATCGCTGACAAGCAAAACGCTGCTTGCTGCAAGGCTTTGCTTTGTGTTGGAAGCGAAGGTGAAGGATCCAGCAGTCAAAACAAAATGCTGAACAGCGCCCAATTGGCCTTTCAAGCTGCCATTGCCCTGGGGCTGTCCCGGGGGTCCCGGGAGGTTGTGCAAATCGGTGCAAATTTCCCAGCTGAGCAAATGACTTGGAAATCCCTGAAAGCGAGGATAGATTTGTGCACGGACCTAAAACCTTTTGCCCCAAACCTCTGATCTAGGAATAAGTTTGGATGTCTTCTAGGAAAGAAGGGTGAGGCTGAGAGAAGAGATTTTTTTGTGGAAGGATGTGCTCAGCTCTGCACTGCATCACTTCCATGGACCTCCTCCCACTGTGGGAAAAGGAATAACAAGAAGGGGCCTGTGTGTCAAAGAAGCAAATATTTTATTGTGTAAAAACCAAGCAGACATTAAATAGAGCCCCCCAGTGCCCCCACACCTTGTGCCTTGCATGCCACTGGGATGTGCCCAGATGTCCCCCACAGGCTGGAGCCATGGGAGCACAGATGGATCCATCTTCAAATACCTGTGGAATTAGAAAACTTCAGAGCTCTGCTGTTGCTGGGTGTCACACTGAGACCCAAGAGCATCCTCGAAGCTCAGCTGATTTTTGAGCAGTACAACGTGAGATGAGACACCCGGGCTGCAGCTCTGGGTTGCAAAGGAGGGGTTTGGTGTCCCTCCAGCTCCTCTCAGAGTGGCCTTTCCCAGGCCATGGCACATCCTCAGCATCTGTGGCAGCCGCTGGGTTTTAATTAAAGCACCAACTCCCAAGTCAAACAACTGCAGGAGAACAGGAAAGTCCTTGTCCCCGCGGCTGGCCCTGAGCAAAGCTGCGGCACTGGGAAACAGGGCAGGAGCACAAGGAAACCACGGCGTGTCCAAGACCAAAAAAGTTTGCAGAACCATCCCACGACTTTTGTGGAGCCATTTGCAACCAACCAACCATGAAGTGGTTCTGCCAGGAGCAGGGGAGCCGTGTGCCCAGCGTGGGGGTCGGGGCCAGCTGCTGCTCTTGATCGAAAGAAATCCTGCAGAAAAGTGGGACGTTGCATTATGCAAATTTGCTTCCTGGAAAGAAATGTTTTATTAACACGCGCTCCCTTCGTGTGTTGGCTTAGTCAATTTGGTCACAGCTTGACATCCAATAAGTTACTCTAAAGGCAGTGGTTTTACAAAATGTTTTTCTAATCTATTTTAAACACTTAATTACAGTCGTGGCGCATTCATTAGGGACTCTGCTTTCAAACCTGGATTGCAGCAATAAATCCTAATTCTCCAAGTGTCAGTTGCAATACTGACATGGCATTCAAGTGGGTGTCAGAGGCTGTTGATGACTGGGGGTGGGATGTCTGGGCTAGGCAGAAGCCCCATCCTCCAGAGAGGGAACCCCCAGCATCCAACCTGAGCTGATTTCTAATCACCAAAAGAAACTTGGGCCCCTGAGGAGGGAGTGCTTGAGGGTCTAGGGGGGATGAGTCTGCCAGGGGTGGGAGCTCAGGGATGCTGTTTTTGGGAAACCCCAGTGAATTCTGAGCTTATGTTGTGGATGGCTCTGGGGCTGTCCCTGGCACCAGCAGAGTCCCCATTGCAGCTCTGAAGCTGCAAAGGCAAGGAGGGGAGCAATCCCAGTGCCACACACCCTGAGTGACAGCTCTGGCAGCCCTGGGATGCTCTGACACGCCAAGAGGAGCAAGGGGACTCCTGCTGTGCTGAGGTACCCCGGCATCAGCACAGGCACCGAGGAGGGGCGGCACCTCAGGGTCAGCATCCCAAACGTGTCCCCACAGCTCTGAGCCCGTGCCATCGACGCCTCAGAAGCACAGTTACCTTTTAGTCTTTGCCCAGGTACTTCTTCATGATGCTGCTGACATCGTCCTCCTTCCCCTCGGCCTCGGCTCTGCGGCTCATCCCGCTGCCCTGGCTGCCGCCTCTGCCAATGGAGCCCTCCCCGTCCCCTCTCTGCTGCTGCGGCCGCCGCTTGATGCTGTCGGCGCTCCGGGACGAGAGGTGGGAGCCGGAGGATGAGGAGGAGTCAGAGATGTCCCCGGGCTCTTCCCGGGGGGCTGGGCCGCCCTTGGCCGTGCCCTTGGTCTCCGAGGACTGCAGAGTGCCCGCGATGGCCTCATCCTCGAAGCGCACGGTGAGGGGCCGGTGGCCGTCCCTTCTGTCCCTGCGGGGCCTGGCCAGGCTGCTGGCGGAGCGGGACTTGCGGATGGCCGGCAGGAAATCGTCGAAGTCGACCTTGGTTCTCCTCTCGTAGTTGAGGGTGGGTATTCGCCAGCTGAAGGGGTCGCTCCCCTTCCCCTCACCCAGCGCATCGCCGGACAGGGAGCTCAGAAATCCCTCCGGCTCCTTCCCCAGCTCCACATCCTCCAGCGACGGCTCCAGGCAGCTCCTCCAGGAGCTCAGCCGCGGCACCTCCACGCCGGCAGCCGGGGAGCTCGGCCGGCGGCC
Source organism: Brachypodius melanocephalos (assembly GCA_013398615.1). Classification (NCBI taxonomy): domain Eukaryota; kingdom Metazoa; phylum Chordata; class Aves; order Passeriformes; family Pycnonotidae; genus Brachypodius; species Brachypodius melanocephalos. The sequence goes on from VZSR01003800.1 coordinate 3,873,178, forward strand.
GGAGCCGTCGAGGGCCGGCAGGAGCGAGTCGTAGGAGCCGAATTTCGATGCCTTTTTCAACGCTGGGGATCGCGGCGGCTCGGCCGGCTCCGAGGCCATGCTGCGCAGGCTGGAGGAGCGTGTGAGGCTGGCTCCTTCCCCTTCCCCTGCCTGATCCCCCTCCAGCCTCCCCGGGGGCTCCTCGGCCGCTGGGACAGCCCTGGAGCGCCGCAGGGCCGCGGCGCCGGTGGTGCGGTAAATGGGGAGGGGAGAGGTGTCCCCTCCCAGAGCCGGCAGCCCCGGCTCCCGCTGCCTCCGCAGCTCCTCCACGTACTCCGAGAGGGCAGCAGAGCTGGGCACCGGCCCTGAGGCCACCGAGACCGGCCCTGAGGCCACCGAGACCGACCCCGATGCCACCGAGAGCCTCCTCCTGCTGGGCACCGGCGGGGACACCGCGCTGGGGAAGCGCCCGTCCGCAGCCGGGGAGCCGCCCCGCCGCAGCACCGATGGGGATGTCTCTCCTATCCTGTCCACCGGCTTCTTTGGGCTCTCCAGCTCCTCTCCTTCTGCCAGAGGTTTTCCATATTCCCGTCTTCTGGCCGCCAGCAGGGGACTCGCCGTCCTCCCCGGGTCCGCAGCGTCGCCGGGCCGGGCAGTGCTGCGGGAGGACAGCGGCCGGCTCGGAGCGGGGTCCTTGGTGTCTCTGCTCACCCTGAACAACAGAAACTGGTGTTAGTTTACACTGTGGGAGTCCCAGGGACCGGGATATCATTCAGCAAGGACAAGGCTGAGCGGTGAAAAGCCTGCATTGCCATGGGAGTCTCAGAATAAATTCACTGCTGCAGCCAGCAGTTGGGCAATGCCCAAGGATTTTATCTTAAATAATCCCAGGTCAGCCAGCCTGGATAATTCCTGGTGTAACAGCGTGTGGTGTGACCAGCTTCAGCTCTGCCAAGCCAGCACTTACCTCCAAATATCCTTTTTCTTGACAGATTACAGCAATATGTAGTATTTATTTTATTTCTGTCAAAGCCAAAGATTATTCACTAAAATTTTATGAAACCGGCTCGCAGCGCACCCCCAACACATCTCAGTGTTATTGCTGGGCATGTTTCACCCAGGCTGCTGCTCAAAGAGTTCTGAACTGCAGGAGCCCTGCAACACCTGGGCAGAGCCTGCACAGAAGGGGGGATGGCCAGGCAGGAGCATATCCCAAACAAGGGCTGGTGCAGGAAGGGGAGAAATAAAGGAGAAAATATACCAGTTCAAAAAACTCATATTATTGGGCAAACTGCACCACGGCTGGAGCTGAGAGGCTACAAGGAGCATCCTCTGCTGTTAAACCCCTCTTTGCACCAGCATCTCTGGCTGCTTCCAGCAAAGTTTCAGAAAACTTCTGAAACTTTGGGACGGGATCCACCTCTGCTCAGCCCTGAGGACCCATAGCAGTAGCCCCAGCCAGGCTGTGCCTGTGCAGCTGATGCAGAGATGGGGGGACTGCAGTCACCGGTGGGTTTGGGGTCATTGAGCCACTGATGGGACACTTTCATGACCCCTCCAAGCACCTACATTTGCTTGCTGGCAGCTGTCCCCACCCTCAGGTGCCTCATCACACAGGACTGGCCTGACTGGGAAGTCTGCTGAGATGTGAATTTGGGAAAGGAAGGAGGAAAGCAAACGAGGGAACAGGGCAGAGCAAAGCAGCAGAACCCAAGCAGCAAAGCCATCTCCGGGAGGGAGCGGTGCTCGAGTTGCTCGTGGCCGTAATGAAGCCTCCTGCCCTGGGAATGCCGCTGTTGCCATGGGAATGGGGTGGGAGTGGATAATCCCAGCACAGAGCGGGGAGCTCGGGCCAGGCTCTGCTGACCCGTGAAATAATTTACATGCCGAGACGGGCTGAAGACAAACTCCAGAGCTGGGAAATGCCTGGGTGGAGAAGGGAAGGGGGAATGGAGCAGCCCGCTGGCACAGCCCAGGGCACAGATGTGCCCCCGTCCTGCTACCCACTGCCTTTCCCTGCTCGTTAAACCAGCCTAAATAATTTGATTATTCAACAAAAAAGGAATTAACCAGAGATTTCATCTCCCTGAATCACTGCACCCTTCAGGGCCATCCCGTGCTGATGTTGCTGAGGCACCGCAGCTGATGAATAGTTTGAGACACTTCAATAATGCTGGATTTTAGGATCCTAAATTGCATCTTACTTAAATGGCTGGTGTAATCCTTCGGTGAGGTTCTGTACAGAAATTGCTCCATTCATTCTGCACGTTTCCAAATAATATTGTAACCTGTGTGCTGCATGAATGGCTTTCATAAATTAAACACCGTCGTCGGGGGTTTATTTGGGTTTTAAGGCTGAGATAAAAGTGAGTGGAGAGGTGAGAACCACTAATGGGCTGTGAACAAGGACTGAACGCGCTGTATTTATTGTCCTGTTCAGCATGACAGACAGCTACTGCTTTTTTGAAAATCTTCGGAGTCTGAAATGGAGTGAAAGCTGCAAAGGTGGGATTGTTCCAGCTCCCATGGCTGACAAGGGCCACACAGCCCCAGAGTCCATGTGGGGACCTCACATTCTCCATGCCCTGGTTTCCAGACAAAGGCAAAGACTGCCCCACGCATCCTTGTGTCTCCCAACAGTTCCCATCGTCTGCACCCATTAAACTGCGAGAGGCAGGGTTGGATGGAATATTGGGAAGGAATTGTTCTCTGGAAAGATGGTGAGGCCCTGGTACAGGGTGGCCAGATAAGCTGTGGCTGTCTCTGGATCCCTGGAAGTGTCCAAGGCCAGGTTGGACAGATCTCAGAGCAACCTGGTCTAGTGGAAGGTGTCCCTGCCCATGACAGGGGGTGGGACAGGATGATTTTGAAGGTTCCTTGCCACCCCAACCATTCCATGATTTGGTTCTTTGACTGTTCCCTTATGCCTACTAAAATCCCCTCCAAAATCATGGCTATTCTCCCTCATCCTCATCCTCCTCACAAGGCAGGACCCAAGAGCCAGGCGGTCACGCCCCATCCTGCAGCATCCTCTGCTCATCCATAAATCCCTGGCAAGTGGCTGATGTGCCAGCACAAATTCCCAGGGCTTGGAATGACCCGAGGCAGCCCCAAAGGAAGGTGATGCTGCAGGAGGAAGGACCATGAGCCCCTCCAGCCCTGAGCAGAGCCCTGTTCCTCCATCACCCTCAGGGAAGATGATTTTCCCAGCAAAAATGCTGAGCCTGGGAGGCGCCTGGAAGCCAAGGGAGCTCTGCAGTCTGCCATTCACACCAAACCAAATGACATACAACAATAATTAGGGAAGATTACATAGCAATTAGCATGATTACAATTATACCAGTTGAAACCATTTATACAATAAAATCCACGCATGCTTTGCAACACATGACCAGGGCCGAAAGTGTGGCTGGGATGCCTTTCCTGGGAGCTCATAAATAAAGCCCAGACAGCTCCATTTCAGGGAGGGAAGAGACATTGGCCTCATTTCTGTCAGGAGAGGATTTTCTTGTCACAGCGTCATCTACACAAGAGCTCCCAGTTTCCCACGTAATGATTTGCTTTTGACACAATCGTGGTTAAAAATAAACGTGTCGGATCCCCGACAGCACTGAGACCAGGGCACTTGGTTTTGTGAACCAGGGTGGGAGGGGAATCACTGTCAGGGTGATCCTGGGGTGATGCCAGGGCTGTGGATGCCACAATCCTGCGGGATGCAGGATGGAGAGGCAGCTCCTGGGCTGTGGATCCACTCCCTGACTGCACCTCTGAATAACTCCCCATCACAGCACAACCCTGACCTGCCTGGAAAGGGGCAGAATAAATATACAAACTTTTAAATTGGCTTCCTAATAAAAAAGAAATCGTATTTATTCCAACCCTGCGCTGTGTCATATTTATGGAGGCTTAGCTGTGCTGGCCAGCGCTTTGTACAGGCATTTAAATGGCAGAGAATTAAAGGAAACGTTAATCAAAGCTCTCCCTCCTGTAAGCACACGGGTGATAAGAGCTCCTCGCTCTCCTCTGGCTCTTGGCAGCTGTTTGTTCAGCAAACGCCCCAGATGTGGTGCTGAGCAGCCAACACGAGCAAGACTCGTTTTTCATTACTGGGAGCTTGTGTAAGACAAAGGAATCTTAATAAGGAAGAGCTCGTTTCCCTGATCTCATTTTTATTACCTCCACTCTCGTCTCCTGTTTGTTTGCATTTCATCCCCTCCTCGCTCTATTTCCATCTTAGATGAGCAGCCAAACACAGCTCCCACACCAGCATTTGCAATTTGGCCCTTCACAAGCCCCAGGACAGAGGGTGACGGTCACACTGCGGCCAGGGCTCAGGACAATTCACTTTTCAAAAAGCCCAGCAAACCCCAGAATCACTGAGGTTAGGAAGGAATCCAGGACCATCGAGTCCAACCTGTGACAACTCCCCACCCTGTCACCCAGTCCAGAGCACTGAGTGCCACCTTCCTTAGACACTTCCAGGGATGAAGACTCCAAACCTCTCTGGGAAACCCTTCCCAAGACCTGACCACTCTTTCCATGAAGAAATTCCTGCCAGTGTCAAACCTGAAAGCCTGACTATCTTTTACTATAAACCCAAGGTATTTCAGCTCAGAAATAAGATATTAGCCACAATGCCCATTTTTCTGTCAGAGTTGGGTCATTTGGAACCAAGCCTCCTCAGCAGCACTTAGGAAGGACCTTATTTATTGTGCAGGGTCCCAGTGAGCTCAGCCAACTGCTCTCAGGGCTCCCAGGCATCACTGGCCTGTGGAAGGTGTACCTGGAGTTGGAATGAGATGATCTTTAAGGTCCCTTCCAACCCAAATCATTCCGGGATTCTGTGATCTCCCCACAGGTCTCTGCCTTGCCTGATTGCTCTTAAACTCTGCCTTGCACCTCCCCAAACTGCTCCAGCCCACCCAGGGTGTTTCCTGCCAGGGAACTGCTCTTCAGAGCATCAGTTCTGACAACAGTGACTCTCCTGTATAAGGCAGGTGGGGGCCGTGGGGACAGAGCTCGCCAGAATCAGAGCAGGGAGATAATTACTAATTATCTGCAGTCTGCAGTGAAACTGTGCTCCACAATCCTGACAAATTCTGTCACCTTGGAGCATCTACTTACACCTGCAGGGAGCAGGTGGGAGCTGTGCCCAGCCTCAGCTTGGCACCTGCCCTGGTTATGGGGAGAAAATCTGGGAAAATAAAACAGTGATGC
>VZSR01003800.1:3899316-3917776 GCA_013398615.1 Brachypodius melanocephalos
GTGTTTCAGACACACCCTGAGGTGCCAGCAGCTCCCTGGGGCACAGCACCACCAGCCCCATGCCAGAGCCAGAGCTGTGTGACCGAGCTGTCACTGCCAGCTCCTACGGATGAGCACTGCAGGGTGACAGAGCACTCTGGAGTGGCCAGGGGCTGGAGAGTGGCACTGACTGGGGGGGACAAACATCTGCCCTCTTCTCTGTGCCCCCACAGGTCAGGCTGGATGCCCAGAGCATGCACTGCCTCCAGAGAGGCATTCCTACCTCCTCCAGAGCCGCTTATCTTCATCTCACGCAGCTGCACCAGCTGCTGGGTCTCTTCCAGCTGCTTCTCCACCGACTCCAGTTTCTTCTGCACTTGGTCATGTTTGCTCTGGGGAAGGGAGGGAGGGAGGAAGCAGCTCTACCCAGCTCTGGGGCACTCAGGAGGGCTGTGTCAGGGGGATGGCACAGCCACTGTCCCCTCACAGGGGCTCAGGGCTGTGGTACCTGCAGCTCCTGCAGCTCGCGGGTGCCCCGCAGCCGCTCCGCCCGCTCCCCATCCAGGGCCTGGCAGGTGACATCGCCCTTGTAGCGCTCATCCGACAGCTCCGTGGTCAGGTCGATGATCTGGGGGAGCAGGGGGTCAGTCTGGGCATGGCTGGGGGTGGTTCTGCCATCCCACATCCATCCAGAGTCCTGGCAGGGCTTAGGGGTGCACAGCAGCACTGAGCAGTGTCACCAGTGGGAGCCCAGGCTCCCAGGCTGTCTGCACTGAGCTGCAGGCAGGGCTCATCACAGCTCTCCATTGTCCTACTTGATTACATTAAATTTAACTTTGAAAGCAGGAGCGGATGAGTGAAGGGGAGAATTATTAATCCAGAAAATCGATTCCGTTTTGCGCAGAGCAGACGGGCGCGTGGTCCTTCCTCCAGTCCAGCAAGGGGCTGCAGAGGCAGCAGGGCCACAGGAAAACACAGCATTCCAACACTCCCTTCCTGTGTCTGACAGCATTTTAAGGCACCTCACATTGTGGAGGCACCAGCACCTTAGGGAGTCCCACAAGTTTAACCAAGTAAGCAAATCCCACAGGATTTCTCTCCCTGGATAGATGGTGTTTTCCTAGGTCTGCCCTGAGGCAGCATTGCCTTGCTCAGCATTCCCAAAGAGCTTAAACTAAATCATCTTTACCCCCTTCCCAGTGATGGGGAGGGTCCTGGCCTTGGGAGCTGTTGGCTCCATCAGGCAGAGCTGCAGCCCAGCCCTGCTGCAGCCAAGGGAGCTGGGAAAGCCCAGGGTATTTATAGAAACCTTGGGAGCTCCTTCTCCTCATGAAGCTTGGCAAAATCCCAGGCACAATCACAAGGAGCTGCGCATCCGAGAGCAGAACCCAGAGAGGACCAGCAGCCAGCTGGGAACACGGAATTCCAGAATGGTTTGGGTTGGACAGGACCTTAAAGCTCATCCAGCTCCCACCCATGGACAGGGACACCTTCCACTATCCCAGGAAAACTCCCAGCCCCATCCAACCTGGCCTTGGACACTTTCAGGGATGGGGCAGCCACAGCTTCTCTGGGCAGCCTGAAGTGATGCCAGCCTGGAATTCTGCAGCTGGACACTGCAGCCTGTCCAGAATCCTGTCCAGAGAACCATCCCTGGCAGCTGCCCCTGCCCATGGCTCCTCCTGCACTGATGGAGCTGGTGCTCCTCCTCATCCTTATCAGCTCCTTTCCCAGCCTGTCCAAACAGGGCTGTGGCAGAGGTTTTTGGCTCTATATCAGATGTTCTGGGGTCTGTTCCAGAGGTTCTGGGGCTGTACCTTGCTCTCCAGACTCTCTGTATTCTGTCTGAGCTCGCTGCATGCCTGCTCGGATTTTTCCAGCTTCCTTCTCAGCGCCGCCAGCTCCTCCTAGGGAAGGTTGGAAAAAAAACACACACAGAGACTTCCAGCATCCTCGGTTTATTTATGAAAACCTTGTTTTCTGTTCAAAATAAGTGGAAGAGACATAGCTGCCTTATTAATAAAATTTACCAGGCAACTTTGAAGGCTGCTCACTGCAAATTGCCGGGACTACAGCTCCTGACATGAATTCCATCGGAGGGAATGTCAGCTTTGGTGTGTGTAGAGCATGTTTTATGAGAGAGCAGCAAACCTCAAAAGGCTGGGATGAACAGCCAGGGGCCTGGATCATGCCCAGGGAGTGTCCCAGGGCCCTGGCAGGTATCACAGCACGGTGCAAAGGCACGGTGTTGGCTGTGATTCCTTCCCAGGCAGCAGGAGCTGCTCCATGCAGCCTTGTCTCGCTTTGATGTCCAACACTGAGCAGGAGCAGAACGTGCAGAGTTGTGATAAAAAACAGAGGTTAACAGATGATGGGGCCTGATGGATCCCAGGTGGGTTTGGAGAAAAAAACAGAGCCTTGGGCAGCTTTTATTTTGTCTGAGCCAGCCTGAAAACATCTTGTTAAAACCTCACTAAGGCGAGAGGAGGAGTGGGACTCCAGGGAAGATGGACTAGGAATTTAGCACAGGTCTCAGAGGGTGCAGAGGGGTGAAAGGAGCCTCTCCTGGGACAAAAAATGTCCATTAGCATCTCCCATCACCCAGGGCAACACAGGTGGATGCCAGCACAGCACTGGGGACAATACAGAATGGAGTCTCCTGTCACGGGTATGTTTGAATCTCATCTTCCAGCACCCCCAGGGGTTTGGCTCAGGGGACACAGCCCCTGGAGCTTGCAGAGGACACGAGGAGGGCAGTGGGGGATTTTTGGGATGAGGTTTGACTGTGGGGACATGGTGTGTTTGCTATTGTCCCTCTAAGCAAGAAGCCACTTCTCCCCCCACAGCTCTGCAGAACGTGTGACACTGGGCTAAGAACAGATGGCAACTTCTGGATGGTGGGAAAAACACCTTTGCCTGCGCAGAAGTGACTTCCAACTTGACAAATCCACCAGACAGAGTCCCTAAAGCACCCTGACCTGTCCTGTCCCGTCCCACCCATCCCACCCCAGCCCTTGGCACTCACCTCCTTAGCACGGAGCTGCTCCTCAGCAAGGTTAACGCTGAGCAGGGGCCTCAGGTGGCTCAGCAGCTGCCACCAGGGCCAGTGCCTGACTGCCTGGAACACCAGCAGGTTCTTCTGGATGCAGCGGATGGCGAGGCGCTGGATCTGTAGGGACACAGCAGCAGTGACCCTCACCCAGCCGGGAAGGACCGGGCTGGAACAACAGGCTGGAGAGGGAAGGGTGGCAGAGGAGCTCAGGAATGGCAGCACAGCATCTCATGGCTGCAGGGAAAAGCTGATACCCTCCAAAGGAGCTCAAAAGAGCTGTGATTTGGGTGCCGTGAGCCATATCCCAGCAGCACTGACCAGGGTGGGCTCAGGAATCCCCAACCCACGGGATGGGTACCTTCAATCTCTTGAACTTCTGGCGGCTGAGGAAGCCCTTGCAGGCAGCCTGGAGCAGAGTCATCTTCTGGGCTATCAGCTTGTCCCGCTGCTTCTCCAGCCTGGAGATGACCCCAGCCTTCAGGAACACCTGGCAGCAAGGAACAGGTGACAAACCCCAGGCTGAGGCTGAAACCTCTCCCTCCTCCTGCTTGACAGAGGCATCAACCATCACAGGGTGAAATTCCTCAAAACATTTCCCATGGGATGCTGCCCATTCCATCCACTGTGGGGACAGACGGACGGACAGATGGACGGAGGGATGGATGGATGGATGGAGGGATGGATGGATGGATGGATGGATGGAGGGAGGGATAGAGGGATACCTCCATCATCAGTGGATTCTGACAGGTGACACACAGATGCACATAGGTGACAGCAATGAGGTGTTACAATAACAAAACCAAAATAAACCAGGTTGTTTTCTTTCTCTGAACTGGTCAGAAACGCCTCAGAAACGACACAGATTTGCTGATGCCATCAAACCCAGGCTGGTATTGATCTCTTGAGTATCTGAAGTGTCTCTGGGTCACTGCTGGGAGAAGCTCTTGGAATCCAGGATCAGGAGCTCCCACCCCAGCTTTAACAACCCCTGAGTGACAGGGGCGAGGCCGGGGCTGTGCTGAGAGAGCTGCATTTTAACGATGCCAAATTGAATCAAAGCACAATCCCAAGGAAAGTGGCTCTCCCGAGCTGATGCCATGATTGCCTCACCACCCATTCGATTGCCTCATTAACGTCTGAATTAACTCCCCAACCCTGCAAGTTTAGCAGCTGGTACAAAATCAATGCTCAAAGCCATGGCAAAGAGAACTCGCCCCTAACGGAATGTGACCGGGGCTGCCACCGTGCTATTGATTAAGAACAAGGGTTCCAGAGAGGAGATAATTACAAACTGCACAGTGCAGGATAAAAGAAAGTCATTTTGCTCCACAGAACCATGAATTCTTTCTTTAGGAACTCCAGGGCTGAAGGCAAGCACGTGAAATTAATTTTTTCTTTGAGACCGTCACGTTGAAGTTCAAATGTTGCTGTGAAAGTTCCTCCTCTGCAGCAAACCCACGGGCTGCCCAAGCCCCCTCCACTCCCAGGAGACATCAATGGTAATTAGGAACTTAAATACCACCAGGGGCTGGCTGGATTTTGATAATTAGGTACCGGATTTATCCTGGGTACTGCTTTCAGATGAGAATTAGGAGCGTTTTGCTGTGATATTTAGCAAGTCTCAGTTTCCCAGCCCACCTGGTGCCACATGCAGCAGTGGAGGAGAGCCTTCGTCCCCAGTTTGGGGAGCTTTGGGCTGCTGGGGAGCCTGGCATGGGGCTGTGCCCACACACACCAGAGCAATGGGGAAGCAGGGCAGTCATGGTACCTGGGTGCGTCCTATGGCAATGCTCTTCTTCTCTAGATCCAGGGCCTGGAACAGCTCCTCGATAGCCTGCAAGGAAGGAGCACATCATGGGACTGCTCAGGAAACACCCACACTCTGCCAGGAGCTGCTGAAATGGGGTGCAGACACCCCCAGTCCTCATGGGCACACAGCAAGGGTTCATCCAGCTCTGCCCTCCTTCCCTCCTTCCCTTGCCAAAGCCCACCTGCCCAGTCCCAAGTCCCAGTGCAAGGATTTTCCTCCCCCGAGGCTTTCAGCAGGATGGGGAATAGAGATCTGCAGCTGCAGGCAAGATTTTCCTCCTTTTGCTGCCACCCCTGGTCTGGCAGAGCCTTGGTGCACAGGCAGGAGGTGACACAGGGGACAGTGACTGTCCCAGCACCATCCAGCTGCACTCAGTGCTCCCCTCCTGCCCACCTCATTCACAGGTCATCCCACAGAGCCAAAATCAGGAAGAACTCCTGGAAGATTCACAGGAGATTATCCCAAGGAGAAGCCTGAACTCAATTACTCCAAGCTTTGGAGCAGAACATGAACATAACAGCCAGCAACACCAGCCATTCCCCCAGGGCATCCACGCCGTCCGGGATGGAAAAAAATGGAAAAAAAATGATGGGGTGTTTGAAAGCCCCAGGGCTACACAAATTGTAACAAAAATCCGCTGCTAACACCTCACTCCACACACACAACATCATCTGGCAGCCTCACGCAGCTCCCCCTGAAGGACAAACCCACGGAAGGAATATTCCACCACGCACCCAGGAGCAGCAGAACTGCAGCCCTGGCCTCACCAGCAGCCGTGCAAGGAGGGGATGGAGCACACCAGGGAATGAGGACATGGATCACAGAGCCTGAAACACTGTGCCAGGGTGAGGAAGCACCAGTGCTGTGGCTGTGCCTGTTCTGGTGGCTCTGCTGGGACAGGACCGGTGTAGGGCTGTGCAGGACAGTCCCATCCCAGCCCAAACACAGGGCCACCTTTCTCTGCACTGTCCCCTCACAGCTGACAAGCCTTTCTCCTGCTCCAGCAGCTGGGTTAATGCCATGTCCTGGGAAGCATTTCCCAGCTAACAAACCCTGGTGGCAGCAAGCTCCGGGGAGGATGGGATTTTCCAAATCCCCTGCTTACACGCTGCTGACAAGGCACCCTCTGCCTCCGACAGCATTTCATAGCAATATTGACCTTTCCCAATTGTCAGACTTGTCTTATTAAATCCCGAGGTCTTAACTGCCTTTGCACATGCTGGCTGCAGTTTGCACAACACAGCACGTGCCCAGCTTTAATTCAGCTCCTCTCAGCTCTTGGTGGCTCATCCATAGCCTTATTCCAGGCATGGCTTTGAGCTGGTTTTGCTACGAATTTACCAGGGAACAAATAAAACTGGCACATGTCCAGATTCCTTCCTGAGCTCTTTTGGCTTTCAGCATCATGGGGTGAGGTGAAGTGAGAAGTCACTCCAGGCTGCAGGTGAGGTCCAGAAGATTCCACAGTCCTTGGGTGCCTGGGAATGTTGCCTGGCTTGTCCTCAGTCCCAGTTTTTGGGGAGCCAGGGAGAGGATGCCCACATTCAGTTCATGCCTTGTCCTTCTGGAATAACTCTGGCATCATCCCAGCCCCACTGGGGGTCTCATCTCGTGCCCCCCAGCCCAGCACACACCTTGCTCTCATCTGGCACCTCGTAGGCAGAGTTGTGCTTCTTCATCACCTCGGGAGCCAGCACCTGGAAGCGCCTGCGGAACTGCGTGAGGAGCAGCCGGTCCGAGTACCCTGAGGGCACACAGGGCTGTTGGGGGCTGCACCAGGGCACTGGCACCCTGGGGAGGGACCTGCTGGGACACCCTGTGCACAGCAAAGGCCACTCCAGGGTGGAGGGGGCATGGGGAGCTGCCATGAGAGAGAAAACCCTGCAGTGAGGGCAGGGAGAGGGCACTGAGATGGGCTGGAGGTGGTCAGATGCCACCCCAGGATCTCATGTCACACAGGACATGCCCTGGACCTCCTGCACAGCTCCCTCTCCCCATGGCGTGGGCTGTGGCTGTGCCTGATGCATGGATGCTCCAAGGGGAGCCCCACTGGAGCTGCACCCACAGAGTTCAGGCGTGAGAGGGGCTCAGAACCCCTGCAAAAAGCAGGAATAAAAACTGAGGAGAATTTCTGAATGGGGAATTCCTGAAGAAAGGGATTCCTTGCCTGCTCCTGCTTGCTGGTGAGAAGCAGGGGAATGAGCAGAGGCTGGAAGGGCTGAGCCAGGGGAAGGTGGGACAGGCATGGGCAGGGTCTGGACATACCAACACGGTGGAGGCGCAGGGCATCCAGGAGCTGGGTCCCCTCCAGCTGTGTCCTCAGGGCCACCACATCCAGCTGTGGGGCTGCATCTGGCGGCGCTGGGGGCCGAGGGACCGGCCCTTCCTGGCTCATCCCTGGCAGGAAGCAGTGGACAAAGTGCAGCTGGGACCGTCGGAGGAGGTTGGTGAGGGCGTCCTGGAGGGCAGCAGAGGTCAGTGGGGATGGAGGGGACAGAGGATCAGTACATGCTGGCGGTGGGAGATGCTCCCTGTGCACCTGCAGGGTGTGTGGGCAGGTGGAGGAGTCAGCTCCAAGCTGGGAACAGCGTCAGGCAGAGGGGTGAACACAAAGTGGTGAGCAGGAGCCTTCCTCCTAAAGTTTTAAAGTTTCCAGAAAATTTACCAGGATTTGTAGAATCATGGGAGTTTCTGGACTGGGAGGATTAAAGATCATCGTGGTTGAGGGACGCTGGGGAGGGAGTTTGGCAGGGACAGGCAAGACCCCAAACGGGCTGGTCAGGCAACCAGCAGAGCCTGATTCCAAACTCGAGAGAGTTTGGACACTTAATTAGGAGTGAGAGCAGCAGGAGCCTGGCACATGCCCAGCGCCGAGGGCTGCATACTGTCTGAGCACTTAAGAGGATTAAAGCAGCGAGGTGCTGTGTAATCTGTGTGTGATCTGTGCGTGATCTGTGCCTGATCCCTTTGCCTGGGGGGCTCTCCCTGAGTGACAGGCCAGCACAGCATCCTCGGTGGCCACAAAGGGCACGGGCAGGAGGTCACTCCTGGGGCTCCCCGTGTCCAAGGCGAGGTCCCAGCGTGGTGTCACCGTGCTCTGTGCCACAACCCCCCCGCTCCGCAGCCGCAGGGAGCGGCACTCACCGCCTGCAGCTTCATCTGGGCGCACACCGACCTCTTCCTCACGGCGGCCAAGCTGCTGGCGAAGGTTTTCCTCAGGCAGGCGTTGCGGTGCAGGGCGGCCTGGGAGCGCCCCTCCAGCCCGGCCAGGGCTCGGCAGCACAGCGGAGTCCCCGCCCGCGGCCGCAGCAGCTCCCGAACCGCGGCCCTGCCGGGACAGACACGGCCGCCTCGCTTTCCCAGCTGCTTCCACAGGGATGCGACACCCAGGGCCCCAGATTCCAAGCTGGTGCTGCTCTGAGTGCATCAGGATGCTGAGACACCCCCCCACCCACTCCATCCTCTCTGATCTGAGCATGGAGCTGTTCGCTGCTGTTAAATCTTCCCTGGGTTGAAGCCCAAGCCAAATGAGGCAAGCAGAAGGTTAAAATCCCCCTGTGCGCACAGACACCTGCAGCACTTCAGTTCCCTTTCAATTCCAATTTAGTTTACAAGGCTGCTCAAAGCAGTGGGAAAAGCCGGGCTGCTGGTGAAGCCTCACAGGCAGGGACACCTTCCACCAGCCCAGGTTGCTCCAAGCCCTGTCCAGCCTGGCCTTGGACAGTTCCAGGGATGGGACAGCCACAGCTTCTCTGTGCCAGGGCCTCACCACCCTCACAGCCAGGAAATTCTCCCCAGTTTCCCACCCAATTTCCCTCTGGCAGTTGGAAATCACTTCCCTTTGTTCAAGGGATGCCCCACACCACCCTCTGCCTCCAGAGCTGGGGCAGGTTTGCAGCTCGGGGCAGGGTCGTCCCCAACCCCCTGCCACGGGCACTGTGGCACCTGCTGGCACTTACACCGTGGAGTTCTGCAGCACCTGGATGGCATTCTGGGCCGAGAGGTTGAACTTGGCCTTGCTGACCCAGCCGGTGAGGTCGTAGCACACGGGGGCCGTGCCCAGCTGGTGGCAGATCTCGAAATGCAGGGTCTGCTCACACCTGCGCAGGTGCCCGTCACCTGTGGGCGGGACAGCACCCCAGGGCCAGCCCGGAGAAAAGCCCAGTGAGGGGTTTAATCGTCCGCATCTCCCGAATTCCCAAAGCCAAAGGGTGATGCCAGAGGCTGGGCAGCCAAGCCGAGCTCAACTCACCCTCCTGCTCGGGTCCCCTGGTGGCAAAGTAGGAGCAGAGGCGCTCGAAGGCGGTGCCGTCCCCAGAGCCTGGGATCAGCACCTCCTCGTCCAGGATCCACAGCAGCCCCCGGCGAGCGGCGCCGGGGCTGCCCGGGAGCACCTGCGGCTGCCGAGGGACACCAGGGCTGCAGCCACAGCCATCACAGCCTGCTCTGCTCCTTCCATCCCGCTCCCACTGCCCAGCTGTGGCCCCTACCCCAGGGCAGACCCTCCCAACCTGATCCAACCCTGGGCATCACCCTGAGCCCTCGGCAGCGTCCCAGAGGAGCCCATCACTCCAGGCTGGGAAGGGTGATGGAGGGCAGAGCTTGGTCAGGGAGAGCCTTTATATTTTAAAAAGCTAAAAAGGTCCTGGTGGACGCTGTGCTCCCCGCCCCTGCAACACCTCAGATTGCTCTGGGATGCTCCAGAGGGTCCCACTCTGCCTCTGGAGCCCTCCCTGCTTGGAGCAGCAGGGTGCAGAGGGGACAGGGTACCTGGGAGCAGCTGAGGTCAATGATGGACAGCGTGGCCAGTGGAGAGCGCTCAGGAAGATCAAAAGACACCTCAACATTTTCCTGGAAAACATCGTTTAAAAGCTTTTTTCAGTCGTGGGATGGCATCTGGAAGTCTTCATCTCTAGGGAAGGGCACATCTATCCTTGCTCCATGATGTGTGTGTTAAACCATAGGAATTCAGCTATTTTCCCAGGGCTAGGGGCATTATGGTAACTCCTTCAAGCCTATAATGAG
The DNA here is from genome assembly GCA_013398615.1 of Brachypodius melanocephalos. NCBI lineage: Eukaryota > Metazoa > Chordata > Aves > Passeriformes > Pycnonotidae > Brachypodius > Brachypodius melanocephalos. The sequence continues at coordinate 3,909,183 of VZSR01003800.1, forward strand.
TTCATCTCTGCCTGTAGGCTTCTCAGCAGCTTATTTCTGCAATAATTTATCATTTTCCTTTCTATTCTCTATTATTCATCAGCTGAGGAAAAAGTCAGCTGTGCCAACAGAAGAGCACGAAGCCTCCTGAGCTGGAGCAAGTATATAACAGAATTCCAGGATGGTTTGGGTTGGGAGGGACCTTAAAATCATCTCATTCCAACCCCCCTGCTACGGCAGCTTCCACAAAGATGTCAAGAGAGCCTCTCTGGCACATCAGAAATAGCCAAGACGATTCAGAACTGAGGCAGGCGGTGAAGAGAGAGGCAGCTCAAGCTCCCTGCTCCGTGCAGACCCCACCCCGGTTCTGCTGCAATTCTCCCAGTAAAGCTCCTGAGTTATTCACTCACACCACAGCGAGACACGGGGACACCTGGGGACAAAGGCAGCCCCACTCCCAGCTGCTGGGAGCTGCTCCTCACCTCTCTGTACCTCTCCATCTCCCTCAGGAAGGTTTTCTCATAGAAGAGCCCCTGCAGCCTCTCCTGGACGTAGTTGTGGCACAGCTCCTCGAAGGTGGCCGCGCGCTCGCTCCGTTGCTGCCGCGGGCTCTGGAAGCCAGGGGTGTCCACCACGGCGATGGAGGCCATGGAGAGGTGCTGGGAGGAGAAGGACCTGGGGAGAGCCACACACACCAGGTAAATCCAGCAGGATTTACCCACAGGCAGCAGAGTGATGCCAGCTGGGCTCCTCGCAATGCCTGTGCCACAGGACGTGGGAGCACCAAGTGCCAGCGCCATCCCCACATAAAGGTTTTCACACTGCTGCCTGTTTTTCCAGCAGGAATCAGCCACCTGCTGCACACCCCTGCAGAAGAGGCTGCCACCCCAACCCCAGCGCCCAGCAGCTCTTTGATACCTGTTGATGAGCGAGACCACGGCAGCAAAGAGCTCCTCATAGAGCCCCGAGGCCATTCCCTCCACACACTCCACTCCCGTCATCTTGGGCCCTGGCACAGTGAAGGGAAAGGCAGAAAAGTTTATTTCCAGCCAAGTTCAGCCCATTCAGAGCTAATTCCCCGGACTGTGGTGCAGGAGAACCCACACAGCTCCACAGCATCCCCCCTGCACATCCCCACTCTGCCTCCAGCTCTTCTCCTGCCTCCCATGGATTTAGGGAATACAACCATTGCCATGTCAAAGGCCACTTCCTCAGGTTCTTGCTTTTATCAGGATAACTTGCAGGGAATTCCAGCTGGAATTTGGCTGTTGAGCATCATGGAATCATCAAGGTTGACAAAGACCTCCAAGATCATCAAGGAGTGTGGGAGGGCTGACCTGAAATCCAGGCAATATCTCACCCTCCCACCTGGCACACGCTGGGTCTGCCTCCATGAATTAGATCCACAATAATTTAAATGGTGGCTCAGCAGCACAATCCCCAATCCAGATCTCCTTGCAGGACACAAGTTCTTGGAGCACAACACCAGCCCAGCTCCACTTGGGGTTTTTCCCGTTTTTCCAGGCAGAGCTCTCACAGCGTTTAAACCACACCACTTATCCGAATCCACCTGATTTCATGTGTCCCTGAGGAGGGTCAGGCAGGGGCAGCTGGAGAGCTGAGGGCAGTGAGGTGACACAGCACAGTTGATGATTTTATTAACATTAACAGACCTAACTGGACCCCGCAGCCTAAGAAGAACAGGACAATTTGCCTCACCATTCCCTCTCCCCCAGAAACAAAGGGAAAAGGGGTGGGACATCCCGGTACCTGGCGGGCTCTCCTCTGCTTGGGGCCGTCCCCGCGCTGTCACCTGTGCCAGGATGTGCCTCAGGTGATGCTTGAACACGGCGGTGCCGAGCTCCTCCACGTCGCAGCCCAACACCTCGGCAGCGCGGCTGGCGCTCTCGAACCTCAGGAACTGCTTCCTGCCAACTGGGGAGGGGCACGGGGGGCTCAGACAGTGCTCAGCACCACCAGAACGCTCCCACGGGCCCCCTCGTGCACCCCCAAAATCAAAACGGTCCGAGGCAATTCGGGGACCAGGCGAACCACATGTTATCAGTGTTTCAGCGGAGCAAAGCAGCAGATGTGCCCATGGGAGCTGATGGGATTAGGAACCAATCCCTCGGAATCCGGGATCACCTTTCAGGGTCCCAGCGGTGTTTGCTGTCCCTACAGCCGGCAGCTGAGGTTCCTCCCCACGGGCAGACATCACTCACATGCGGTGATAACGATTCCAGCTTAATGATTAAAATCAATAGGAGAGTAATCTGCAGGATTAATCCTTTTGCAAATCCGGGGCAGAAAGGTGCTGTGGAGGCAGCCGGGCAGCACAGCTCAGGAACACGGGGGATGAGCACAAATGGGAGCAGCCAAAGCCACCCAGAGACCTCGGGGTGGCACTTCTGGGTGGTGGAGGAGGAGCTCGGGGGGCTCGCAGATAAAATGGTCCCCTAAAACCCAGCTGGGGGCTGGTGGCAGGGGAGAGGGTGTGGGATGGGGAGTGAGAGGTGGCCACATCATGGGAAACCCCACGGGGGATCCACTCCAGGCCAAGGGGATGTACAAAGCAGGGCTGGAGGGCTGGGGGTGCTTCACAGCACACCCATGAGAGTAAATCCACTTCTCCCTTCCCCTTTGATCCTTTCCCAGTATTTTCTATGCTGACTGAAGGACTTCAACATCAAGGGCTGTGCTGGAGCAGGCAGAGGAATTGCCTCAACACTCCAGGCTTTGATTTATTCTGTTTTCACTTGTTCTTCTCTGAGCTGGCTGGACAGACTCTGATTCCTGTCAGACACAAAAGCTCTGCCTGCCAGGGACTTGGAGAGGCTGGAAGGCCAGGGCTGTACAGACATGGCTGGCATCCCACTCTGCCCACTCCAGCATCCCACACTGCCCACTCCAGCATCCCTGGGACAAAAAAGAGGGTCCACTCATCCCCAGGCATCATTTTACCCTCCATAAACTATAACCAGCAGCAGCAGCTCCACGTGGCTCTCCTGAGTGTGATGTGACCATGGAAAATTCGCTGACTTTAACACCTGAAGGGAATTACTTCGGCCCAGGTAAATATTGAAGAGAAGCAAAAGGAAAACACAGGGTCAGCACCCACAGGGACAGCTCAGCCTCTCTCCAGCCTCAGCCCATTTCCAAACTGCTCAATCCCTGTTTTCCTGGGTTCCCAGGACGTGATGCCACATGGGTGGGTCTGTGTAGGTCTCCCCTGGGTCACAGCAGTCCCCATGTACCAACAGCACAAGCACTCACCCAGGGCTATTGCTGCTGGTCTCACTGACCCCAAAATTCCCTCCTGCTGCCCTGGTGCCCCTGACCTTTGCAGCGTTTGGGGCAGCTCAGTGTCCTCCACCTGATCAGGAGCTTCCAGCCCTCCTGCCCTGTGGTTTTCCTCCATCCAGAGGAGTTCAGGAGGATGGATTTGCACCAGCCTCGCTGTGCCAGGAGGGTTTGGAGCGATTCCTGACTCACTCGTGGCAGCACCAGGAGGGCTGGAATGGCAGCCACCTCCATTACAGGTGCGTGGTGGGAAGCCCACAGGGAGCTGGGAGGCACAATGCTTTATTTTGAAATCAGCCAGCAAAAGGCCAGCGTGAGAGCGAGCTGAACGCCACCCCCCAAACCTCCCTTCCGCTTACTGGGGCAGCAAATAAATTAAACCAGGGGATTTTCTGCAGCCCACAAAGGGACTGGAGCACTCAGGTGAATGGTGCCCGGGGTGCCCCGCTGGCCTCTGACTGCCAGGCTGCTTTCCTAATAAAAGAGCTGCTCTTACACGTTTCAAAGGCAGCAGGAAGGGCTGACACAGGGATGGAGCAGAACGAGCTTTTGAAATTCACTCTTTTCTTCTCAGCTTTTTTTTTTTTTTTTTTGGTGTAGCTGCAAATGCGTTTTCCACCCCCAGCCAGGGAGAGGTGGTGCTGTTCCCTCCTGGTTTATTCCTGCACAAACTGAACGGGCGAGGAGAGGAGGGGGAAAGGCGCCTTTAGCCCGCACCGGGGCCCGTTTAACACGTGCCAGGGCCGTGGCTCTGGATGGGGATGGAGGAGGCACCCGGCTGAGCTCCTGAATGCCCTGGAAAACCAGTGCCGAGGCTCCCTCCGGGGAGATTTCAAGGAGAGGATTTGGAATACACAACATCAAAGGGCATGAAAGGGGAAGGGAAGAGATGGCTATCGGGAGACAGGTTTAACCACATTAAAAGAGTCGTCGCCCCCACTGAGACTTTTGCTCCATCTGGCTTTGATCCATTTTTTATCCATATTTCCTTTCATTTCTCTCCTTTTGTTGACACACGGCGGGGGAATCAATACCAGAGTGAGCGACACTGAGACATGCTCTGCTTGTTAATCCCACACCAGAGCGTGCTTGGAGCTGCAGCCCTGCCTGGATCTGCTACTCCCATTCCTGTCCCTGCTCAAAGAATGGAGCGGGATTTGTTGGATACAGGACTTGATTCCCTCCCAGACAGATTTACAGAGGGCTGAGGACAGAGTGTGCAGGAAGTCTGAGCAAAGAAAAACTCCCTGTGACCATCCCTCCACCTGTCCTTGAGCTGGGCACTCCCAAAACAAGAAAAAAAATCTCCAAAATCTGCTCTCCTGAAAACTCACAGGGCAGAAGGACTTCCAAATATTTTGGCCAAGAGCCTTCTGACACTCATCAGCCTGAGAGCACAGGGTCATCTATAAAAGCTGGAAGAGCATTAAGGTAGATGGAGATGAGGAAAGAGATCACCAGAAAGAAGGAGAAAAGAGAACTCGCTGTAAGTCATGACAGCATCTATCCTTTTAAAATAATTAATAAATGATTAATGGCATAAATTACCACAAGATGTGTTATGACATGTTGCAGAGACATTTATAAATGTCTGTGGCTTGGTTTATGGCAGCCTTTATGCAGCCCTCACAAATTGAAGTGTGTAAATCAATGTGGCTGCCTCTAAAATGGGTTAGTGCACATCCTAAAATAATTTGTAAGGGATAAGGCAATTCCTGCTCATCTGTGTTAACAAAGTCCCTATAAATGCAATCTCCATCCAGACTCAGCCCATTATAATTCAGTTACTGTGGTAGACACTCTAGAGATGATGAAATTAGTGCTACCTGAAGCTGTCCCCTCATGGTGTCATCGGGGACAATGTGCCAACAAAGGAATCACCCACCCCAGTCCTTCCTAAGGAGCTGGCATGAGGTGACAGCAGCACACATGGCAAGGACAGACCTGCTCCAGAAGCCCCCACAGGGCAGGACACCATGGAGAAAGAGCAAGGAAGAACTTGGAGCCACCACAAACGGCGCAGCCCTGGGATGAGCATCATCCCTGCACACCCCCAGACACTGATCCCTGCCAGGACGCTCCCTGCCCGTGCTCCAAGCACAGAGACAGGGTGTGAGGGAAGCAGAGGCAGGATTCCCCTCACCTTTGCAGGCTCCAGCAGCTCCCAGGTGGTAGATTCCAGCCAGGATTCGCCACACAGCCGCCTGTTCCTCTGTGGTGATCCCCAGGGTGCCCATGGCAGCCCGGAGCTGGGAGAAGGCCACCGCGGCTCTCTGCTTATCCTCAGGCTGCAGGGGGACAGAACCAGAGGATGTCACTGCCTCTGGTAGGCATCATGCCCCACAGAGGGACAATGAAACCATCAGGACAGCAAGGGACCCTCAGAAAATCTGGACCAAGTGGAGAAGCCACTGGCAGGTTCCTGGGGTGCCTGGAGCAAACTGGGTGCATCACCTTGGCAAACAAGGATGTGTAATTCCCACTCCATGAGTGGGAGCACAGCTGGAGATGGATGCTTTGTATCATGGAATCATCGAGTGGTTTGGGTTGGGAGGGACCTTAAAGCTCCTCTCCTTCCAAGGTCCTGCCATGGCAGGGACACTTTCCACAGCCCAGGTCGTCCCCTCACTCCTCACCAAACCTGCCCAGAGATGAGCAGCTCCCAGCCACCAGCAGGACCTCACCTGCCACCTCCCACCATGGGCACCCCCTCCTGCAGCCCCTGAGCCACCAGCTCCAGTGGGCAGCATCACCTTGGGACCAGGGAAACCTCTCCATGCTGGGATGGCAAACCCTCAGAAAGCAGAGCTGTGAAAGGAGGGTAAAACCCCACCTCTGAACCCCAGTCTGCTGCATCAGCAGGGAGAAGACCTTGCTGTGCCCTCCCTGGAGCTGCTGCTCCAGCAGCCGATTCCTTTGGCTGCTGAAGTGGAGCAGGAGCTCCCTAATGAAGATGGAATATCAGATTTATCAATAGATGATGTAACTGCAAATTGCTGCGATTCATCCCAGCGCTTTGGCTCCTGGACAATCTGCTGGGGCTCTGCAGACAGCTCAGACTAATGAGGGGCTGGAGGTGGGAATCAGCTGTGGAGCTTTAACCCCTAAAATTCACATCCTGGGCTGCCCAAAGGATGCTCTTGCCCCTGGGAGTTGCTGCTGCAGGGGAACATCAGGGGTAGGTGACCCTGGAGCAGCAGGATCTGGTGCCAGCATGGCTGTGCCATGTGCAAAACCCAGGCAGACATCCCAGGCAGGGCAGCCCCAGTCCCAGCAGCTCCCCTGTGGCTGTCAGAGGGGTGCTGGGGGGGCTGTTTGGGCAGACCCTTCCTCACATCCCAACATTCCCTCTCTCCTCTCCAGGCTCCCAGTACAGTGGCATCATCACGAGTCACCCAGGAACTCCAGGCCATCCTCTAACTGGTGGTGACAAAGCAGGGGGGCCCTGCAACATCCCACTCCAGCTGGGCACAGGACTCCAGCATTCCCCTCTCCCTACCTTTGTGAATGGTTTGATCCCAAAGGAATTGCTCTCAGCCACCTGGTGCAGGTGCAGCATCGTCCTGGGAATAATCACAAAAAATGAGAGTCAAGCTCCCTCCTTTGTCTGCCCTTAGCACTCCCAGCCACCTTTACAGCAGCACCTGAGGGACCAGGATGGGACAGGCCACCACAGCACGGCCCCACGCAGGGACACAGCCTGGGGGGAACCAGAAGTGAGAGGGAAAAGGGGATCTCTGTCTCATTTATCATCCCAATTTCAGCTTTAGTGGAGGGGCAAAAAAGCCCCAGGAAATGCCCTCATTTCATAGAAAATCTCTGTATGTGCAGAAAGATCCCTGCAGCCCCATTAGTGCAATTGCCCTCACAATCCCTTATCAGGGGTCTCAAGACCCCATTGATGGAGGGGATTTGGGTATAAAGGATGGGGAATCCCAGGACAGCCGGGGCTGTGGGAGCCTCACACCCACCTCTCTGCCACATCCAGCCCTGCCAACAGCAGTGGGAAGATGTTGAAGTTGCTCTCTCCTTCGGGCTGCTGGGCAACACGAGCCCTCTCCAGCAGCAAGGTCTGGGGAGGGAAAAGGGGACAGGGAGATGCTCCTGGATGCTGCCAAGGAGGGGTTGGATTTCTCCTTGCAGGGACCCAGCTGGGTTTGGGGGCTGCTCTTCCCACCCACGGCTGTGCAAGCAGGAGCTGAATCACGATCCAGGCATCAAGGGGCAACACTTGAGTGCATGAAAGCAACGCCCACGGTCCCTGTGAGCTTCCAGAGGTCTGGGCAGGGCCATGGCCCCAGCAAAAATGCTGCAGGAGTGGGATAAGTCATTGCCTGGGCTCCAGACAAGCCCAGCTCAGCTCCAACCTTGCCAAAGGTGCTCAGTGCCAGCAGTGCAGAGCTGGAGGTCCCCATCCCAGACTGCCCCATGGACATACCAGGATGGTTCTGGTGGCACTAATGGGGACATTCCCCTGCACAAGGACAGCTCCACCAGGCCACCAGCTCCCCATGGATGCCCAGAGCAGGGCAGGGGCAGCAATGGGAAGTCCTGGTGCTCCCCAGGAGCAGACAAGGCTCCAGCCCTCTCCTCCCTCAGACAAGGCCCAGGGGCATGGACAGCTCTGATTAAAGAGCCTTTGATAAGAGCCCTGACAGTGATAAAAGCCCTCTGAGGCTCAGCCCCAGGCGGCCTGAGGTGCTGCTAATGAAACACTGAATTATACATTTCCTCATCAACATTTCATTCCAGCACTGCTCCCAGCTCCCTGCCAGGGACGGGGACAGGCTGGGGGACCCTGCCACGCTGCTGACAGAGCTTCTGCTCAGGGGCTGTTTGGGCACCTCTGGTTTAGGAGGAGCAGGGAGCAGAGCAGGGAGCAGGGCAGGGAGCAGAGCAGGGAGCAGAGCATCGCTCCTCATGCCCAGCCTGGCTGGGAAGTGCTGCACAGGGGTGGCTCATCCCCACCCCAAAGACCCCCACAGCCCTCCCATCTCAGGATACAGGTACCTGGAGGTGAGCAGCAGTGACCTGGCCAGTGGCACTGAAATCCAGTGACAGGACCATGGAGAAGCGCGTGGAGCTGCTGTTGTGGCCGGTGGTCACCGACCCAAAGGCTCCCAGCACTGTGAACATGGCCTGGATCTTCTCCACTGCAAAACCATCACCAGAGCCTGCCCTGAGCCGCCCTGCAGCTCTGGAGGAGGCGTCTCCTCCTGCCTCACCTCTGCCTGCTCCTCCCGGGGTCTGTCCCAGCACTGGGGGTCTGGCCAGGCACGGGGTCAGCATCCCACAGCGGCTGTACACTGACAGGA
>VZSR01003800.1:3920534-3995175 GCA_013398615.1 Brachypodius melanocephalos
ACAGGAGCCAGCACAGCCTGTTAGTGGCAGCAGGGCTGAGCACCGGCACCCTGCTCAGGCTGAGGCACTGCCCAGCACTCGCGGGGCACCAGGCTGGGTCAGGGATGCTGAAGCACCGAGAAGAAAAGCCCAGAGAGAAGCGCCCAGGTTGATGCAACCCCTGAGGGCTGGCACAGCAGGAGCCCAGGTGTGCTGCCAGCTCTGCTCTGTGCCAGCAGCCCTGGCATGGCCACAGCAGGAACCGTCCTGGCTGCAGCCAGGCAAGCAGCAGCACCAGCATCACCGCAGCCACATGCAGCCCTGCAGGCCCCTCTGTGCCAGGCCCCAGGGCAAAGTCAGCCCCACTTTCCACAGTTTTTCCAGCAGCAGCACCAGCATCAAAGCCTGCAGCCTCCTGCCAGGCTCAACCAGGCAGGAAAATCCACTCAAACCAGAACGTTCAGGCTGGGAAGGAGCCCAGAGCCAGGGGAGCGGACATAGCAGGAGGAAATACACAGGGGGCTGTGAGGATGTGACCCCGGGGGCTGCTGCAGTGGCACCCCCCAGCACTGAGCTCCCAGGCAGCCCCAGCACCCAGGCACCCCAAAACACCACCAGTGCCAGGCTGGACAGAGACTTTCCTTCTGCTCCCAGAGCGCGAGGCGTGAGGAGATGGCCATGGTGGCGGCGAGGCAGGACGGTGCTGTGTGGAGACACGTGGGGACACACCGGGCAGAGAGAGAGGAAAGAGTTAACCAGGGGCTGCTGCTGGCCCTAGAGCTGTGCCAGACCGGCAGCATCGTGACTTCGCCGGGCATTGCCCACCTGAGCTGGCGGCACCAACTGGAGCCAGCAAGGAATGGATGGCAGAGCTGGGGAGGGAGAGGCCACCAGCAGCGGCGGCGTGGGGAGGTGGTGGCACAGAGAGGTGGTGGCACAGAGGGTTGGTGGCACGGGAGTGATGGCGGGACCCCACGGCCCCAGGCTGGGTGACAGCAGGAGCCCGTCCGTGCCCCACTTGGGGCTGACCCCGGCTTCACCTGTCGGGATCATTCATGCACCGAGCGCGTCGGGGCTCGCCCGGCCCTGCCGTGCCTCTCCGGCAGCCGCATCTCCTTGTACAGTAAAGGGCAGGAGCGCCGGAGCGGCCAGGAGCGGGCTGGGAATGTCACTCGCCTTCCCGGGCGGCTGTCCCCAGCTCCACGTGCCCTCAGGGACCGGCGCTGCCCCCGCGCTGTCCCACCAGCCGGGAGACCTGGCCCCGATGGGTATTGGCATGGGGGACAGGGCACTGTCAGCCCCCGGCCGGAGAGAGACCGTCCGTCCTGCCCCGCGCACGGGGAAACTGAGGCACGGAGGGGAGCAAGCACCCAGAGTGGCACCAGCGGGGCCGAGGACCACGGCCACCAGCACGGCGCTCCCTCCGCTCAGGATGCAGCCCCAGGCGGGCCGCGGGCGCTTGGATCTGGTCCTTATTTGTCACCCTCTCCTGCTGCCACCCAGGACCCGCAGCCACCCTGTGCGCGCCACGAGCCGAGGCCATCGAGGGGACCCCAAACATCACCCTGCAGAGGGCAGGGGGCAGCGTCCCCATCCCCGCTCCCATCGCGCTCCTTCCCGCAGCACAGCCGCCCCCGGAGCCGGGGCTGCCGCTATCGCCATCCATTCCCAACTAAAAATAACCCTCCCTGCCGAGGGGCCCCCGGCCCGGCGCACCCACAGAGCTCGCCCGGACCCCGACCCCCACCCCGGGGCCCCCCTTCCAAGCGCCTGTACCTGGTGGGGGCGGTGGGTGCTGGGGGCTGCTGTCCCTCACCAGCACCGGGCTCGGTGGGACCCCGGCGAGCCGAGAGCGGCGGCGGCAGCAGAGCGGAGAGCGCCGAGAGGGTCAGCAGCCGCCTCCCCCCGCCCCCGCCGCGGTGGCAGCTGAGGTGACACATGTCACTGCTAAAAATACCCGCGGCGGTGGCACCGGGGCCTCGGCTGGGGAGAGGCGGTGGCACCGCGGGGCCCTCCTGTTCCTTGGCCTCTGCACTGGCTGGCACGCGTGTGTCACCCGTGTCCTCCCCAGCACACGTGTGACACCCGTGCTCTCTCCACACGCTGTTTGTGCCCCACTTGGTGCACACCTCTGCACCCCAAAGAATTGGGAGAACCGCTCCGGGTGGGTGTGAGCCCACCCAGAGCACTCCAGTGCTGCCCGAGGCGGGCACCCTGGGCTGGGAGCCCAGCACAGGGCTCCCCAGAGCACCCCAGATCCCCCACCAGCCCCAAGATGAGGCCGAGCTGGAGGAGGACCTGGGAGCAGAGCTCAAAATAGCCCCTGGCAGCAACAGCAGCATGGTCAGCACCCAGCTGGGGCAGGTGGGAGGGGAGCAGCAGAGGGGACACGTGGTGACCACAGGGGAAAAGGGTGACCCCGGGGCCCAGCACGACCTGTGTCCCACATGCCCCAGCACCCAAGACCCAGCCAGGGTGCAGGCCACCAGCTCAGGCCTCTCCAGCTGAAGAGGGGCAATGTACCCACCTCGGCCACTCTGCATGTGACCCAAAAACTCCATGGACATACCCACGGCATGGGCACCCACAGCTAGAATGGCTCTGGTAGTAAGAAAGGAAAACAGGAGGCTGAGGGTTGGCTGAGCATCTCACCAACCCCAATCCCACGTGGGAACAGCGTGAAGACCTGTGGTTTCCATGATCCTTCCCAGCTGGCACTGCACCCATGGAGGAGCCTGGCCACTGCTGTTGGAAAGCCACCCTTGGTCACCTATCACAGAGGACATAGTTGGTGCATCCCTCAGAAAAACCAGGACAAACACCATGCACAGGGCTGGAGGGAGGGAAGGGACTTACCTGTGCATGGGGTGTGGGGTCCAGCCTCATCCCAGGACAGCCTCATGGTCAGCACGGGAAGGGACAGGTGACACGGAAAGAACGAGACACCAGCACACACGCAAAGGACGGTTTTTATTGGGGTCTGGTCGTAGGAGAGCAGTTGTACTGACCAACACACAGAAGCAGCTTAGCTGTGCCAAAATAATCCTTTAAAAAAATACTGGCGGCAAGAACCGAGTGTGGCACACCCGCCAGGGCGGGGCTGTAAACTCCGGGACAGTCCGTGAGGAGAGAGGCCACAGCTCACAGGCACCGGGACCCTCCTCCCCACAATAAATATGGAAAGAGCCAAGTACATAAAACAAGGAATGATCTCATCGATACAATATCTAAAGTTATTTACAGATCCTGGCTTTGCTTACCATTAATTACACATTTTGGACAGGTTCTCTTTCGCTCGTTTCCTTCATCGCGAGTAGCTGTTCGTGTGAATCTGCTCCTTTTTGTTTTAAAGGACCTGGTGAGGCACTGGAAGTGCTCACAAACCCCCTCTCCGAGGATGCTCCTGCTTTATTCTGTTTTTCACACACATTTTTTTTGGTGCCATCTCACCCTCTGTCTGCTCTCTCCCTTTCCCTGAGGAGAAGATGCCTGCAGAGCCTCTTCCCAGCCCATAGCTCAGCCCATCTCCTTTTCCAGCCTGGAAACACAGTGTCACACAAACCCAGAACAACCTGGCCCTGGACAAAGCCACCTTCCTGCAGCTGTCCCCAGGTTCTCTGCCAAATCCCTGCCTGGACACACCCCAGGCCAGCAGCACTGGTCTCATCACTGTCCCCACCACAGCACCTTTCTAGGGGTGACACTAAGGAGCCACAATGCCACTGCCAAAGCTCCCCCCTCCCTCCAGGAACAGCTTGGACTACAGCTCACCCCAAAATCCAAGGGATCAGAGAGGGAAAGGGGAAAGAAGGCAGACTGCTCCAGGGAGCACAGCAGGGATCCCTCCCTGCCCCAGGCAGCCTCTCAGCAAGGAGAGAACTTCAGCAGCAGGAAAATGCCACGTTTCACCCCAGAAACGCCACGGGGATCAGCTCTGACCTGCACAGACCCCCAGTCTCACCACTGTGGAAACAGAGCACACAATATTATACCTTGGGTATTCCTCAAATTGCACAATCGCAATTATTTTTAGGAACTGAGCAGCCTGATAAATTTAGGGCTATTTCTGTACCTCACTGGGGATGGAGGTGCTGGGGTTGGCTCTGCAGATGTGCCCAGATGTGCCCAGCAGAGGCAGCTCCTGGAGCAGTGGGGGGTCCTGCCTGGGTGTCACCTCCCCACAGCTCCAAGGACAGTCCCTGCAGGGTCCTGGGTGGCTGCTCCCCTCTTGGGATGTGACACCACGCAGGGTCCTGCCCTGGCTCTAGGATCTGCCAGATCAGGCACTGCTCCTGCCTCAGGATCCTGTTTTTAAGGATCAAATGATCCCACCCACACACCAAACTCATCTCCAGTAAGGACATTTTGGGTCCTGCAGCCCAGCCCCATGTCCAGTGCTCCAGGCTCTGCAATTCCCTGATGGCTGAGCTGGATCAAACACCACGCTGACTCCTTGCCCTAATTTAGGTCACTAATTCTCTTTAACTCAGCACACACTCCTGTGAATAAACACTTGTTCTGGGAATGCTGAGGGATAAAGGAGAAATTTGGAAATATTCCATCAAGGGGTGGATTTGCAGGAGTTTTCCAGGTGTTTCTGCCTTCAGGGTCCTGACAGAGCCTGGAGTATCTGTGCTGGGAGAGAAGGGCTGCACAGCCTCAGGGAATCTATCCCTATTTTGTCATGAAAAACAGAATAAAGCTGGCTGATCCTGCTTGAAAGGAGCTGCCACTTCCATACATATACGGAGCAGAAATTCTGTGGAATGTCAGAAGTTGGAGAAACATGTATTTAATAAATAATATAAAATGCTTTTTCTGTTAAAATAGAATTCTCGGGTTTATACCTACAGAGCATAGCAACCTTTACATAAACAAAATAAAGCTGAGTCTGTGATGATTAGTTTAACACAAAATAAAAATACAATTTAACAATAGTATTAAAACAGCCAATGTTCCATCCACACAATATGTACACCATGGAATAGAAACCAACAGGAAACAAAAGTAGATTATCTTGAAACTCCTCAGACATTTGGATATACATATTTTCTCTGTATATTTTAGATATTCCTTTTTTTTTAATTACAATATTAAAATTAATACTATGTTTTGTCAAAATACGCTTTTCAGATTTTTTTTTTCCTTAAATTTGCAGAACTGACTCATTCCTTATATTAATCAACACGACTAGAATTATTTCTTGTCTACTGTACACTTCAAACAGTCCTTCCTCTGGGGGTATTTCGGGTGCTAACACCTCAGAGGCGGAGGAGCCGTGTCACTGCCACGTGCTGGGAGGTGACACTGCCGTGCCAAGGGCTGTGGGACACGGATATGGACATGGAATCGAGGGACCTGGTCCTAAAGCTGACCAGCTGCCAGGGAAAGAGCAACTCAGAGCTCCAGGGATTTCACTCCTCGTGGGCTGATTCACTGCAAACCCGAGGAATGATGATATCCCAGTGCCAGGGCTGGTCCTGCTCAGGGAACACCAACCCTGAGAGCTCCTCTGGGTACTACGGGCAGGATCACAACCAAAACAAGCCTTTTTTTAGCACAAACCAGTGTTTCCAGCACCTCCACGCTGGGCTGCAAACACCTGATTTATCTCAAAGCCAAACCAAACCTCACAATTCAATTTCTGCGTTTTCCCCTCCTTGATAGAAGTGGGAGAGGAAAATCCCCCTCCACTGGGTCTCTAAAGGGGAGGTGCTGAATCACAGAATCGTGGAATATCCTGAGCTGGAAGGGACCCACAAGGATCATCAAGAGTCCAACTCCTGGTCCTGCTCAGGGCAGCCCCAAGAAATTAAGGAAAACTCGAATGTGACTAAGCCAAAGTCTATCTCCAGAGTTGCTCTCTCCCTACCTGCCAGGCTTCCCTTTCCAGACACACTTCCAGCTATTATTAGCCTGCTCCAAGACTTTTTGAAGGCTGCTGGGGGGTGGGGGAACATACCAGGAATGTCAATCCCAGCTGGATCCACTCCAGCATTACTCCAGCTTCTCTCACAGCAGCACTTTGGGAAGAACCCGTGAGACTGCAGCCAAGGCTCTGCTGGACCAGGGACAAGAACACAAAAAGCTCAAACACAACTAAGAGGAAGGAGATTTACACTTGGAGAAGTCGATGGCCAACACTTGGATGAAGGATTTAAAAAAAAAAAAAAAAAAAAAAACAAACTCACAAAAAGCACCCCACAGTAAATGTTCCTTTAACAGTTTCACGAATTTGCAAAACAATTAGCAAATAAAGGATGGATACTAAACATACAGCCAAAGTCTCTTCTGCAAATTAACACCACCAGAAATCTTTGTCCAAAACAAAAACCTCAGGGACTCTGGTTCCTACACCAGGAAGGAGCAATCTGGGGCAGTATCCAGGAGTTTTTGGTTTGGAGGGTGCAATTCCAGCTCTCCCTCTGTACCAGCACATCCAGTCACTTCCACGCAGAGCCCCATTCCTTACTGGGACCCCACCTTCATTCAGGAGTTTGTCACTGCGACAACCTCTCCTCTCCTGGCTGCACAGTTAGATACAAGTCACAAAAATAAAGCTATTTTCAATTGTTGACAAATCAGCTGGCTAAAGGAATCCAAATCTTTTCCTGCCCCTCCCACTGGAGGTTGGATGGATCAGCAAGGACCACAATAATGAGGATATTCCAGGGCCAACCCAACTCCATCACATTCCAAAATAAATGTATTTCCCTAAGTCAATATAGAGCCTTCATTTCATATAAAATCTCTGGGTTTGAGGCACAATTTCCCAGCTGATGACCTGTTCCTCCCTCACTGACATCGGCACCGGAATCTGCTGACAGGGAGTGAGAGTGAAATCCAGCCATGGAAAATAACTGAGGGAGAAGAATGGAACTGAGCAGGGACTAAGAAAGTAAAAACAAGTTACACAAGAACTGTGAGAAGGTTTTAACACCATCTGAGGGCTTATTTTTTCTAAATCAAGGAGAAAAATATGAGCGCTGCATGGTATTGTAGGGAAAGCTGAACCACAGCCAGGATGAAACATTTTTTTATCCCAAACACTTTTTAAATACCACACAAAGAATCAATAGAATCATTTTAGGTTGGAAAATACCTCCAAGACCATCAAGTCCAACCACTGACCAACCACCTCTGACACTGCTCCTTACAGAGGAGCTGAGATGCTCAACAGGAATGACAGAGAGGCTGTTTACACAGAATAATTTGGAAAATAAACAGGGGAGCAAAAAAAAAAATTCATTGAAAGAAACCACTTTCTCAGGGGTTATTTTCCAGAACGCATTTTCCCTTTGGTGAAGCCCCAGGTGGTCAGCCAGGGTTTGCACAAGGTGTGCAGCAAAAGCAGAAGCAAATAGAGCTACTTTTACTACTTTTCTCCAAGGAACTCCGTGGTGATCTGACAGCCACACACGCTTGACAAACCACGCACAGATTCTGCTCCCACTCACGCAGGCACAACTCCACTGTCTTCAGGGACTATGAGACTTGTAACCCTGAAGCTGGGAAGAAAAATCTTCTCTAAGCTGTTCACTGAATTGGAAAAACAGCTGAAGTTCAGCCCTGACCTCTCTTACAAAACACAATACCCAGGGCAAAGCCCAGCTTGAAGCTGTGGGACAGCTCAGGATTAGATCTTTCCTTCAGTGTGACTTTCCACCCAACACACCTGCTCCCTTCAAGGTAGAATTAACACAAACCTGGAGTTTGATCAGCTCATTCTGTCAGTTCCACGCTCAGTTTTCTCACACTGCTCTCACTGTGGGCAGTTTGAACTCTTCAGAACAGAAAATGAGAGATCCCGTCCCAAGCCCGAGCTGTGATATGTGCACGAACCTCCTGGTCCGGGCTCCGGGGGGAACTGGGAATTTCTGGGGGTTTCTGGGGATTTCTAGGGATTTCTATGCTATGGGAACACACCTGTGTACAGCAGAGGAGGATCCCGAGTCCCAGGACTGAGGAGTGATCCGGGATACGTACCGAGGTACCCACACACACTGGAACCCAGCACATGCTCTAGAATGCACTGGATTTGAATCATTTCTCTTTTTTTAATTTTTTAAAAAGTGCAGTTGACCTGAAATGGAAAAGAACTGTCTTTTATGTTCACTGTAAACTTGTCAAAAGGAATCTGCTCTTTAAAAACTGTGCTAAAATAGTCAATTTATACAACAGAGCACTAGATGAAGCTACCATAAATTCCTCTTCACCAATTATTACTCTATTGTGTCAGTTATAGTACTGCATATACGTAGAAGAAGCAAAAATGGTGGTAGCTACTATTAGTGAGTACAACAAACCCAGGGAATAATTCGAGTTCAACGCTCCCATGAAGTAGCAATAACATTTAAACCACAGGACAGTTAGAATTCAGTACTTTGAAGTGCATCAGAGTCACACTGTTGATCATCAGCAGTATGGAGCAAGGTTATCAGAGAGTTCAGCAGTAATGGTCGGGAAGGACACGGCAACACGACAGAGCGAGGGGCACCCACCGCGGCCGGGCGGCAGCTCCGGCTCCGTCGGTGTCACCACGGGAGTGTCACCCAGCCAGCAGCACCCGTGCCACCCCCACCTAGGGCACGGCAGGGGAAAAAAACCTCTTCCTTCCATCAGTAGTTCCAGAGGGACGGAGCTGGGCCGGGCCCCGCCGGGGATGGGGACGCGTGGGAGCAAGGAGCAGCCTCTCCGCTTGGTGACTTTCCAGCGCCGGCCGGGGAGGGGCAGGGTCCGCCCCCGCCGCCCCTTCCAGTCCGCACAGCCTCCGGAGACAGAGTCCTGACGTGATCCCACGCTGTAAACATCGGATTCCTCCTCTCCCGAGCGCATCCCGCGTCCAGGACCGCACAAAGTCATTCGTTCACGAGGATTCTGGGACGCTCTGCGGGTTCACCAAGCAGCTCTCCCTGTGGGAACGTCTCCTACAGCCCGTTGCTGTTCCTGTGGCTGAGCGGGGGCTTCGAGAGCTCTACCACCGTGGAGCGTGATTTATTGAGGAACTTTGGAGCCCGGCGCAGCAACCTCTGGGCCTCGGTGAAAGCCTCTGTCAGCTCTTTTTTCCACTGAACAAACTCGGGGTCGCTCTGCAAGAGACACAGAAGGAGTTTGGCACTTCATGCTACGCGGCCAACAGCGTCTTCTCTCTCTGACAGCACTTTAGGGAAGTTTATTTTAATTTTTCAAAGGAATGAGCAACTTTGGGTACTGCCCACGTGCAGCCCTTAGCTTCTCCATCACCCCAACCAAGGCTGGTAGAATGTCTGGAGGACTTGAGCACTTCCCCCTGCCACACACGAGCTCCAGCAGCTCCTCACAGTGAGACACAAGCCAACGAGGCCCTCGAGCCTGAGAAGTTTGGGAGTTTTTAGCTTATTTTAACTTATTTTGTCACAAATGCCACTGAAATCCATGACAGGAACTGGCACAGCTGCAGGTTTCCTGCTTTCAAAACTCGAGTGTGATAAACACTTCAGCTCTGCTTCACCAAGTGCCTTAGTTAACATGCAACAGGGTGACCTGAAAAACTTATCAATTGTTTATCATATGCAAAACAAGCTGATCAGGTTATCAAAAATCAAGTCTTACCTCACACTGTAGGACAAACTGTTTTCCTCCTTTAATTCTCAGTAAGATGCATTTCTTATCTTTAATTTGTGTTTCTTCAACAGATACTATTTGTTCCATTGTCAGCAGGTTTTGCTGCAGCATTTGCAAAAGAGCAGAGAATTAATTGAAAAAAAAACCCTGTTGCCCATCAAATAAAGGCACTATCTCATTTTCCTGGACTATCCACATGAATTAAGTGATGAACATTAAGAGTCATTACACAAACATTTATTTCTGAAGGCTGGGTCATGAACTAAAGATAGATAGTAAGGTAAGAGAGAGATTTACAAGGGGCTTGGTTGCTTCAATAGTGGCAATGAAACATCAGCTCTAAAAGCCAGTAATGACAGCATGAAATAGGAATCTGCAAATAGGTGTGTCTGCAAACAGAATATTCACTATTTTCCCTCAAGAGTTGCATATAATTTGATACATTTTTCAAGCATTACTGTTATTACCAAAAAAAAAAAAAAAAAAAAAAAGCCAATTTGACTACTTCAAAGAGCTGAAAGGGAGTATTTCAGCTCTGAATACTTACAAAGAGAACATACACAGCAGTGTGCAGGAAAACTCTCCCTATGGACTGCAGAGGACACAACGTCTTAAATTCCAAATGCTTCCTTAGTTTAAATATACAAATTATCTGCCCTGCACAAGAGCACAGCTGGGCTACACTACAGCCACTATAGCATTTTCTTGGAAATAAAATGCTATAGCATTTGTCACCTTACCAGTTTGTGTTTTTTTGTATAAATAGTCCAGAGGTCCTAAATGAAAAACAACACCATCAACTACCAAAATCCTTTAAAAACACAACAAAACAGAGCAAACAGGTTTCTCAAGTCAATTTTATGTCTCTTCTGTGCAGTGTAAGCTACCCGATAACTACAGTGAGACTCGAGAGAAGTTACTCAAATCCACCGGGCTTTTACTTAAAGGAAACTCCTTCCCCAGGAGAATTCCTGGGCACTCCAGGTGTGTCTCACCTCCACCTGCATTCCACCACAGCTTCCCAGGGCCCCTCACTCACCCGGGATTCTCCTTCTCCTCGCCACTCCAGCCGGTTGGGGAAGAGGTAAAAGTAACGCCGCTGCCACTGAGTCAGGAAAGGGTTCCCCAGCTTGAGCATGTATCCATGCATGATACAGTCCTTCCCCAGGGCATAATCTAAACCAAGAGGAGATGTTAGCAAAGCGACAGGAGGAGCAGCTGAAAGCTTTGTGGGTGAGCTCTGTGCCGAGGGGATGGAGCCCCGGAGCCGCCGTGCCCTCGGCAGGTTCAGATCACACACACAGCCCCAGTTCTGCCCTATCTACACAGCTGCTGTGGCTGCAGAGCAGGGACCAAGGACAGCACTTGGCTCTTTAAGAAGTTATCTCACTGCAGGAGGTTATTAAAAGCACTGAATGCTGCTCTCCAAAGTTTGGGGGGGTTTGAAGCAACACCGCCGTGCGAGCTGCAGTTTGCTGTGCAAAACCTCCTGGGGCCCTTCCCAGCTCCTGGGCAGGAAATCAAACCCCACAGATTGGGAAGGTTGGGAGGCCCTGGCACAGGGTGCCCAGAGAAGCTGTGGCTGCCCCTGGATCCCTGGAACTGTCAAAAGCTGGGTTGGATTGGGCTTGGAGCAACCTGGGATGGTGGAAGGTGTCCCTGCCCATGCCTGTGGGGAGGAACTGGATGGGCTTTAAGGTCCTTTCCAACCCAAACCATTCCAAGACTCTCTGATTCCATGAATCTCTTTCCAAAGCTTGATGTAATCATTCAGCACTTCGAAACATTAAGAAACATCTTAAGCATCTTTAATCACGACAGTGATTAAATGAATCCTAATGATTCCTGGGAATGACGGCAATGGGAGCCTGTGGAACTCCAAACCCAGGAATTACTACCTAGCAGCAAAAGGTGAGAGAAGTGTAAGGACAGATTACCTTCCTCGTGGCCAAGCTGCTTATTTTTAGCTCTTTTTCTGGCCTCAATTTTATCTGTGTCTGCATTTACTGCATCATAAACAGTTTCTGCTACTTCTTGCTGCCAACGCTCCGATATTACCAGAGGGAAGTTCTTATATAACTCCTGGTCACTATCAAGCAACTTGCAAGAGAAAAACAACAAAAAACCCAACATTTTAATAACTTTCACTATTCTTACCCCCAACAGTTAATAGTTACCCATGCAACAGTATTATTTTACAAGATGGATTGAACTCAAACCTTCACAAAACAAACAGAAGCAAGCAAGAGAAGCACAGACACTAATTTAAGCAAAGACATTAATTTATGTGCAGAGAACAGGCCACCTGCTCAAAACTTGTTTGATTTGATAGCTCCAAAATCCTCACTCAACACTGCCCCATAATGCTCTCTAGACATTTAAATAATTACTCCAATGTAAACAGCAGCATTCCCAACTTTGTTGCCCAAAAACTTCCTCAGCACAAACCTCCCATGAATAAGTGAAAAGATACCTTTTCCACAGCAATGCCTTCCATGCTTCCACAGCTTGGCTTTGTATTCTTAATAATTAACCCTCAGAATTCACCAACATGTGCTGCAGACCTCAGTCTTCCTAGTGTAAATGTTATTTCCTCCACTAATCCTTTGAGTACTTAAATTGAATTGCACTGAAGAAAATTAGGAAAAAAATTCCTTCACCAAAAGGGTGAAAGCCTGAGCAGGGCAGTGGTGGAGTGCCCATCCCTGGGGGGGTTTAAAGGTGTGTGGATGCAGCACCAACAGCTTAATTCTCCTACTGCAGTCAGGCCACACACTCCTGGAATAGATATTCTCCTCCTTTTCAGAGATCCATGCCATATCCTAGCAGGAAAATACAACACCCAGAAGATCTCTCTGCAATTGTGGGGATTCCCTGTGGCACCCAGGGAAGGAGGAACGGCCACAGGCTCCCCCTGGTATCCCCAGAGCTCACGTGCTCTTCATGGGGACAGGATAAATACAATCCCAGGGACCAGGGAGAAGAGCAAGGGGTTCAAACTGTGGTGCCCAGGGCAGAGAGGGCTCCTGGCACCTCACTGGCAGCTGACTCAGGCAGGAATGCTCCCGTTGCCTCTGGACACCTGTGACACCCGGGGGGGCTGTGCTATCCCTCCCTGACTCACCCCCAAGGGTAAATTTATCCCTGAGCTATGAGATTCTGAGATCAAACTGGAGATGACACGGCACTGACCTGCTGGTGATTCACATTCTGTGATAGGATTTCTCACTAAATCATGTTATTGAGAGTATCTGATCCCCTTACGAAATAATAAAACTGCCTGGTTCCTCCTTGCAAAATGTTCCTCTGAATTTTGGCATTGCAGGATTACAGGAGGCTGGAATCCTGCCAGGCTAACATCGATGGCTGAAGATGTGGAATTTTCTGGGATAAAGAACATCCTGGGCTCTGTGCATTTTTCTGTGCCAACTTCAGTCACCACAACAGGTGACACTGACATATGAGCTCCCTTTTAGGCTCAGTGAGTACTTAATGGGGCTTCTTCCTTATAAAGTTTAGAACAATTAGTTTCCCTCCTGACTCATTTCTGTAAGAACAAGAACAAGGTTTGTTCTACTGCAGAAATGGGTGATGAAAACAATGAAGGGCACTGACCCAAGCCCTGCTGTCCCAAAGTCCCAGGAAATCTTCAAAGAGTGGAGGAATTCACAAGAGGGCTACCCCCTTCATGTGAGTCCCAAATGGGCCAGCAGCTCTAACTTCTCTCTTTTTAATATAATTTATATTATTTTCATTACATCCATGTTTTCGCTCCAATTGGCTGACTCCATTCCGGACTCTGGGCAAAATCCAGCCCGGGTTTTTTCTCCAACTGGGTTAATCCATTTCGGATTTCGGGCAGAATCCGGTCCTGGTTTTTGCTCCAACCAGGTGAATCCATTCTGGACTCCGGCCAAATACCGGGCCGGGTTTTTGCTCCAACAGGGTGACTCCATTCCGGATTTTGGCCGAAATCCAGTCCGGGTTTTGCCTCAAAGTGGGTGACCATTCCGTATTCTGGGCAAAATCCGGTCCGGGTTTTCGCTCCAACCGGCCAACTGGTTCTAGTTCGGTTCCAGTTTTAGTCTGGTTCTGGCTCTAGTTCTGGCTCTAGTTCTAGGTCTGGTTCTGATTCTGGTTCTAGTCTGGTTCTGGTTCTAGGTCTACTTCGAGTGGAACCAGCACGATGGATTGATTTTCCCAGCCTGACGGAATTCCTTGCACATCCAGAGCCCTGAAGCAAAGGAATGCCACACGCACACGGAAAGCCAAGCACAGCAGTCCCAGCGCCACCCTCCACCCCTGAGAGTTGGGTACCTTAATGCCTTTAGTGTCCTCTTCATCAAACGAGCCAATATCAAAAGCATCTGCTGCATTGACTTCTCCCCGGGGAGGAATCAGGGGGGGAGGGTACTAGAAATTGAAATCAGCATCGTTAAAGACAAATTAATGGGCATTATTTAACTCCATTCTGTAGCCATGCACAACCTTTGTGTTTTTTGAACAGATTACACCTGACTGTGCCAGAGTGCCCCCTTTGGAATTAAACTTCAGTGCAAAATTGTTGGCATTTCTTTTAATTAGAGCTCCTTCAAAAATGTGGGGGTAAAACTCCCCAGTTTGGAGACAGCAAAGGAAAGGAAACCATGCAGTCATTTGACCCTGGAAATGTAACAACTCACTCCTAACAATCAGAAAGATCTGTAGTAATGAATATTCATCAACAACCCTCCCTGTATTTGTGTGAGTGAGCACTTGTGCAGGGCACTGTGACCCTCAAGTTTTCTGTTCAGTACCTGTTTGGGTTTATTTTCCTTTTACTGCTTTTAGCTTTTTAGTCAGCTAAAATTACAGTCTTCATCCTTTACCTTCTGTAAATAGACTTGCTGCCAATCAATGCCTTTGAAGAAAGGATGTTCCTTTACTTCTTGTGCGCTGCAAAACAGAAGTGACTGAAGTCAACAAGTGAAGGGGCTTTTCAAGTGTATTCAAGGAATACAAAGCCTTCAAAGGTCACATTTCTACCACCTGAGAACATCGGGGAAACACTCTTTTTTTGGCAAGAAAAATGTAAGAATTCCTCAGTAAACAACAGGAGAGATTTTCATGTGGAAACGCTTGGAACAGTGCTCTAGGGCTGGCAGGCAAGAACTCCTGATGGCACTCCATCATTTCCAACAGCAAAAAAATGTTCCTCTGGTGTCAGACCCCAACACTGATCTGTGTCAGATCCCAAACACCAATCCTTTGGCAGATCCCAATCACTGCTTGTAAATAACCAGATTACTCCACACCATTTCACATTATACAAATTTTATGGGAAAATAATCAACTAATCTTGTTATGCTCCAGGGAAAAGAGATCTCAGGTCATTATCAAAGAGAGCTCCAAGACAAAAACCCTCTGAATCTCCCATTGGAAGTGGAGCCAGCCCCAGGCTCAGGTGTGACCATCAGCTACCTGTTATCACACATCCCACTGGTTTCTCAACAGTTGTTTACTCCTCTCCTTTTCTCTCTCAGTCTCACACTCGTTTTTTAAGCAGAAGATAACAATTTCATGAACACCTACCAAGCAAGGTGAGCTTGGCAAGAGCAAGGAGTGTTTTGTAGTCAAGAAACAAAGTAAAAGCTCTTTTCCTCAGAATAACAAAGTGACACAGGCAGCACCAGCAATACTCACAGCTTTTTGCTTGATGGTTTTGGGACTAGTTTGTTTTTTGGGGTTTTTTTTTGTTTTTTTTGTATGTATGTAACATGCTCCTATCACAACAGATACAACATAAGCAATAAAATTTCCCTATCAGTATGTCTGAGTCAAGTCATATGATTTCATGCCAAAACAGATTCAGGCAAAACCAGAAAAACAACCGAGGGCTGAGAAGTAGGAACACCACCCAGTGCAAGCATGACAGCAGGGAACTCAGGGGAAGGCTTTAAGGACAGAGATTGTCCAAAAAAACATGTCCAAAACGAAGGAAGCTGAAAAGTAATTCCATGCAGCAGCACTTTTTAATGTTCTCTTTCCAAAATTAAAATCCTCACAACAGGAAGCAGATTTTTACTTGAAATGAATTCACTCATTGACAGAGAAGTGGAAATTTTTCAAGGCACAAGTCCAAGGAGAAGACAACACCTACCTTCTTCCTTGGCATCCAAGCCTCTTGCTCACATCCCGCTGCAGGAGCCCTTCCAGAAGGGACTTGAGCTCGGGAGAAAAGGAATCCGGGAGCTCCACGTTCTGTGGAGAGAGCAAGTACAAAGAGATATTCCATGGTGGAAGTGGTGTGCTCCGCTTTCTTGTCTCTGATGGTGCTTGGAAACAGCTCTCCCACGTGCAATTACAGCTCTGGGGGAGAGCAGGGGGTGCAGCTGCAGTTTTAGGGGAAATGGGAGCTCAGGGAACACGGGGATGTCCCCGAGGCCAAGCCTTACCACGGTGAGCGTCATCCGGTCGATCTCGTGCTTATCTTTGGTTTTGTGCTGCCTGAAAGGGCTGTGCCTGTGGAAAGAAGGAAAAGGACTCTAACAAACGTAAAGCCACAGCATATCAAGGTATTTTTCAGCTGTGGGAATGCCAGGAAAGAGTGGAGCATCCTGTTAGGTCCCATCCTTCCCCCTCATCAATCCTGTCCTGCAGAACAATCTGATCCACAGGAAAGTGAGTAGAAAGCTGGGTAGCTCTTAAACAGTGATCTGGCCTTAAAGATGTGCTTCAAATGCCTCACCAAATACATCTATTTCCCAAAATCCTAAGCGGTTTTCAGCTAACAAGGAAACCCCGAGCAGCCATCACCCATAAGGATTTAAATCCAAGGATTTCTATGGGGAAGGTGAGCATGACCCATTGAACTCACCACTCCCCATCATGGAGAGTAAGGAGATAAGAGATCACAGATCCCACAGCATCAGCCACTGGGAAGATATCTGATGGTATCTTGTAAATTATCAGCTTCATCCCTTTCCTGCTTTATAATTCTGGTTTGAATTTGAATTTTCCTCTAAGCTATGGAAGACTGTGGCACATTAGAGATTTATCACACAGTCCTTCATGAAAGAAAGCAGTATTGTAGTAAGAGATTTTTGATTACATTAAAGATACATCCCCTGCTTCTTTTCTTTAAAACCTTGAGGGGATGATGTTTTTCACAATCAAAATGTTATTCATTTACCAATTCCATTAATTAGCTATTCTAAAGCATTCTGGCTTACCACATGGCAGAGTGTACCAGCATGTTTCAACTGGAGACGTGCTACTCCCAAGTTATTTTCCTTTTATTCTCAAAAATGTTCTGATTGATGGATGCAGTGGACAGACCAGGACTTCAATTTTTCTCTTTTTAGCGTGACAGGTAAATGGTTCCCACACAGCCTCATGTACTCTGACAAGGAGGCTCTGAGTAGATCAGGGAAGAAAATGATTCACTGGCGACTTCTGGGCAGATTCTGTGCCAGACTAAATTTACCAAATACCATAAGAAATGGCACCATGTGCCCAGCCCTTGTTTTGGGATGTGTTTAACTGGCTTCAGAACAGATGAGGAATGAGAGTTCACCGTGAATAACGCTCTGGCTTCTGGCTGAGCACTGATATCACCCTGAACATCTCTGCCAGGGAGAATCACAGCCCAAAGACTGGCAATTTAAACGCCACTTCTTTCTTTCTTTGCACCCTTACATAGTCTGCTTTGTGCACAATTAATGTTAAATTGATACAGTTCTAGAGTTCAATTCACAAGTCACGCACTGACCTTCCTTTCTACAGTGTCTGGATGGAGATAAAAGCTTGTAATTAATTATGTGTGAGGACACAGGATGACCTAATGATCAACCTTTACAGAGAAACACTGTGAAAAGCCTCAGATTTCTCCTGGTTTGCCATTAACAGTGAGCATGCCATTTTAACAAGCACCTGCCCATCAGTGCTTGTTGACTGCTCAGATAAATCCCATGGCATTAATCAATTCTGGACACGTAAGTTTAATGAGAAGGTAATTACTGACAAAGCTGTAATTATCATGTACCTTTGGACGCTGATAAGGTAACAGGCCAGATTCAGCAAATGGAAAGATCTACACTTTGTACCTGGCCCAAAGCCCGCAGGAGGGAAGGCTGAGTAGCACAAAAATTGGGACCAGTGCAGCCAAGAGCTTCTCCACAACACCAGGTCTGATCCTAACACGAAGCCCACGATTTAACAGGGCTGCCTAGAGCACTCCAAGGAGCAACATCGCAGCATTTAAAACACTACCAGCTGCCAAGAGAGGAGTAAACTGCTGTCAGCAGCAGTTCAAAGAGCAGAGGGAACACCTGCCTTCCTCCTGTCCCACACCTGTAGCTACTACAGGACTCTGGGCTTGGGTTTGGAAGAACAAGCCTGGTTTTGTCTGACACGGGGACATGGGGCAGCACTCAGGGATCACTTCAGTTGGTGACACACGATGTCCTGCTATTCCAAGGGACACCCACAGAGGCCCCCAGGCTCCCAAAGGCAAGGCAGGAGCCCCACTCACCCCCTCAGCAGCTTGAAGAGCATGCAGCCCAGGGAGAACCAGTCAGCGCTGCTGTCGTAGGCTGTGCCCTTCTGCAGCACCTCGGGGGCCATGTACCCGTGGGTTCCTCTGCAGAGCACAACAGCACAAAACATTCATTACACCCAGCATTATCACTGGAAAAAAAAAAAAATCATTAAAAATCGGTGTTCTCTCAATAAGACAGCACGGTTTGGAAAGAATTAATTTTAACCACTTTATTTTGCTTCCAATGGGTTTCATGTGTCACCTGTGTGAGCACAGGATGCTCCTGAACTCACCCCTGAGCTCCACTAGAAGCAGCCACTGGGTATTGCTTTTACCCTTGACATACTCAAAACATATGGATTTTTTCAAGAAGCTACTGAATTGCAAATCTCTTTAAGGTGTGACAGGCTGGAGTTTCCCTTTTTGCATAAATTCTGAGATTAAATCAGGGCAATTGAGGACCTAAGAATAAAACATGCCAGGTAAGATGTGAATCCACACACAACTCCAGGAATTCAGATCCTAGTTAAATCCTGATGGCAAGAGGCAGAAAGGAACATAATTTGCCTCCAGTTCCATGAAGATGCAGAAAGAGAAAGACACAATAAATCCAGGATTTTAGTCAGTTTGGGAATACTTAATTACCAGGTTGGGACAATTAAAGCAATCTGGTACTTTAACTCAGTCAGGTTCTTCTCTGAGCAGTGAATCATCCCGAAATAATGTGTCATCTCCCAGCCATGCCTACACATCAGCTGCTACAACTGTGCAGGAAAACAGGGAGAGGAGCCCAAAAAACCTCATTAGAGCCTCCAGCTCAGCAAGCCTGGGCCACCCAAGTGTCATTCCTCCCCTTCAGGCAAAGTGAAGTTATAAAGACAAATTCAGGATGTATTTAGCACTACCTGTGTGTGCAGCAAAGCTCCCAGACGTAATACTTACACGCTGGCATGTGGCTTCTTTTTGGAAAAGTCACAAGCCAGCCCAAGGTCTGATATCCTCACGTGCCCATGTTCATCCAGCAGGATATTTGCAGGCTGGAAACCAACACAGGGAGGTGAGTGCTTGGTATTCTCCAGCTGACAACTGCAAACTCTCACAGCACAGCAACTCAAACATCAATACCCCCTGGTAATTGGTAATTGCCTTCTTTTATTTAACATCAATATACCAGGCATTTCCTGGATAAAAATCTACTTCTCAGAGAGCACTGCCATCAACTCCACAGGTTATGAAATACTGAATAACAGAAGGGAATAAACCAGGCGAGGTTTGAAACACAAAGCAGGTAATAAAAAAATAATCCATTCTGGCCTCAAGTTGCTTTTGGTTTCTTCACAGCAGGGTCTGTGTGTGGCTCTTACACTTTTTATTCTCAGTCTCTGGGCAGACTTTCATCCCCTTGTGCTGTCACTTGCTCCAGGGACTCTTCTCTGGGACCTGTCCTCGATTTCCCAGTGAAACCCCCCAGAATCTCTCTGCTGTTGTCCCCCATCACACACACAAAGGCCTCTTTCAGGGCTCCCAGGAACACAGTATATCCTCGAAATTATTCCCATCAGGGAGATAAGTAACACTTCACAGGATTTACTGTGACCCCCAGGAAGCCTCTCCCAGGCTGGTTAAACTGGATAACGGCACAGATTAGAACGACTTAGAAAACTTATTACAAAAATCAGGCAGATAAAGAAATAATCCTGCCAAGGAAAGGTTTAAAGAAAGGTAATCCATGGAAGTTATCTGAGGATCTGTGTGGATTCAGGCACCCACCAAGCATTACCTTCAGGTCTCTGTACACCACGAAGCGATTGTGCATGTGCTCTAACCCCAGGATGATTTCAGTAGCATAAAACCTCATCTCTTTTTCAGAAAACACTCCGTGCTGGGAGAGGTGGTAGTGCAAATCTCCTCCTGAAATGAGAATTGAGATGTAATTAAGTGAAGGGTAAAATCCTACCCGGCAGGCAGACAGGGTGACAATATGGGGGGAACAGCACAGCTTTTGTAGGTTCTTATCACCTGTGGAGCACACAGCCCCACCCTCTGCAAATCTGTGTGGTGACAAAATAGCTGAGAAAGTTCCTACAGAGATCTGATCAGTCTGAAACTCCATTTCAAAATGCATTTATTTCATAAACATTTGCATTCAGTGACTAATCCAGCAGAGGATTTCCACACAAGCCAAGGCTGTACCACACATTGGTTTGTGGAGAGCTGAATAAATCAGCTCATAGAGCAGCCCAGGCTTGAGGGACCAACCATCTCAGCAATGCTCCTGCCAAAATTTCTGTGACACCATCATCATCATCATCTGAACAAGTCTTGCTTACCATTCATGAGGTCCAGAATGAAGCAGAGCTTGTCAGGGGTGTGGAAGGCATAGGTCATACAGACTATAAAAGGACAGTCCTGCAAGGGAAGAGCAATGAGGTTCACCTCGGGCAAAAAGCAAAGTGTGACTTTAGGGAAGTTAAAAATACATCTGATGTTTTTCCCGTGCTATTTGCCAGTATTCCCAAGTTCTCTCCTCACTCCTGAAATGCAGCCACACCTGGTAACCACTGTCCCCCCAACGAGGGCCCTGCCCAGGTGACAGTGAAGGTTTTTGGGTCCCCACAGCATCATTTCCAACAGAGGATTGAAGGAATGTAAACACACCAGGCAGGAAGTTAGGATTCTGGAGAGTTACAACATTCAGGAAGCAGCAATAGCAACATCCAGATCATGCAAAACCCACAGCACAAGAGCTGTGGGAGCAGGTTTGGAGGCCAGAGCAGAGCAGCCAGGGCAGGGATGGGTTCCACCCCACCTCCTGATGCACCTGAACCTCAATTCACCCCGTGTTTAAGACAAGCAGCCATTAAAAAAATTCCACTGGAAAAACACATCTTTGTTCCCAAGGCCTGCCCATGTGCTGGGACCTCCATGGCACACATCCAAAACCCCATGGAGGCAGCTGGCAGACCTTCCTCTGCACTGGGCCCGTGCTGGATGCAAGGGCTAATTCATAATTATGGAACTGCTGAGGTTGGAGAAGATAATTGATAATATCTCTGAGATCACTGAATCCTTCCCCCAGCACTGCCAAGGCCACCACCCATGTCCCCAAGTGCCACATCTGTTAAATCCTTCCTGGGATGTGACTCCACCACTGCCCTGGGCAGCTGTGCCAGGGCTGGAGAATCCTCTCCATGAAGAATGGACCTGCTTTGGACCTGCTGGCCACACTATGGCTGATAAAAGCCAGGAGGCTCTTGCCTGATGGCCGGGGGGTGGCTGTCACCTCATCAACTTCTCCAAAGCCATATGGGATGGAATCACGGAATGCTTTGGGCTGGGAGGTCCTTTAAGGACCTTAAAGCCCAGCCATGGGCAGGGACACCTTGTGGTACCAAACCAGGGCTGTTTGGTGAGTCTGCAGGGATCCCTTTGGGAATGGCTGTGCTCCTGGGCTGCTCCAGCTCATCCCAAAGCACCGAGGCCGCCAGGGAGACGACCCCAGAGGAGCCCAGAACAGCCCTGAGGAAGCAGAACGTGGCCTCACGTGACTCCAACAATGTGCCTGGTGCTGCAGGATGGACGAGGGAAAGCTCAGGGAATCTCTGACAGGAACTTGCTCCCTTTCCCAAATTAGAAACAACAAAACACGGCGGCCTTGGGCAGCGCGGGGCCGGCTCTGAGAGAGGAAAGGGAGGGACAGGGACACTTCAGAGCCCTTCATCCCTCCATGAGGTTGGAATATAAAGGTTTCTAGAGCTGACTGTAACCCCAGGGATCCCCACAGTGCCTGGGTACATCCTGCTCCAACCCAACTGCGCTTTATGTTTTGCTCTCCCTAAAAACTCCCTGCAGAGGGGAGGAGGGATGGGTGTGAAACACCTGCACAACATCCAGGGAAAAAAGCCAAAATTCCTAAATGGCCCTAAAAATAAGGAGCTTGATGTGGTGTCTGACACAAGACACCACCTCTGGTTATGAACTCTGTGCTGGGGATTATTGTAGCTGCCACTTAACTTCACAACAGCAGCTTTAAGCAGAATTATTAACTTAATTTCCTGCATCGACTGGGTAATTCAGAAGTGTGCCCAAGCAGGGCTCCTAAAATTTCAGAGCAATCTAATTACCCAGAAGGATTTAGTGGTAGAATTTAAACACAAATAAAAAGGTTTTTCTACACCAGAACGTAGCTTGCTTATATTTTTATGGAATTTAAAAATAAAAGTTATCTGGAAGTGTAAATGTGATGCATAACTCATTTTTGTGCAAGCATTCCTAATTTCATCACTACCCTCTCCCTGCTTAACAGAGAGAAAAGCTGTACTGCAGTATTTTCCTGACACAAAAACCACAGCAAGAGTATTCTACAGCATAAAAAATAAAAAACCCTACAGTTGTTTTTTTTAAAGGACACATAAAGCAATAAAACCAATTTCCCAGGAGAGCAATTCTTCATTGCAGTCAAGTTTCTGCTCTGATGAAAATAAGCAACATTATGACATTAATGTGTGAATTAAGACCAGTTTGGAAAGAGTTCCTTACATCCAAACAATTCTGGATTGAGTCCAGAGAACTGCTGAAGTCAAATTTGTGGCAATAAATCATGTGGAAATAAAAAAAAAATATTAGAGCAACCATAAAAAAAAAGTAGAAATACAGTATTTTAAAGACATTAGCACATTAAAAAGTGCTCTAGGAGGAAACCTTTGGTTTCGACTCTTCACTGAAAGCCAAGCACTTGGCTTTGGGGCACAAAGTGACAGCAAACAGGGGACAAAGGTGCTCAGAGCAAAGAGCAGCTGTGTCCCATTGTAACTGGAGGGCAGCTCTGTCCTTACACGTCACTCAGAGATGTGTCAGTCACTGACTGAAACACGTGAAAACCGCCCAAGTACCTGTTCTGCTCCAAAAAACCCAAATTATTGATCTCAGAGGGTTATTGCTGCCCCCCTCAGGGTGGGTGGCCCTCCTGGGCAGGGCCCTCCAAATGAGGATATTCTGGGGTTCTGGGATTATATTTATCATCCCTTGGAGGAAACCTTGAATCCAGCCATCAGTAAAATGATCTCAAGAAGATCTGGGTAAGGCAGCTGAAGGTTTTTTAGAAATTAAAAACTGGGAGCCACAACAGAGAGGAGCCACAGCCCTGCACAGCCCCTGGTCTTGCAAGAGACAGATGGAATGATCCCCTTCTACCCTTAGGAAAAGATTCATGGAATAACCACTTCTACAAGCTTCTTGGCACCTTGGGACTGGCTGGTTTCATAGGGTCCATCACCGCCTTGGAGATTTCCATGTTCCCCTTTCTGAACAGAAATCAGGCAAATATTGGCTACTACAGAAATTAAATACATTTTTTCTTTGAACAGAAAGTCAAATCTTTTCCCTACTCCGTGACCTTCCAAGGATTTCACAATGCCTTCCCAGCCTGAAGGTCTCTGTGGGAGGGGAAGATGGGGCCTGTGTCCTGCAGAAGAGGAAACCCAAAGCTCAGTGACGGTTTGTCCCCGTCACACCACAGTGACACAGCAAAGACAACAGAGACTGAGCCCTGCAGAGCCCAGCTTGGGGCCACCAGGCCCTTCCAAGAGGCTCCAGATGCTCTGCAGAGCAGGGTTGTACTCCTGAAGCCAGTGGAAAGGTGGCCGTGGAAAGCTGCTCTCACCACTACAGCATGGGAGCTCCCTGCTCCAGGATTGCTGGGGAATGCCAGAGCTTGAGGTGGATTAACAGGACTGATCACACAGGCAGCTGTGTCACCTGCACAGCTGTTATTATTACGCATTATCTGGATTTCTCAGTTAAATGACTAATTGTGCTGTGATGGACTTCCCAGTTCCACTGTGCTCCGGGCACTCCGTGTGCCACTGCAGCCTCTCAGCTTCTATCCAGGGACTGAAGGAATTCTCTTATTCCACCACTTTCAAACCCAAATCTCATTCTGCATCTTCCAAGTGCTCCAGCCTCTCCTGCCCAGGTGTACCTGACCCAAAGGAGCAGCATTTTGCACAAAACCTCTCTTCAAAGTCTTTCAAATTTCGGAGAATCTGAAAGAAGTGTCACTCTAATGAGCTGATAATCCTTAATAAAAGAAACAAAACGGCTCCTCCTGCTGCTCCCCCTGCTCAAAGCCTCACTGTGTGCTGGCCTGTGAGAAAACTGTCTCCCCCAGCAGCTCCTGAACTATTTTCTCTTCGAATCTCTAGGCATGCAAACTCACATTGAGTGCTGCAGCCACAGAATCACAAATTCAAGTTCATGGGACAATTATTACTCGTTTGCCTCGATTTCTCCTTTAGTCTCTACTACAGAACTACTCCCCACTGGTTTGCAGGAATCCTGACACACGTGGACAAACCACAGCTTATCTCTGGTAAAAACAGGTAACTTCGTTAAAACGTCTGAAGGGATAAATCACAGACCCCAGCATGGCTGAGCTGGAAGGGACCTTAAAGCTCATCCCCTGGCAAGGCAGGGACACCTTCCACTATCCCAGTTTGCTCCAAGGCCCATCCAACCTGGCCTTGGACAGTTCCAGGGATCCAGGAGCAGCTACAGCTTCTCTGGGCACCCTGTGCCAGGGCCTCACCACTCACAGGGAGGAATTCCTTCAAAATATCCCATCTAACCCTGCCCTGTGGCAGTGGGAAACCATTCCCCCTTGTCCCCAGTCCCTCTCCAGCTCTCCTGGAGCCCTTTCAGGCACTGGAAGGTGTTCTAAGCTCTCATGGAGCCTTGGCAGAGCAGGGGTAATGCCTGGACTTGAGGATCTCCAAGGTTTGTCCCACAGAAAAGATCCTCTGAGCCCTGGTGCCTCAGAACAAAGCCCAGTGCAGAGAACCCTGCTCTTTGCACAGCTCTGGCACAAACCTGGAACAAAACCACACACGATTCCTGCTCATGCCTGGGGTGTGCGCTGGGAACGGGGGCTGTGCTCCCACACTGAGCTCTTTAATTCCTGCACCACAAGGTGAGGGAAGTGAACCTTGCTGCCAGCATCACCCGTAGCCATGGTAACCGTGGTGTCACTGCAATGAGGGCAGAGCCACCTCCAATCCTGCCTGGAACTCCTCTGAGCCCAACACACCTCGGGAAAAAAAAGCCAAAAAGCCACACCAGGCAGGTGCTGGTTTTTTGCACACGCCAGTGATGGTTTCAACTTTAGTTTTTAGTTAATCTAATTTTAATCCAATTTATAAATAGACTAGAGGGGCAGACTGGCTTGGTACACCTTGACTCAGCTCCAGTACATAGAAAACGAAAAGGAAAAACTGGATATTGGAGTAACAGGAAAGGGAGGATGAACTGCAGTTTTGTCTGCAGTAGCACTTGAGATTCCACAGAAGTATGATCTAACTATAGCAA
The DNA here is from genome assembly GCA_013398615.1 of Brachypodius melanocephalos. Classification (NCBI taxonomy): domain Eukaryota; kingdom Metazoa; phylum Chordata; class Aves; order Passeriformes; family Pycnonotidae; genus Brachypodius; species Brachypodius melanocephalos. The sequence continues at coordinate 3,945,997 of VZSR01003800.1, forward strand.
AGAAAAGAATCTTTTTTACAAGACAAAATCGTGGTTTGGAAAAGTCTCAAACAGAACTCCTTAGAAAAGGGTATTTAAAAAGTCAGGAGGGTGGGAGGATGAATTACCTCAGAAATGGGCACCCCCTCAAGCCTCTGCAGCAGAGATGCTCATTCTGCAGGACCCAAACTGATCAAGCAAGTTTGGTTTTCCCTTCTCATTTCAGACACATTGCAAGAATCAGGGGGAGGCTCCAGTGGGGGTTAATTTTTTTCATGTCACACAACGGAATGGATGGAATATGCATTATATGTAACAGCTTTTACATTATATGGAAGAAAGAAAGAAAAAAAATAGTGATACTTACTCCTGTACTGACAAGAGACAGCATAATTCTTTCATTTAAGGCTAATGTTTCTCCTTGCTTCATCTTGATTCTCTTCTTATCTAAACATTTCATTGCATACCTGAAAAAAAAAAAAACCCAAACATTCAGAAAAAGGACCAAAAATCTCTTCTATCAGGACTATTCACTGGCAGTCAGGCCATGCACATTTACAGGATCCTGTAAGCAAGGTCTTGAAAGAAACCCAGGACTAAAAACATCATTTCAGGCTAAACACAAAAACCTCCAAAATCTCCCAGAATTAACACATTTCCAGCAGAAGCCTCCTGACAGAGAAATGTGCTTTAACAAATAATTCCATGTCCAAACCATCACAGTGAGATAAGAATTACACAACATATATTCATTTTCTCATACCTACAAGCAAGGATCTGCCACAGGAATTAAATAACAGAAACTCTGTTATGGTTCTATTTAATTCCAACAGTTTCAGCTCTACCAGGAAAGCAATATCTTGAACACACGCTGAGTTTTATATATATATATTTTTTTTTTCCTTAATTTTCTTTCTACTCAGAAAAAGGTCAGATACACACAAGAAAGCTTTTTTAGTCTTCTACCATCTGTGCTACACAAATTAATAAAATTTTGCTCACAAAGGATGTTACCCTAACAACCACAGGAGGATGTGATACAGGCTGGGTATTTTTCCAAGACGTTGGGTGAGTTCATTAATAGACATCAGTGAGAAGGACACGTGTGTGTTCCTCCACAGAAGACTCCTAGGCCATGAGCACCCATGGATTTTTAGGAAAACACCGAATTACAGCAGTGCTTCAGTGCCCACCCCCATCCAGCCCTGGGCCTCACCTTGGCTCCAGCTCCCAGAAAAAGCCACGTCATTCCTGACAGCAATGTGTTGGGAGCGGGGGAGTCAGGGTGAATTTTAAGTTTCCAGACTGGGAATATATTCATGTGCTCTTGCTGAGGAATCTGTGAAGGGTGAGTAAAAACGAGCCCTGACCCTGCCCTGACTGGAGAGTGGGATGTTCGAGGCTGATGGAAATCACAGAATGATTTTAAGGGACTTTAAATTCATGGGTGGGGACACCTTCCACTGTCCCAGGCTGCTCCAAGCCCCATCCAACCTGGCCTTGGACACTTCCAGGGATTCAGGGGCAGCCTCAGCTTCTCTGGGAACCTGTCCCAAATCAAGTCTGTCCTGCTGTCCCTCCCCCTGGAATGCTGCATCCTGTTTCTGGCCCCTCTCTAGAGATCCTTGCAGAAGCCTCAGGTGTGTGGGTGCTCAGTGAACACTGCTGGTGTTACCTGGGAGGGAGGGGAGGCTTCCCACGCTCCTTGCAGGCTCTAAGTGCAGCAGAGGCAGCCATCTAGAGATGGGATGGGATGGGATGGGATCTGGGTTAGGGATGGGCGCTCAGGTTTGGACCAAGAAAGAACTAAACCAAACCTCTACCCAGAAGCTGAACCTCACCTTGAGTTTCGCTTCAAATGTGAAAAAGAAGGTTGGTTTTCCCATATTTTGCTTCCCTTTGCTCTATTTAAATCTGATAAAACCTGTCCTTTGGTTCACTTTTCCTGTCCTTATCACTTCCCAAGGGTTTACCCACCTCCTGCCAGAGCCCTACTCAGACAAAGAGATGGCTGGGACCCTGAGAACTGCCTGCTGAGTGTGCCTCAAGCTAAATAAAATGTTTATTTTTGTACATGGACGAATGAAGTACCAAAGCAAGAATAAAGCCAGCGTTGTAAGTCAGAGTACGAATATAAATACTCGAAGCCACTGCAGAAATACTGAATGTAATAATAGCAACATTAAGATGTCTTCCACTTGTTAAAGAGTCAGAAGTTTATTATTAACAAGGATGTCAGGCACACACAAGTGCCAGAGGAGCCAGCTGGAAGCAGGCACAGGCACCTCACACATGTCCTGCTCACTTGGGAGGGAAATGTTTAAGGATGGGCTGTGGGCTAAAACTGTTAGGGGAAAAGCAAGATGAAAGGGTGGGGTGTAAATAAAGAAATGGATTGATATTGAGAATAACTGGTTAAATACATGCCCAGATGTTCAGATCAGAACACAATGGGACAATGATGCCTACAAATGGAAATCTGATGATCAGGGGAGGAGGTGTGTGAATGGTAAGATGACAAAAAGAATAAAAACCACCCAGGGCTGACCCACGGCGAGCTCTGAGAAGCACAAGTCCAACAGTGGGATATCCCCTTCCACATGGCAGCAGGGATCACAGGGATCAGTGCATTTCCCACTGGTTTTGACAGGAGCTGGGTGAGACTGAGCCCCTGCACGGCATGGAACAGGATCCAAGAGCAAACTGAGCCTGCAGTGAGCCAGGAGCCAGAACCTCTGGGGATAAAACTTCATTACAAAGAACTTCACAGCAATGTGACACTGCCTTCCAGTGATTTCCTAAGAAATGATTGGAAGGATTTCCTCACTAGTCCAGAGTTTACAATCACCTCTGCCATAGAGTGTGTGATACTCACATTTTTCCAGTGTCTGCTTTCCTGCAGCCGTACACTTCACCAAATCCCCCTCTTCCTATTATTCTATGTACACTAAAATCATTCATGGTCAGCTGCAAGTGGAAACAGAAACAACAAAACAAAACCTTCATTTTTTTTCCCCCAGCATTAAAAAACTTACTGTGAAAACATCTAAATGATCCATGAATGTGTTGAGATCCTCAACTGTAATTCAGCAGCATTTATGGTGCTGGAAAAGGAGCCACTTATTGTTGGTATTTCCATGTACTTGGAAGCACTACAGTGTGAAGGAGCAACAAGGGGAATGTAGTTCCCAAAAAGTGCCAGTCTCACTCAGGGCTATTTTTGCAGCCCAAGTTGTCAGAGAAGTGCAGAGGCCAAGGGAAGGGGCTCAGGGGGTGCTGGGATCACAGCAGGAATGGAATGGGAAAGGGAGATGGACAGGGATTGGGGCTGATAAAGAGCAGCAATCCTGGCAGTTCAGCTCCTTCAGCCATTAAAAAAATCAAAATTCTATCAACTGAGGAAGGCAGAGGGGAGGTCCAGACAGGAATCATCAGGGCTGTGCCTAAGAATAGCAGAGCAGTGACATCCACCACCCTCCTTAATGAGGCCTTTGCAGAGCAGGATTCAAAACCGAACATTCTCTTTCCTGTATCAGCCTCTGACAAGATAAATATACTTGTAAGTACTTACATGAATATTTAGCTCTACATTTTTCCATTGACAAAACCTAGTAAACTTGTCACTGCAAAAGAAAAAAAAAAAAAAAGTTTAAAAGTTGTCTGAGACTATTGTGTAGAGTATTACAGGAAATGTCAAGACTCTGATATTTAAAATCTAGTCTGAGCTAGGGCGTGGGGTGGTATTTAATAAATGACAGCCTTCCTTTCACCAACTGTAATCTTACCCCCACCAAGAAAAACAATTCCTAGGCAGAGCACACTCCATGCTCTACATCCTTGGGAGAGAAAGAGAGCAGATAACCTTATCCCTGGAAGTGCTCAGTGTGCCCCCACATCTCTCTTGCATGGTTTTCAACCGCTCAAAAGATGGTTTTCAATTTTTAAACAACCACGTTTGGAACTAACAAACACTTAAATTACATCAAGAGAAAGATAATTATAAGAAAACACAGGCAGCTCGATTTATGTTAATGAACCTCCATGTACTCCAAGGAACATTTTAAACTCATTTTATCTTAAAATAGGGAAGACATCAGCAATACCACAGGCTTTGGGGAAAAAAAAATATAAAACAGTTGCTTATTCCTACATGAATAATTAAGTGTTTATTTTCAAAGTAAGAAATAACAGCTTTATGGAGGCATTTTTATAATTATCACAGAATGGCACCAAACCAGTTTAGCAAATCGATTTGGGTGTTCCTGGTGGCAGCTGAGCTTTCTCCAGAGCCAGACACAGGAGGAGGAAAGGGCTGCTCTGCTGAGCCAGACTTGAGCCTTCAACTCTTTATTTCACCTTCATTTGGAGAAGCCCAGCCCCAAACCACCAGGGCTGGGTGTCCCAGTCCTACACCAGAGATGGGCACTCAGAATATCCCCAAAAGCCCAGTTCTGCCTTTTCACAGCCCAAACTCCAATCTCCCTCTGCTGAGTATTTACAAAGCCTGCTGATAAACTCCATTTGATTAACCGTGCATTAATAGACATTTTTAACCTTATTTACAGCAGTACTGAATGGACCTGGCTTCCCACTACACTAGGCAGATAATTCAGGTAATATTCCATGATCATACCTTTCCATAAATTTTTGAAATATTTTCCCTCGGAGACTATCACAAATTTCTTCTATATATGGCTAAAAAGGGTGAGGAAACACAATTAGTATTTCAGCAGACAATAAATGGCTTTTTTCAATCCCATCCATTACACAGAACTCTCCTTGGGCCCACACAGCTCCTGGGTTGTCCTTAAGAAGCCTCAAGGAAGCATTTTAGCTTTATTTGGCTTTTGGAATCTGAGCAAGTGCCCTGAAGTCAAACACAAAATATTTTTACGAGCTACAAAACCTTAGGGGGTGTCAGGGCAAAAAAGTTCTTGTTTTAAATGTAATTAAACAATAAATTGTCATCTCTGTGGCATGCAAATTTCCCAGAGCTGCTCCCTCATCTTTGTGGTGCTTCTCTCCTCTCTGGCCTCAATGAGAGATCAGCACCTTGAAATCACAGGTGACTTTTTCCAGGGAAATCCCTCCCCTGGGTGTGTGATAGCCCAACCTCTCCTCAGTTAGTGCTGAGAAATCACCCAGCACTGCAATCACCATTTTCCAGCTCATGGCAACAGCCAGAACAGCTCAGGAGCACAAGAGACACCAGGCAGGGGCAACCTCCCCATTTTTTCAGCATATACAAATACATCAGATTTAAATAAAAGACATTTAAGCTTACAAACACCCCCATGATGGATAAGACAATTTCTCCACTGTTGCAGCTCAGTTCATCCTGACAGGATGAGCATCTTCCTGATGGAAAGTGATTTACTCTAAATCATTTAATGGCTTAAAATTACACAACTATAAAAACTCTTCTGTTCACACACCAAGGTATAGTTTGCTTTTCTAACTGTGCTTGAAAATATTATAGATAAGAAGAGTAAATTGTAATTTTGACTTGGAAAAGCATTTCAACCCCATTTACAGCACAGAATATGTACCAGTCCCATTTATTCTGTCTCTTTAAACAACATCTAAAAAGTCACTTTCAGTCAGAGAAGCTGAATGTTCAGACTGTGAAAGCTCACCTGGAAAAGGCTGGCTGGCACTTGTTTCTTGGCTAAATGTGTTTGTACATGATCTACAGCTTGTTTTGAGAAAGGCTTTTGGAAAAGAAAAAGGAAGATTTCAAACAGTTGGAACTGTCAGGAGTTTCATTTCAGGTCACAGCACTGTTGTTCTTTTCCCCACATGGAAACACCGACCCCAAGGGGAATCCCACAGGTACCTTGGAGTGAATATTGTGTGAAATGTGCAGAATGATCCAGCAACAGGATTATTCTGAAGCAGAAAGGCAGGAGAGGGGAAGATTATGAGGAGGAAGGTAAAAATCAAAGAGAGTGATGACCCTCCTTTAACAAATCCATGAAAAATCCCATTTACAGGCACAGCTCCAGAGCCAGAAGCAGACATGGAGTTTTTACTAATAAAATAATGCATTTTGGGGGGGGGGAAATAATAAAAGCTTAAACCCTCCACCCAAAGCATGACACCACCAGGGTAGAACACCTTGCAAATCCTTCTTTCAAATGAGAGCATGTGAAACTGCTAAGAACAGATCAATGGGCACAAATTTCAGCTGGAGGAAATGGAAATGTGTCTTTTGAGTGACTTTAGCCACATCTCTATACACACACCCTGCACTTACTTCATCCTTTTGGAAACACACGTTTAGTCTAAAGAAACATAAACCAGATACATCTCCTGATACTTCCTTTGCGTGCCACCGAGGTTAATAAAAATTGCAGCACGCCGCCAACCTTCACACCTCAAAAAAAAAAACCCCAAAAATCAAAAAAGCAACGTTCTAAATTTGGCCAAACCCAGATCTTGGATTTCAAAGGGAAATCCAGAACATCCTGTGGATGGAAGAGCAGATGCTCCTGCTGCCAGGCAGGGGGAAAAGGGCAGGATACCCACGTGGGAACAGGAGAGCAGCTCCTTCATGATGTAGGTGTCGTAGATCTGCCGGCTCCGCGACAGCCGCTCCTCCTCCGAGTCCAGCTTCTCGTACTCCTTGATCTGCAGCACAAGGGCAAGCACACACCACAGATTTCCCACTCATTTCCCACTTTGTTTTCCCCCAAACAGGACTTTGGCTGAAGTTTTATTGTATCATTCTCTTTATTGATGAAAAATCGGCTGCAACGGCACAGTTAGGGCTGGGATTTCCCTTTAATATTGGGATTTTCCAGCCCCAGCACAGCTGCCCAGGGCACTGGTGGAGTCCCCACCTCTGCTGGGATTTAACAGGCTGTGGCACTTGGGGACATGCTCAGTGGTGGCCTTGGCAGCGGGACTCAATGGGCTGAGAGGGCTCTTCCAACCCAAAAAATTCCCTGATCGCAGCACATCTGGTACAGATGTCCAAGAAAGAACATAAAGCACATTTCAAGATGTTCACATAGCTCAGCTACACTGTGGATCTGAACCCTAAAGGTGGCTAAAAGAGAGTTTTACAAAATACATCAAGTTTCCTCAGGTGTGCTGCAGGAGATCAGCGTGTTCCAGGGGAAACAACAGCAATCCCAGACAGTTCATTTACAGAACAAAACCTGACAACCAGCTCCAGAACAAAAAGTTCACCCAGTTCAAGGGTCCTCTGGAGCACATTTAGGGAAAGAGTTCTTCCAGGAGTGACAAAATGTAAAAAAAAAAAAGGATGCAAGGGGAAAGGCTCAGCTCTGATTTCCTGGACATTCCCAGCATCAGCCTGTGAAGTCCTGGATGCAGATACCTGGCAGTGAGATCTGCTCTGTGCCAGAGAATCCCAGGATTGCTTAGGCTGGGAAAAAACCTCCAAGATCATCAAGTCCAATTATCAAGAGACAAAGTGGAACCAACCTACCTCTGGAGGTGGAACGTTAATTAAACTCAGTATCTTTCTATCTGTACTCCTCTTGTTTGCTGACATGATAAGGCACCAGTCCCACCCCAATTTGCCATCTGTGCTGCTTCCCCCTTGATACCAATTTATAATTAAAATGACTCAAAACGTCTTTGCCCAAGAAACACTTTTAATTAATGCAATGACACAAAATAATTAGCAGTACAGGAGGAAGCCTGACGGATATCTGACTGTCTTATTTGAGCACAACCTCTTATCCCTCAATGTTTGGTTGTTAAAGGACCCAACTCCCCAACCAGCGCTGAGGGGTCTCAGCAGAGCCCCCTCAGAGATCAAAAGGATCTCCTCAAAAACTGGGATCAGAACACATTTGTTTTCAAGTATTTAGAAGCCTTTTCTTTTCCTTTTTCTTTTTTTTCTCCCCTTTTTCTTTTTAATTCCTTTTCTTTTCCTTCTGTAACTGATCAGGATGAATCACTCATCCAGTTAAATGCCTGATCGTGACTCCAGCTGCAGTGATATGAAATCCCTGGAGTACGGAGCTCTTCTTCATCAAGAGATTTTTAATGTAGCAATGTACTCAGATTATTCTATGTGTAATAAATGCAGCAAGTAAATCAAATATATAAAAAAAGGAAAAGCTCCTGGATCCGGTATGTCACAGAGGAAAACACAATGAACCTCTCTTTAAATATCTTTAATGGGATTTTTCCAGAAGTACATGACAAAGCACTGAAATTCTTTTGAGGCAACACTTTGCTAATAGCCTAAAAATATAATTTTGAATTGTTTCAGAGATAAAGAGGCAGCCAAAAATATCTTGCTAAATAATCTGGTGCAACAGGCCTTTTCGGATTACTTATGACAGTGATATCTTCAGTGTATAAAGAGATGGAAATGATAGAAAAAGATTCTTTATTGACAGTAGGTATCTGGTGTGAGTGGAGGAATGGAATCTTGCTGAGGACTGATCTCCAAATTGATACCAGCTGGTTGTGCTGATAGCAAGAAGAAAAGTTCAATTCTCAGCCCAAGAGTGAGGCAGCCAAGGCTATCCCAGCTCTAATTAACCCTGAGCATCAGGCATGGGCATGTCTGCCCTGAAATCAGCACCTGGGAGAGGATTCCTTGGGGGTTTATTCAGTGTCACAAATGGAACGGAATGAATGAATGGAGCTCAAACCAGGAGCTGGGGGTTTTCTGCAGCAGGAGAAGCTGGGGAGGACCAGGGCATTCCTTGGAATTATTGATCCTTTGGGATGTGCCCTGCACAGTGCCTGCCAGCTCCCTCACTGGGTATCTCCTGACAAGGGACACAACTCATCCATCTGAAGCCACCTCTCGTGTGCCCTCGGCGGCCCTGCCACATCTGAGCAGCTCTCACCCCACATCCCTCCACAATCCCCTCCAGCTGTACCCTGCTGCCTTTTCTACAGCTGAAAGGCTGCTGGGGAAAGACCTGAAGGGTTTTAGTGTCACCCCAACAACAGCAACTTCATCCCAGATCCTTTTCTACCAGTCCACACCGCTTCACATCACGGATGCTCTCCTTCCCTCTCAGCATTCCCTGATGGAGCAAGAGCAGGACAGCCTCCCTCAGCCTCACCCCCTCCACAGCCCCAAGCCTCCCATCAGCACTTACCTCTTCATAGAACTTCAGCTGAGGAACAGCCTCATCGATCTCATTCATGCAATAGTCTTTAAAGAGCAAAAATCCTGGAAAGAAAAACAGAAAAAAAAAAAAAATCAGAAAAACTTGTCTCCTTACACTGCTGACTTGTAAAACGGCTCATGAAACCACCACAGGCTGTATAAACCTGTGTGAGCATCCCCAGTTGCCAAGGTTTAGGATTCTGATTCCCAGTCAGCTCTTCATTTCCAGCACAAAAGGATCCCAAGCCTGCCTCACCTCCCACAGGTGTATTAAGCCCATCACCACCTCTACCTGCTAAGGATTTTATGAGGCATTTCCATAATGCACCTGAATATCCTGTTCCTCTTCACAGACTACATTTTCTTCCTCTTTTTTCCCCTCCCAGTAAAAACTAGACACTATTCACGTTTTGGGTCTTTTTGCAAGAGATTTACCTACATTTCACTGCTGAAGCACAACCTCTTCTGCACTCCCATTTCAGAATTACCGGTTCATGTTACCTCTAATGGGTTTTATTGCTCAATAAATTACATCAGGGTCTTTACAGTTCCTTTGCAAGTAATTTAGGGCACGACCCCAGCAGGCTGCAGATGAGAATCTTCCATTAGGAGCGTTTTAATGCACTGTCTGTCACAAGCCTCATCCCATGTCTTTCCCTGCCTCTGAGCTGGCACCTGCCACCCTGGAATTCCACACAGGGATCTGTGTCACCAATGTCCCCATCACTGCCAAACCCACCCAGAGTCCCCCATCTCCTCAGCCAGACCGTGCAACTCCACCACTCCTTGCCAGCCTGGATTTTTGAGGACAAAAAGTGAAATTTTGGGAGCCGATTCAAATTCCTAATTTCCCACATGACGGAACCAGCGGCAGCAGGGAGCAGAATCCTGCTGAATGGACTGAACTTTCCTAGGACAATGAACCAAAGAAGATTGGGTAATTAAGAGACTGAAGAGTGGCACAAACAGCACTGAACACAGTGAAAGAAAAATCCCTGGCCTGGTCCCAGCTCCTGGCTGGGGCCCAAAAAAACCCACAAACAACAAAAAAAAACACAACAATAAACCACAAAGACAACTGTGGGAGGAGTGTGAAAATATACCAACGCACATTTCCAGCAAGGCCACGCCAAACATTCCAGCCCTGGGCTTAGTATTTTCCAAACTTTTTAAATTGAATTATGGCAGAGAAAGAAGAGGTTCCCAAGTCCATGGCACAGGGAACAATCGGAGGATTATGGAGCCACAGGACACGGGCTGCTCCTCCCTGAGGCTCCTTGGCACTGCACTGCAAAAACCCAGATATACCCAAAATATACAGACTGAGAGCTCAGGCTGCTCAGCCTGGGGAAGAGAAGGTTGTGTGGAGACCTCACTGCACCTCCCAGGGTCTGAAGGGGCTACAAGGAAGCCAGAGAGGGATTTTGCATCAGGAAGTGGAGTGACAGGACAAGGGGGAATGGCTGCAGACTGAAAGGGAAATTTAGGTGACATATGGAAGAAATCATTCCCTGTGAGGGTGTTGAGGCCCTGGCAAAAGCTGTCCAGAGAAGCTGTGGCTGTCCCATCCATGGTAAGTGTCCAAAGCCAGGTTGGGCAGGGCTTGGAGTGACCTGGGATGGCAGAAGGTGTTCCTATCCATGGGACTGGATGATCTGTGAGGTCCCCTCCAACCCAAACCATTCTGTGATTCTATGATTCAGACAGAGCCTGATGCTCCCCAGAATGGAATTGTTTCTGTTTCGCCCTCCCATTCTATCAACAGACCCTGCACTTCCCCTGCAGCACAAAGGAAATATCCTCCTTTACTGCTGCTCTTGGATTGAGTGCAAAATGATCAGCCAGAAGCTGCAGCTCTCACATAATGGCACAACCAAGTGACAGATGCAGCACTGAGTAAGTGACAGGAGTTTTAAGAAGTTCAGGGAGAGCTGACGAGGAGCACAATAAGCACAGTTAACAGCACACAGAAAAATAAGCCCAGGAACAGAAAGCAGGAATTAATAAAATGATAGCGTTAAGTAACAGCTAAAAAGAACCGGCAATTATTTATGAAATAAAGATGCTGACAGCTTTGGCTTTAAAGATTCCTTCTGCTATAACTATATAATTTCTGCAACAACCAGATCACTGGTTGTTAAGGGAAAGGAAAAATATTTTTTAAGAGCTTCTTCTGGTAACACCAAAGTGATGGGTGATATCAATAATACACACACAGAGTGTGAGGCAGCACCCAGCTCCTCTGGGCTCCTCCTTCCCACTCACTGGACAATCATTTTCCCCTTTAGCTTTGTATGGACAATCCCAAGACAAACTTGCCAAGTGCCATGAATTGCACTCACTCCAATTATCAAGGGAAAATCTTTCAAGGAGAGATCAAGGCCACCTTTGAGGTTTGTAGTGTTCACCAGAGGCTCACTCAGAGCAGGCAGGGATGGGGTGGTGGGGAGAGCAGATTCAGGTGAGGCAGCCCATCCATAACCAAGTATTCCCAGAGCTCATCCCCAGCTGGACAAGGTCCCTGTCCCAAGCTTGGAGGGAGGGGAATTAAGATAACCCATCTCTTTAAAAGAGAACACAAATGTTTCCTTCAGTAGTTATCTCAAATAATTATGTTTTTCTGGCACGACCACAGGAATTTTGCATGAAATCCTGACTCTAATCAACAGCATCCCTCCACCCGATTTTTGCCTGCAGAATTCAGCCCTTCCCACAATCAAAGAACACAAAATGCTGCTTGTGACCAGCCACACACTCCAGACCCCTCATCATGTTTGTGGCCTCCACTGGACCCTCTCCAGGAGCTCCTTGTCTCTCTTGAACAGAGGAGACCAGAATTGAACACCACAGCCCAGATGTGGCCTCACTAGGGCCACTCATTAGGATTAAAGCCACCGTCTCATTTTCCACTTCCGTGGCATCTTCCTGCCCTGCTCCCAGTCTGGCTCTGCCAACATTCCCAGGACAGCAGCCACAGGAGCCAGCGCCGGCCTCTGCCTCCTCCAGCAGTCTAAAGGTCACCTGCAGCCACAACACCACCTCTTCATCCCTGTCAATTAGCCGAGAGCACGGAATCATAAATAAAATAAAATGGAACAGCAAGGAGGAACTCCATCATAAACCACTTGGAGAAAACGACTTACCTAACCGGAATTTTATGAGCATCCAACTCAAGTAACCTTTTAACAGGAGTAAATAAAAACCTTATTAAAGCAAACAGGAGCGACTAGGTGAGAGAGCAGAGCTAAAAATAGCCACGTTTAACCCCGATACAAGCGTTCACAATGTCACTGATTGAAAGGAAGCTGCATCTATTTACAGCAAGGCCTGAACGTGGTCCAAAACGCTGATGTAGCCTCTTTCTAGTAGGCAAAATAGCAAATTAGAGAACAAAAATATCAAGCTGCTTCCAAATCCTCCCGAAACGTGCTGTGTATAAATACTGGATCCTGACAAACAAAGCAGCAGTGACATCTGCACCAGACACGGGCTCCTTTCCCGGCGCTCCGGCCAACAGCTCCCGGGCAGGAAAAGCTTTGGGAATGTGGGATGGTGCTCTGCAAAGGCTGCAGCAGAAGATCTGTCCCTGCTTAGGGCACTCGAAGGTCTCCAGTCTCAAGATGTCTCTCATGATCTTTCTTGCTTGGTGAGCTCAGAGGACAGCAAGAAGCCACGGCCAGAGGGAAATCTCAGATCCTGCTCTCTGCACCTCCCTGGCAGGACACTGCACCAAGGTGGGAATCTGGCTCTGCTGCCAGGGAACAGGGACAGGACGAGAGGAAACTGCATCAAACCGTGCCAAGAGAGGATGAGGTTGGACATCAGGAGGAATTTCTTGCCAGAAAGGGTGGTCAGGACTTGGCAGGGGCTGCCCAGGGAGGTTTGGAGTCCCCATCCCTGGAGGTGTCCAAGGAAGGGCTGGATGTGGCACTCAGTGCTCTGGGCTGGTGACAAGGTGGGGATTGGTCACAGGCTGGACTCGATGCTCTTGGAGGGATTCCCTGACCCAAATGATTTTGGGATTCTGGAGCATCTCCTCCCCAGAAATGTCTCTTCTGTAGAACTGCCACAGGACAGCAAAGCTCAGCCACCACACCACGGTGACATTACAGCACAGCTGTGTTTAAATCCAGCTGTGGGTGTGTTCAACCTCCTGAAACAGCCCTGAGTGACCTTCAGATCCATCAGTACCAGGAACAGATCTGGGTCACAGACACAAACACTGGGACAAAGTCTACTATGAAACCAAAACCACATTAAAACTGTGATTCCCAGCAGCCTGCAATTGTCACAGAACACCAGGCCAGGCTCAGACTCCTGTTCTCTGCAGTGCCCACACAGAGCTGCCACAGCACAGAGTAATTCAGGCCACCTAAGAGCTCCAGAGTTGAGAGAACCACCAATTTCCCTCTCCAGGAACAAAGATTACCAGGGAAAACTGTGTAGGAATTGTGCTCTGGCAAGGTCCAAAGCCACAAAAATCCTCCCAGCCCAGAAAGCACCACACATTCCACTACTTTTCTTTCCCTCATCCATTCTTTCCTAATTGAGCCTAATGTTCGTTCACTTTGCATTAAAAATAATACATTACAACAGACTGAAGCATATTCCTGTGCATAGAAAGCAGGGGAAAAAGAACAAACTGTATTTCACGAGGACGTGCATCCAATGGTGAGGAGCACAGAACAATTTCCCTAGAACAGAACCAAACTGAGCTCAAAATTAGGCTGCAAGTTGCCAGGTAGCTTGTTTAATGACGTCTAGAAATCATTATATGAAAATAAGCTCCGGCTAAAAGGCTTTAAGTGTTGTTAAAGAAAAACTTCTTATTTCCAGGCGTATTTCCCAATAGCTTTCACCCAGGGAAATCATTGTTCAAGCTTGGTCAGCCCTCTTTCTAAACACCAGACTTGTGCATGCCTGGAATTCCTGCAGGGAGAGGAACAGGAGAGCTGAGCTGCTCTTCCAGCACTGACACTGGGGTACAATGGAGGGGGTATTCACAAATTCTGTGTCAAACCTCAAAAGATTGAGCCTGACACAGGTAGAGCATCTCAAGCAGCGGATATACAGACTTACTTGAGTGAAAGCACTCAATTATCTTTATTTAGGTTGCCCAGAGAAGCTGTGGCTGCCCCATCCCTGGAAGTGTGCAAGGCCAGGCTGGACAGGGCTTGGAGCAACCTGGGCTAGTGGAAGGTGGAACTGGATGAGCTTTAAGGTCCCTTCCAACCCAAAGCACTCAGGGATTCTCTGAATATCCTCATGAAATAGTAGCTCTGAATACTGAACGTGTGATAAATCATTTTTAAAGCCATGGAGGGAAAATAATGGAGAAAAGTTAGCTCTGAACCATATTTACTACATATATTTCATATTTTGGTCTCCCTTAACATCCAGCTGACTGAAGTTGAGTATCAAAGGCATTCAACAGATCAAAGGTGAAAGAAAAAAACAGGGTTTTACACAAGAAAAAGCTCCTCTAAAAGATGGAGGAGTAAAAATACTGAACAGAAATACACAAAAGGATTCTAATTTTTAACAGGACCACTAAACACAGAACTGAAGCATTTAATTTCAATCAGTTCTTACAAAGAATGTGATTAAATTCCTTCACTAAATCCCATCAAGCAATACACAGCACTTGAGGTTTTCTTTTTTCTTCACTTGTAAACAAAAGAAACTCCCACCCCTTTGCAAGTAGCAATAGAAGGTACCAACAAGCTGTGAGCAAGCTAACAACCAGGAGCAGCTTAAAAACCTCATGGTGGTGGATTGGGTTTTGTTGTCTCTGTTCTCTCCCCACATCACAATCCAGGCCCTACCAAGGACGTGAAAGTTGTTATTTTCCTGACCGGTATTTTTCCACTATACAACATTTTTAAATTAATTACATAACACAAGCCAATATCCTTTTATTATTGAGAAACACACTTTTCCTTCTGCCCTGCTCCAAGCTATGAACTTCGCTGTTACCAATTACTGAACACACAAACTCCACTGGGAGCTGCAGCTCTGCTCCTCAGGAAGGGCTTAGATCCAGGTGTGGATTTTAGTGGGAGCAAGGTGACAGGATCATTTGATGAAGACATGGAGTAACTCCACAACAGAAGGGTGTTCTCAAGCCCCTGGTGCCAGTATTTGCCTCAGCAAGTTCTGCTCAATATCTGAACCACTGTGAAGAGCCAAAATGTTCAGCCAGAGCATCGAGGAACTGTTGTGCTGTGGTCGGAATCAAAACACAAAGCCAGCAGTATTCAGTCAGTAAATACACACAGCACTTAGGTAAAGAGCAGCAAAACCACTAAAACAACAGTGACAGAGCCCAGCTGATTCTCCTGCAGGAATTTCTGAGCCTTCCTCTGGTTCATTCTGGCACTCTGAGAAAGCTGCTGTGAGCTGGAGGCTCACAAACAGATGGTTCTGCTGCTCTTCCTCTTTCAATCACAGAAATCATGGGCAGAATTATCTAGACACACTAAGAAACTGGTTTGCATGTTTTTGACCCCACCTATCCAACCTCCATGGACACAGGTGACAGCAGGATGTCACAGAAGCCCTGGCTGGACAGGAAACTGTCAGGGAAAGGCGTCTGCCAGGTGTATTGCTCACGTTCTTTTATAGGACAAATGTTTGTATGGACCAATAAAAGCATCTGGAAATGGGGTCACTGATAGCCAGAGCTCTCTTGAGCTCCTCTGCTCTGTCCCTTAAATGCACTGCTGAAAGTGAGAACATTTAATAGCTCCAGTAATTCACATTCTACTGACTGGTGCTGCCTCTGAGCTGTTCTGAGTGATCCCACTGAGGGGAATGAGCAGCACTGGCAGGCCCAGAGAATCTGATTTATTAATAATACACAGCTATGCAGGTAAAACTCATTAAAGCTGATCCTATGCCACCTTACAGCCAGGGCAAACCAACATCTCCCTATTTCACAGTGGTGTTCAGAGGCTTAATTAGCCGTGAACTGTTTCAAGACACATTGATAAAAACTCCATGGGAGTGCAACTGTTTCGGATTGACTGAGGAATTGCTGGATGGGAAGAAGTGGAAATCAGGACTGTGACAATGAACAAGGAGAAGATTCCACCAGGAATGGGCAAAGAAGGCCCAAGTGAGGACAAGCAGAGAGGAAACACCACCTTTGGGATGGATGTCACTTTGCACAGCATTAATCACAGAATATCCAGAGCTGGCAGGGACTCAGAGGATCATCATCCAACTCCTGGCCCTGCACAGACACCCCAACAATCCCACCCTGTGCATCCCTGGGAGAGGTGTCCAAACTCTCCTGGAGCTCTGGCAGCCTCGGGGCCAGGACCATTCCCTGGGAGAAGAACCCTTCCCTGATATCCAACCTAAACCTCCCTCACATGATTGTAAGCCACGGCAAAGAGAGCTCAAGAAGAGGCTGGAGAGGGCTGAACCAACCACTCAGGGCCCCTCTGATCCAAAAGGAACTAATTTTCCTACGAACACACCTTTGGCAGGTGCACAGCAGGGCAGGCATTTGTGTTTGTGTTCTCTGGAAGCTTCCCTGGAAACATCCAAGGGAAATGTCATGCAAATAATTTCTAATTTGTTCTCTCCATTATAGAGTGATGTTCCTTAACACTCTCTTCTTCTCTTCTATGATACTACTTCAGTTCAAAATTACCAGTTTGCCTGGAATTCTTGATAACTTAACCCAAAAACCATATAATTGCACTGCTCTGCTGAGATAAAGACCTTCTCCCCATGCATTATATCTTCCAAGAACTCCACTGCATATAAATGCTAATCTACCAAGATGTGTACATTATCCATCATGGGACGTTCCAGATGACAGGGTATGTATTTCCCTCTTTTAAAGCTCAGATTTAATCTGCAGCTCCCCTGGGAAATCACACAACTCAGAATCTTCAAACCCCCCCACAAAGGCAGGCAGCGGGATCAGGCTGCAGCCCTACAAAGAAATGCTCAATTATTTATCATCAAAAGAAAATCCAAAATTAATATATGCATTTTGATGGTGCCTTTGGATCCTCTTTATCCCTGACACCAAGACAGGCAACTCCAATGCACATAAAATCTACAGCAGAAGCTCCAGCAACACCCCTCAAAATGATCTTCAATGCAATTCATGCCAAGTATCACTTTATTTTACCACAAAATAAGAGGGTGTTGAAAGAAATGTAGCTTCCAGTAACACTGAAATCATGACATAATAAAGAGAACTTAAATCCAACACTCATTTGGTGAAAAATACTGCAAACAGAAAAACAGACCAACTTTTAGAAGGCTCAGAGCACGGATTTTCTCTTTCACTGTCCTCCCCACCCCCGTTTGGTACAAGCAGAGAATGGTGTGAGCAGCAGATCCCCTGTGAAATATCTCACATGAAGGGTTTCTGTTTCAGTTTACAGCCACACAGTTTCCCATGCCTCCTTGTGGTTTGGGTTCTGTGCTGCTTTGAACTGATCACAGAACCCTGCAAGGACAGAAGGGCTTCCACAGCCTCTGAGAACCTCCTGCAGCCTGTCCACAACCCACATCCCAGGCTGACCTGGGACTGAAAATTAGAAATGCCATGAGAAAGAAGACGACCTTTAAACAGCATTTCAAACGTTATTTTTTGTTCAGAAGGCAACTTCCGAATTTTGGTGGTGGCTACTTCTGTGTGGTGGCTGCCAGGTCAGAACCAGAACCTCAAAATAAAACCACTTTGAACAAACAACCTGTGCCCCTGTTTTTACAGAAAACCCACTAAGCAACGATGTCCCTGCTCCTTGGCTGCACATTATCTAACATCAAAGCACCAGAACAGAGCAAAATTATTGCAGTGTTCATGATACAGCTCAGAAAAGTCATCCCTGCTCACTTCACAGCCAAAAACTCAGGTGCTTTTCTTTACTCCCGATCAAGTTTTATAACCTTCATTGTTATTTCCTCAGAGGACTATTTAATTAGTCCAGAATGCCAACAGCACATAGATCTTCTGCTTAAATTAAACAATAGCTTAAATAATGCTCTAGGGAGTCACTTTTCCCAGCCTGTTATTTTTAGGCAGCTCAGGGAGCACGGTGCCAGCAGAAAGAGGAAGAGCAAGAATGTTTTTCTCGACAGATTTTAACTCCTATCTAATGATTAGCACCAAAGCTCTGAAATAATGAAATATGAGTCCATAACTAGAGAAAGAAGCAAAAGAAAGCACAGTTCACTGCCCCCAAAAAAACCCGCTGCAGCTGTTCACACCTTAGCTTTGGTTGGGGGTTTTTTGGTGTTTTTTTTTTTTTAACAGAAAGTTGTCCCTGACCAAGCTGGAGGAAATAGCAGCCAGAAGGGTCAGTTTGAGCACGTTTCCCTCAAATTGAGGAGAGCAGGCACAAAAATCTCTGTGCAGGAGGAGGTACAGAACAGACCAAACGCTCTGGAAGCTCAGCTGAGGAGCTACAGAACAAACATGATCCATGCTGAGCTGGATCAGGACAATGGGAGCAGGAAAGGGGCTGAGAGCCCCCACAACCCCCTGTGGGTTGGAACCAGCACTGATGCAGATGGCAAAATGCTTCTCCCCTCCTGCTGGGAAAACCTCCAGCTTGGAGCTGCTAGAGGAGGATATGGAAGACAGTGGAATGAATCACCTCAGCAAGATCATCCCTCACTCTGCAAAAGTGGATGGTAAATAAGGAAAAAAAAAAAAAAAAGAGGTTCGTAACTTCTTACGTCAACTACAAGTTGTTTTAATTAGTTCTGTTGCACGAAAATAAAACTGAGCCACCTTCGGGGAGGGGGAAAAAAAAATGCAAGTTGCTTCCTAGGCTAGGTGAAAAACTTACACTGCAGCAAGACCAGCTGCTGAAACAGCTAAAATACGTCCTGTTCTCATCCTTCCCCCAGACCCAGACCCAACAGCTCTGCAGGAGATGAGAAACTGAGAAGGGTGTGAAGGAACTGCCACGTCCCACCAGCTCCAGGAGATGTGAGCAGCCTGTTTGCCTTCACCAGGGTCTCAAACAGTCACCAGAGAGCCCAAGGCTGAATCTAAGCCAGCCATGGAGCTGTAGGATGCTGTAACATCACAGCCCAGGATTTCTAAGCCAGCTTCACTCCCTGCCTCGCAGCGCAGTTTGTCTGAAAGCCCAGAGTCAGACACGAGAGTCACTGAACGGTAACTGGCAGCAAGTTTGCTCCAAAGCATTTAATAACCAGGATAATCCTGTACTAAAGCAATATTATGATCTCACAGATTCCCTTGAAGGCCTTGGCTGCAGCAGCCCCTGATCTCCTCATTTCCCACTCTCCAAGTGTCCCCACGCCACAGGGCAAGGGAATTCGGCAAGGACTTCACCAGTAATTTTAATGCAGTTGTGAAGCAGAGCGGATTCCACCTGTAAATTATGGATATTGGGATGCCAGAGTCACAGAATGGTTTGGCTTGAGAAAAACCTTCTGGACCATCTCATTCCACCCATTGCCATGGGCAGGGACACCTTCCACTAAGCCCAGGCAGCTCCTAGCCCTGCCCAACCTGACCTTGAACACTTCCAAACCCTCTCTTTTTCTAAAGAAACTCATAATCTGGTCTTGTAGCAAACAGGATGTGGTAAAAGAAAACCGGCTAAGGTGGTTACGCACTCGGCTTCGAGACAGCCTGTACTTCCCCAAGAGGCTTCTGGTGTGGAGGAAGCAGCTTCTGAAGGAACAGCCAGCTGGGCTGGGCTGCCAGCGCTGTCACAGAACTCTTCTGGGTGCTTCTGTGAGCTCCATGTCCTCTGACTCACCCGGACATTCTTCGAGAGCTCCGGAGCATCGCTCAGGGGGGGCAAACAGCAGTGCCAGCACCGAGGGATGAGAGCAGCCTGTCTGCCTTCCCCAGGGAAGGGATGCAAATAGGGGACAGGCTTGTTTATGTCAATCTGATGGAGCCTCCGGGTCATTTTCATCCCTGATGAGCTTCCTGCTCTTAGCCCCATCCTAAAGGTTTTGGTTTCCAAGCCAGAGCCGTCCCTGTCACTCCCTGCATCGCACACCTGGCAGGAAGGGAATTCGGGCCAACCTCTGGCAGTGGGACCAGGAAAGCACTGACCCCAAAAAGAGATTTTAGGGCTCCCTAAGAACGAACACTTGCAGATGATGAGATCAGCACCATAATTAGACACATTCATAGGGAAACATCCACAGGAACGACTCCACACTGACATCAGAGCCCTTGGATCAGACAGCTGATCAAAGCTTGGGTTTACATTTGAAAGGATACTGAAAAACAGAAAAAAAAAAAAAAATCCAAACAGTGACCTGGAGCTGTAAGGAAGAATTTAGGTCTGGGGAGGGGAAAAAAAAAAAAAAAAAAAAAAAAAAAAAAAAAAAAAAAAAAAAAAAAAAACCACCAAAAAAAAACCAAACCCAAAAAACCCAACAACAAAAAAACAAACACAAAATAAAATAAAAAAAACAAAATTGGGGAGAAAAAAAAAAAAAAAACACCCAAAAAACCCACGAAACCAAAAACAACAACAAAAAAAACACCCCACCCCAGAACAGTTCTCATCTAGAGCAGTTGCCAAGGAAAAACTGGGGAGCTCAGTGCAGTTTTATGGTCGGTGTGCAAGGATAAAGCAGGGAGTGCTGGATGGCTCCTCAGCAGAGGAAAAAACAGGGATGATCCAATAGAATTACTGGAGATCCAGGCTCCTGGAGACTCCACAGGAGCAGGAGGAGCCTCCCGTGGGTCCCCCCACCCAGGACCTGCCCCACCTGTGGTCTCACATCCCCCCCAAACAAAGAGACTACAAGGAGAACAAAAAGGTGATTAGAGTCTTAATTGCCTCCCCATACTTCTTCTCCCAGCCCTTTGCATAACGCTTGCCTAAAACTGCAGGTACTCTACCACAAGCAATTATGCTAATTAATGTCTGGAAACAGAGCTAATTGAATGGCAAAGAACACGCTAGAAAATGCAATCAAATTTAAACGAACAACCACAGTAAGGAAATACTGTATTTTCCAGCGTGATGCAAAGTCTGCTGTTAAAAACAGTCGTGTTTAGCTTTAATCTTTTTTTAATTCCATTCTAAATCCTATTTCGGCTTCAGAATTAACTGAAACTCCCGCACAGCAGTCACAGAACTGCTCCTCATTTCCAGGTAATCTAGGGCAAGTCCTGCTCTGACTGTACCCAGGGAGAGGAGGAGGAAACCTCTCCTCTGTGCACAGAAACTAAAATGTTAATGAAAGTGGGCTCTAAAATTCCAGCTTTAATGGCTACTACCAACATGGGGAAAAAAAAAGAGAAAAGATCTAATCCTTCCAAGGTTCCAGTTACCTAACTGTAATTGCTGTAACTTATCAAAATAACTGCAACAGTCCTCGCTGTAACAGGTAATGAAAAGTATTCAATTACATAAATAGAAATATCCATTACATAGAAGATGGTCTGTTTGACTTCTCTTTTTATAGAGAGAAAAAAAAAAAAAAAAGACTTCTTCATTTCACTGCCCCCAAAGAGACTCGGTTGAAGTCTGGCTGTGTTTGGTTGCTTAAAATTCCGCTTATTTTGCAACTGCCAGGCTACAGCAAAATATTAATGATTCAGCACAGGCACTGGAGCTGAAGCACACACTGAGGTGTCAGTACAAGGAAACGAGGTATCTGTACATTTACATGGCAAAAGTTTTGGTCTCAATAAAAAGTCGCAGTTTTAAGCACAAGTACAGACCACACTCCAATTGTTGAAACATACTGAAAAGCTCCCCAAGATTTCCAATGGCTCTGAGAGCCATTAATGACATTCTGAGACACAGGAACACCAATTATTTTAACCTGGCAATACCTAAAACTCCCACTCCAGTGAGCTGCACACTGCCAGGCAAGCAGGAAGGTTTTGGGGTATTTCTGCTCCAGCAGAAGGGAAGCCAGTGAAAACTTAACCAGCCCAAAGATGCTCCTATTGCACCACTTTTCCTGGGAAACCAAGGACTTTGTTCACTACAGTCTCATTTCAGACAGGAATAAACCACTGACCTCCTCAAGACTTCCCCATTCCCCATTTTCCAAGACAGAAGCAGCTGTGCTATCCCAGCCAACTCAGTCCTCAAATCTGCTGGACAAGGATCCCAAAAGTCCCTCATGAAATCCACTCCCTGCTTTATTACCCACACTACCGCTAAAATTTTAAATTTTATTCGCATCAAGTTGGGTTTTTTTATTATTTTATTTCATTGACACATTAAAGCTCTGGAAAATGGAACTAACCTCATCATTTTTGCAACAGCTTTTCTGGTTTTGAATCATGTTCAACCTCACTTCTCCCTTCCACTGCCCACATCACACCCTATTTCAATACTTCCCTGTAGGTCAGATTTAACAGACAGCTCAGCAAGGTCTGTACTCATTCCCACTGCTCTTTCCTGGACTCTTCCCAGCAGGTCCATGTATATTTTTTTAATCCACTGCCAGGATGGACGCACCATTCTGCCAGAAGAGGATTATTTCACATGCCTCACTGGCTACAACACTGATTTTATATTTAGTCGCGTGATCCAGCTGAGCCAACGCAGCCCAGGGCTGGCTGTCACAGCCAAGTCCCTGCCCCAGGATCCCCAGGCTGTGCCTGTGTGATTGTTCTGGCACAGGTGGAGAGAAGGACACTGCTGGATTTCCCTGGGAACGCTGCATTTTCCCCCTCCCCCTGGTTTATGGAGTTTTTGTCCTTGTCCTCCGTGTGTCACAGAGGCTCCTCACTGCAGCACTCAGTTAACTGAACATTGATCCAAGGAATGTTCCCATTCCCTGGGTCAGCCTTTCCATGGAATACTGATTAACTGCTCCTCAAGCCCATTTGTCCAGCAGTTTCATCCCCCTGCACACAGCAGCTACATCCCCCCATGGTGTGAGCAAGAACACCACGTCAGAGGGTCAAGACAAACACATCTGGGATCTTTTCTCCTGTTCCCTTATCAACAGGCTCATTAGCTCTGCAAAGAAAAAAAAAATATTTAACTGATGTGACACATTACATTGTTGACAAGCCCATGCCAAGTAATATAATTTTGTCCTGGATGTTTCCAAATAATTTAATTATTTTCCCTGTAGTTTTCCAGACCCTGAAGTTGACAGATTGCCTTGCTTCATCTTCTTCCCTTTCACAACATTTCATCTTCTTGAAGACCTTTGTTTCACTACGTCCTGTCCACCCTCCAGTGTTCTTCAGACAATCTACAGCGCTGCCCTCTCAGCAGGCACCACAGAGAAATGTAAAAAACCAAACTGATCTTGAAAATAGCTCCACAAGTAACTTTTTATTGAGACATCACTTACCAATTCTCTGATGAAAGATCTTGTCGAAGGTTAATTCACCCCTTTCCTCGAGGTATTTCTGCATAACACTGCGGATACTGAAAGAAAAAAAAAAAAGGAGGGGAAAGAAAGAGAGGTTACTTGAAATTGCCTTTTTTTTTTTTTTAAACCTCTGAAGAAAAGTCAGGTGGAGCCCTGCCTGGCCTTGGGTGAGCCGATCCCTGGAGTCACTTCCCAAGGGACATCCTGGTCACCACTTTATTCCTGTCTCAGGTTTAGCTCTGCACAGTAAAATAACTGCACAAGTCACCCCGAGCTGCCACACAAGGAGCCAACAGCAGCTCCATTAGGCTCTGCTTGGCTGCAGTGCACTTAACATCTACTTTGCCTAATTTATAATGGCACAATCACTCACTTAAACCACATTAACAAAGATTTCCTTTATTTGTCAAGTAACCTCAATATTCATTGTAATATAATGCCCATAAAAATTTCATATGGGCAACAATACAAGTACATAAATCTTAAAATCAATGCAGGCTAGCAGTGCTGGGCCTTGGTAAAGCAACTCTATTGTCACAGTATCAAGTCAAAATTCCACCAGACTTTCTTTGTTTCCGATTTTAAAATCGATAATTTCCATACATGATATTTATTACTATAATTAGACTACTTATTATTGTAATTACACTATTCATTATTATAAAAATAACCTTGAACGAAGTACTCATGCCCTAAACAAGGCCATTAAATATCACTCATATTTCTGCAGTAGCAAGACTGAGCAGCTAAGCCTTGCTGACCTCAGGGACATCCCCTCTCGTGTGCTCACAGGGACCCCATCATTAAAATTCTGAGAAGCCTCCCCAAAACTGACAAACATCTGCTCCATTGAGGGAGGAAAGTCTCCACACTCCTCCTCCTCAGAGGAGGACCTGAGGCACGAAGTCTGAATGACTTAACAAAAAAAAAAAAAAAAAAAAAAAAAAAAAAAAAAGCCTACAATAAAGCCAAGGACTTTGCTGGAAGACCCTAAACTCCCATGTAGGAAAATATCCTATTAATAGTTCTCTGTGTATCTCCAAGTCCCACATGGAACACGGATCTCTGAACACTGTGATCCAAAGCGAGAGCTCTGGAGGCCAACCACCACATCAAGTCAGACAAGAACTGGGAGGGCTGAACACTGTTAATCAGGCTTGAGATTATAAATTATTCAGTGACGAACTTGCTGTTTATTTGTTCGTAACGAACTGGGTCTGCCCTTTGTGTATTTTAACAATCTAAACAACATACTGATTTTAAATGAAGAGGGAGCAGTAAATAAGAGATTGTGGAATCACAGAATGGTTTGGATTGGAAGGGTTCTTAAAGAACACCTTGTTCCACCCCTCTGCCATGGGCAGGGACACCTTCCACTATCCCAGGTTGCTCCAAGCCCTGTCCAACCTGGTCTTGGACACTTCCAGGGATGGAGCAGCCACAGCTTCTCTGTGCAAGGGCCTCACCACTCTCACAGGGAACAATTTCTTCTTAAAATCCAACCCACATCTTTTGCCAACCAGATCTTCTCCTCTTCCCTCTGTGCTTACAGAGGGCCCACTGGAGATGAACAATCCTGGCACGAGTTCCCAGCGCTCCCCCTCCTCCCTGAGCCCCACCAGCATCACCCCCCGGCACCGTCCCGTTCCCACTGACCACCAGACCAGCAGTAAGAGAATAAGCCTTTTTCATAATAATGACATCAAGAAAGCTTTCCTCTGCTCCAACGAGTGCGCTGCAAGAAATTACATCAACAGATCTTCCCGTCTAGACAACGGGAGAAGATAATGAAAATTTAACGTGTGGCTGAAGCGCCCAGGAAAACAATGATTGTGTAAGGAGCAAACCTCTCCAGCGCCTCCTCCTCTGCCGACATCCCGTACTTCTGCTCTGATGGGTAACGTCAAAGGAACAAAATGTCTTTTGCAGCCACAGAAACTGAACAAATCTGTAAAATGATCACAGGCTACAGGAGTCCGTGCTACATTCCAGCTCCTCGATACTCGCGCTCCTTTAAAATCATTGCTACTCATCCACACGAATAAATAGGAATAAATTACATGGAGTGGATTATGACTGTCCAGAATAATCACCCTGTAATTCTCACATGGAAGTTACAGGTGGAAATCCTCTGGAGTTCTCCATGTGTCCTTCAGAAGGACAGAAAATTTTAAAATGGAGCTTAGCACGTTCCACAAACAGGAAGAAAGGTTCCCTCTCTGCTTTAGTCTATTGACTCATTAGTTGCCCTACACGTAAACAATCTGGGATTAAAAGCTACATTTCACAGAAACACAGCCATTTCTGAAAAGCTTTCCCTGGCCAGAGATGCCATCAGCACAAACCACGCACTAATGCAAGAAGTGGCCGTTTCTGCACGAGTTCATCTCAGTTCACAGCATGATCCACCTTAATAGCAGCACTCACAAAGAGCAGAAACAGAAGTTGGCTAAAAACAAAATCCAGGGAGACTTCAGAAACAAAAGCACATCCAACTGGACTGCAGCAAAACCTTTTGTTCATGTATTTTTTTCATTTCAAAGAGGAAGAAACAGCAAACAACAAAAAATTCAAGAACACTCCATTTACTATCCACATACCATGAGTCAACTGAAGTATGTTTAGGGGAAGTCAAAGTGAGGCCTAAAATTTGGTGAGAAATGCAGCTTGGACCTTGGGTACTTCTTTCTGGACATCTTTTATCTTCACTGAAAGTGTGGTCAACCATTGGAAGGGGCTGTCCAGGGAGATGGTGGAGTCTGCATTCCTGGAAGTGTCCAAGGAATATCTGGAAGTGGCACTCAGTGCTCTGAGCTGGGTGACAAGGTGGGGATCAGGCACACATTGGACTCTGGTCCTGAAGGGCTTTTCCAACCTCAGTGATTCTGGAATTCTGTAATTGCTGGCTTAACTGGGAGCACAGGGAAGCCCTTTGCCACCGGCCCCAGGGAGCTGCCAAGCAGTGCCTGCACGTGGGCAGCTGGGTGCTCTTGCACTTCTGAGAGCCCCTGGGTGAAGCTGGCCTCAAAGAAGGAGCTGAACAAACACCCCAGGGCTGCAGAGCAGGTTGGAGCACATTGCCTGTCCCAAGCAGGCAGAAGACGACTTATCTGCATCCTCATCAACTCTGCAAGCAGCACAGGTCACTCTAACCTGGTCAGCTCCTCCACCTGCCCAGAAAAGGGATTTATTTCAAGCATGAGCTGAACAGTCTGTTGAAAGGAGCTCCAAGCTGCATCTTGGAGCTCTAGTTACTCCAGCTTTGATCAAAGGAACCTGCTGAAAAGCAGCCTTCAAGGTTAAACTCCATTCTGGAATTAAACAACTCTTGCTGTCTATGAGCAGCCTGGCAGGGCACCGGCAGCAGCCGCAGTGCCAAGGTCGGCACAGGCGGAGAATGTCTACTTGAAAATGTCTACATGTCTGAAAAGCTAAGAACAAAACACATTATGTCCTTTCTAACACAGAAAAAGCACGTAAGGCAAGAGCATCCACGATCCTCCCTCTCAGACGAGTTCCAGCAGGAGCAGCAAACCAGAAGGAGCCCTGGAGAGGAGCTGAGCCAAAGCCAGGACTTGTCCTTGGCTGCAGCACTGGACAACAACAGCCACTCCTGCTGCTCCCCCAGAACAGAGCAGTGACAGCCTGGGACTCCAAGGAGAAGCATGCCAAGCAGGAGAGAATGAAACTTCTGCTGGGTGTCTGAGTGTGTGTGCCCAAGGATGGCCACTGGAACTGAGGAACTGTCCAACTGTAGGGCAGCCAGAGCACAACCCCAATGGATGTGGGAATATCCCCAAACCAGGATTTACAGAGGGCAGGAGAACAAACAGCACTCGTTCTGATACTTCCAAGAAAGATGGAGAGGGACTTTTTCCAAGAGCATGTAGCAACAGGACAAGGGGGAATGATTTCAAACTGGCAAAGAGGAGGTTTAAATCAGATATTAGGAAATATTTCTTCCCTGTCAGAGTGGGGAGGCCCTGGCACAGGCTGCCCAGAGAAGTTGGGGCTGTCCCATCCCTGGAAGTGTCCAGCTTGGACGAGGCTTGGAGCAACCTGGGATAGTGAAAGGATCCCCTGCCCACGACAAGGGGTGGAACTGGATGGCATTTAAGGTCCTTTCCATTCAAACTGCTCCACGATTCTGTAAAAATTCTGCTGCTCATTTCACACAGATTTTGTCCCTGAAGTTCTTCTTCTGAAGTAACTCACACCTCAGAAAAGGAAAGGGCACAGAATGAGGCAAAGGGGTGTATCCATATACACAATACTCCTGCTATTGGAACTAGGTCAAGAAGCTCCTTACTACTGGCCTTCCTACTACTGGATCTTAAAGGAGCTTTGAATTATTTATCATCAGAGCAGATGATATTTCTTGTAAATCAATAAGCATTCAGATTTGTGGGATGTTATCTGGTGTACAGGTGCACACATACACACCACAGCTTGGAAAAACAATGGCCAGCATTAAAGAACCACACTTGCATTAAAAATGAGCAGTTCCAGTTATTAATATATTCTCCAACAGGCTGAAACAGAAACAGGAGAACAGAAAAACAAAGTAAGAATGAAACAGCAGCTTCAAACAGAAGAACTTAGTTCAAGATTTAGCTCTACCAGCATTTCCTGTATTATCAAGAGCACGTCCTAAACTTTATCTGCTCAGTCCCCCAGTCCGTAAAATAGAGCTGGATTTATTTTTCCCCTCCTCTTTGTCATTAGAGCCGGTACCATCCCTCTGTCACATGTGGCTCCTGTATCCAACAGCACACTAAGTTCCTGACGGCTCCTGGCACGCCCAAATTAATAATTATTTCAAGAAAATGCCAGATATTCATCAACTCCATGGCCAGTGCTTTGACTGCCAAGGTTTAGCAGTGCCTGCCCGCTCTCTGCACTCCCGAAATCCCATCTCTTCATCACAGTCACCTCCATTTATTCCTGTGTCAGGGGTAATAAACACTGAACACTCACAAACCACTGAACCCATTTCATCCTGCTTCCTCTCAGATTGCACTCAGCTCAAAGTTCAGCAGAAGTCAAGACTTCTCCAAATGACTCGGCTCTCAATGCTGTAAAAGCTGCTTCACACGTGCTCGCTGTGCTTCCAGCAGTCCATGGGGCAAATTCCCAGCACAGAAAGACAGAAAAGATCCTTACACCATCTAAACTGATGTATTTATCCATTCCTTGTAAACTCACGGAGTCACACTCAATCTTGAAGGTCTTTCCCAATGCAAATCCTTCTGTGAGTCAGTTATTAATTAGTGCACATGCCTGGCCTCATCAGCTGACAAAGCAATGAGTGACCCCAAACTTTGATTTCTTCTCCATAAACGCATCACACCACACGCACACCCCACCTCCAGGGGACTCTGCCGTTTCCTGGCCAAACTTCACCCATTTCTGCCCCATTTCGCACCTTCACGCCCCCTGAAGTTCACACCAAGCCGCTGCCAAGTCATTTCACCGCTGCGAAATAATGCTCTTAGAACTGTCGTGAGTGATTAGCAACATTATTTCACCCCAGAGCCCTGTGGGATGGAAGGGATTAGAGCTCAGCAACACCTGCCCACACCCCCTTCCCCTCCCTGCATCAGCAGCTTCACTTATGCAAATTATTTTAATGGGGAAAGTTTACGAGGAGGGAGCCAGAAGCAGGAGCTGTGTAGCTCCAACTTCACAAAACACCAGCCTCAAGATCCTTGAGGCATTATCAGCGCTGAAATCTGAAACTAATATAAAAGCTTCTAAGTACATGAATTTTTCAGGAATAATTACACCAAATTGCAGTGTCAAGGACTTGCCCTTCCACCAGATTGCTGCTGCTGAGAAATTACAAGAAAGGGAAATCAGAGCAAAATCACATCTCCTCGCTCTGACTGCAATTAAGGCATTCGCCAATCATAAATTACTTTTTTTTTTTTAAAACAAACACAAAATTACTGAAGTCGTGCCAATTTTTTTCTAATCTTTCTCAATCTCAAATGTTTAGAACTTTCTTTGCAAGTAGCAAGTATAAACCTTGACTGAGAGACCAAGAACTACAGCCAACACTGACAAACGCCTCTGATTTATTTATTCATTTATAGACTTGGGATGCAATTTTACAGAGATTTTAAATGTTTATTTCCACTATCCAAATCCATCATAAAGTTGCTAAAATTGGACCAAAGATCCTGCCCCAAAGGCCTCTGAATTGAAAGCATGACAGGGTCAACAAGCACAATTCAAAGCACTGGCAGAATGGCCCAGAGCCACCACAGCCCAAAGTGGGTTGTTTTTTTCTCTTTGTACAAGTGCATTTAAAAGGTTTAGCAATGCAAGATTGATCAAAAGTGAAAACTGGGATGAAATATTTGGCCTAAGAATCAGATCTTTCAAAGCTCTTTTAAACAACAAGTTAAAACTACAGGAATGTCCCTGTCTTTTTGAACAATTAGGAAAATCTCGGGTAAAAAAAAACCCCAAACATCAAAACCCTAAATAAAAAAATGAGAGGACTGATGCACAACACAGAATTGCTTCAAACATCAAAATGAACAGAAGAGGATAAAGAAGAAATGGAGAAGCCAGGCTGGAGACTGGAAAACAACAGCAAGTGATGAGAAGGCTCAAAAGGAATGTCACTCCCATGGCTGTCCCAGCCATCCCTACTTGAGACATCAAAAGTAAGTAAGATATCCACAAAAAAATCCTATGATTTGTCTTCTGTTAATTGAGTTATGGGATTGTTAGGTGGGAAAAGCCCTCAGAGATCATCAACTGTTCCTGCAGCAATGCCAAGGCCACCACTGACCCATGTCCCCAAGTGCCACATCCACACGGCTTTTAAATCCCTGTAGGGATGGAGACTCCACCACCACCCTGGGCAGCCTGTGACAGAGCTGGACAGCCCCTTCCACGAAGGAATTTTCCTTAATATCCACCTAAATCTCCCCTGATACAACTTGAGGCCGTTTCCTCTGGGTATCAACTGGATCTAACTCCATCCACTCCCTGGACCCGCCACCCCTCTTCTCCACCTAAAGCTCAGTTTCACGGAGCTGGTTTTCCCTGCTGAAATTGAGGCAGAAACACGACAAACAGCAGCAGCCAAGCCGCATTCCCGGAGCTGTCACTGGGAGGCTCATTCTGCACTCAGCCCCTCGGGACAGCGATGCCTTTCTCCAAAGTCTGAAGCACCGAGTGTTTCATTGGGTTCCCCGGAGCTTTTTAATTTCCCGGGAGGATGGAGAAGCTGCCGGGAGCTCTTTCCTCATGAGCACCTTGAGCAGAGGTAGAACTCCCCCGAGCAGCCAGCAATTCCCAGCTCCCATAC
Organism: Brachypodius melanocephalos; assembly: GCA_013398615.1. NCBI lineage: Eukaryota > Metazoa > Chordata > Aves > Passeriformes > Pycnonotidae > Brachypodius > Brachypodius melanocephalos. The sequence continues at coordinate 3,976,731 of VZSR01003800.1, forward strand.
AGAGATCCCAGCGAGGCTGCAGGAGCTGGGAGTGCAGCTGGTGCCCGTCTGCTGTCACACATCCCAGGCTCCATCCCTAATGACGGCTTTGATCTGCACAGCTCCACCAGATCCCGAGAAATCCCCCCTTTCCCTAGCTCCCTCCTCAATAGGGCACAATATGTGCTGACAGGACAAACTCCTGGCACGCTGGAAGGGGACTCAGGGGCTCTGTGATCCTTCAAATGCTTTCAAAAATTGCTAATTTATTTCTGTTTAGTCAGTACTGGAATGATTTTTTTTTGATAAGTATGGAGTGAAGCTCCTGTGGAAAACAGCTGTATTTTCCAAGCTAGAAACTGCTGCTTTTGCACCAATTTAGTTCAATTAAATTCTGTTATTTGGTCTACGCACCTGGACCTGACGGCTCCTGATAGGCTTTTTACTAATTTTATTAATTACCAACAAAATAAAGCTATTATTGATAAGAAGATTAAACCAGGCCATTCCACATGATTTCACCAGAACAGAAAGCAAGGGCTGCACATGCTTGTCCTGATGTTATAGTTCCAGTGCTGGCTCAAACTATTTCACATAGGAAGGTCTGGGCACTGAAAAGCCATCAGCTATAAAAGGACTAAGAGCTATAAAGTCCATTAATTTTACTGAAAAAACATCTGGGAGATCCTGCAGCCCACCTGCACCAGGCGCCGAATCAAATGAGTGCTTCACACCTGTAACACAACGTCACATTCCAGCAGCTTTCCCCAAAAACACATCCAGAATCATCCCTCTGTTTTTAGTTTTTAGCACAGGAACAGAAGGCTGCCCACTGATCTCCCCCCAGATCACCGTGATTTACCTTTTTTCTTACTTAAGGTAATGATGCCCAAGGGAAGGTCTGTGCTGCAAAACATACGCTGCGATCCTACAGCATCCCCGGGGAGGAGTAATTGCAGCACCTCTCTGAAGGCCAGATCTCTCCTTCCTGTGCCCAGAGACGCTCCAAGCACCAGATGCTCAGGAGCTGAGACAGCTGAGGGCCTCCACTGAGGCTCAGAAAATTCAGCTTCAACTCCTGCACCTGCCCAAGGTGCTACACGTGAACAAAGGTACATCAGGTATTTTCTAACTGGCTCCTGATCTGTGCAATACAGATAATAACAAGCTGACCTTCATCCAGACTCTCATTCTTTGTCTCTTCAAGCTCTGCAAAGGACTTTCATCCTCCTGTGCTCTCAGAGGCCTGTCTGTTATCAGGGTATGGGACACTGCAGGTACAGTAAAAACTGAATTCCCAAGGGGGAGAGAGAGCACCCAAACAGAGCCAAGAGCAGCACCCACAGCAAGCAGGAGCCCTCCCATACAGCCTCCTACACTGACAGGCCATAATCCATCCCCAGGCACGCATTCTTCCCAAGGAAGTGCTGTAGTGCTGAGATATAAAGCAAGTACACGTTGTTAGCAGCCCCAGCATTCTGTATGCACACCCAATTATTTTGAGAGAGCCATTTCTTACTGCCTTCACAACCACACACTTCTGCTGACAGCAAAGCAGGGAGGCTGAAATTCCAACCAAAATTTCACTACTCTGTCTCACCCTGAGCTAATCCACCAAAACCCACAAGTGTTCAGCCTTTCTTGTACTGTTAGCTCAGAAAAAAAGCAAGTCTTTCCCCTTCCTCAAGCAGTTCCCAATGAACATGTGCCTTTTCACACTAGCAATGCTAGATAGCAAGGTAAGCTTTGGTTTACTCATTTAAGCTTCAGATTTTGGACATCAGGAAGGATCTCTTCATGGAAAAAAAGGTTATCAGGCATTTATTGGAAGGGGCTGCCCACGAAGGTGCCCAAAACTGAACAGTTTTCTTGCAGCCACAAAGAAACACCTAGAGAAACACAGAGGGCTGACACGGGCGGAATAGCAACAAAAACGAAAATTACACAGGCAAATTGTCAGGCAAATTTTCCCAGAGACAGCACGGTAAATGAATAAACACAACACGGAGGCGTTAAACACCACCAGAGAAAACACCACCAAAGTCACCCAGACTGACAGCAGAGATGGGAATGTGAGCCTGCAACTCAGAGATTTACAGAAGTTTCACAAGGTGCAAGAACTCCCTGAAGGCCACCTCAAAGAAAGAACTGAAATCCACAGAAAGAGCAAAGTGAGGCCAAGAGCGCAGAATTACAAAATCAGAAGCAAGAGAGAACAGAGTAATGATGCTTAACCCTGAGCAGGAGATGTCACTTGGATTTCAACAATATTCAGCACCAAGAGAGGAGGAAAAGAAATCACAAACAGCTCAGGATAGAATTGGGAAGGCAAAACAACCTCTGTGTTTTCAACAACCCTCAATGAGAGTTTTAACAAGCCAGTTTGAATACTGGGTAAGAAGCAATGGGCACATCAACCACCCTACAAGAAGCAGCTGGGTACCAGGAGCCAGAATTCACCTCTACAGGTGAAGATGGGATAACTGAGGAAAAATGTCATGTTAAAAGCATGATCTTTAAGAAAAAAAGTGACTGCAACATGCTCCCTTTTCCCCCAGCAGAACACAGAAGATTCAGAGGAACACAGGAGACCAAAGAAAAAGATTGGGAGAAAAATCAGAATTAACTTGAAACAGAGGTAATCAGAGCAAGCAGGTTAGAAAACAAGACATGAGATGAGAAATATCTACAGCCTCAGGGAGAGAAGCTTGGACAGATGGATGCTGTGTTTTGTTACCATGCCCGTGGTATTTGTATACCAAAAGCACCCAAAGCTTACGTGATGTTTATAGTAAGAAAGGTTTAATGTCAACTTTCCAGTGGCGCACACAAGAGGCTTCTGCAAGCCCTAAGCCCTCTCTCATTTGTTACCTGATTTCTTGGACCATTTTTCTCAGCTTTGCATTACGCAAATCCTTTACTCAAACCAGAACAAGCCGCTGGCAAATAAAAACAGCTGTTCTATAGTGCTCTTCCACTCCCTTTGAGCAAAATAAAGGAAAATGTAAAATTTACATGGAAAAGTAAAAAACCTCAGCAGCCTGCTGAATAGCCAAAAAAAATCAGAGTGCAGTTAATTTACTCCTTTCCCACCAAAACTTAAGATATTTGAGAGCAATGTTGCAGAGTAAGATTTAGGATTCAGATTTGCTCATACTTCCACAGGGCTGACTTCCTTCCCATTCCAGGCCTGATTTCAGCAGGATATTCTGTCTCTGACAGTCTTTCTGCCCACCCATGTGAATCTCCCTGAAAAACAGGCTTTTAGGAAACAATGTACAACAGAAAGATACCACAGCTCTCACAGCTCTTGGCAAGGCTCTTAGGAATGAAAGGAGGAAATGCAGAAGGGAAGGAAAAGCAGATGACAGAGGATGGAAGAAGGGTTGTTCTGTTTTGGTGCTTAAACCCAAAAACACACTAATCCTCTTCCTTAGGCTCATTAGTGTTTTCTGTCCTTCCTCCCCAAACTATGATATTTAACGATTTCGGGACAAAACCAGTCTGAGGATAATTCACAAAAACTCAGCAATAATCAGCCCTACGGCCAATAAACTCTTCACCCTCATAGTTTATTTGCTGCTAAGCCTTGGCCTGCAGCCTTGGAATTCATTCTGCCGGCACTACAGCTATTTCCTTGTAAACAGGAAGCCCCCTCAAATTTGCATTACAGTAAACTCATTTGCTTCATTTAGCCTCAGCCTTATCTGGGAAAGATAAAAGGGTGCCGACAGGTGTACTGGGCTCCAGCAAGGAGACAAGGGGTAAAATAATCCTTTGTAATATTTCAAGAGGAGATAACGCCAGCGCACAGGACCCGTCCATGGGCTGTGGCTGCCCACCAGAGATAAACCAACACGTACCTGCGAGCAGAGTGCTGCAATAATGCACAGACATTTATTCCCAAGCATGGATGTGATATTCCAGTGACCTTCCTGCTCTCTGTTCCAGTGACAGCCGGGACTGATGGCAGGGATGGCTGCACACCCAACATTACAGAGCCGAGCTCGTGCTCCTCCAAGGAGCTGCTCACAAACACAGAAATAATGAATATCTGGAAAAACTGTTTGATTTCAAACAAGAGAGGACTCTGTGTGTTCTGTTTTTTTTTTACTGTTACTATATCAACCTGCCTTTAACCAGCCGATTTATGTCATTTTAAATGAATCACTTTGCCAGCAATAGAGAATATTTCAGTATACCCAGCACACCATGTCTGCTCTAATGAGAGGGATCAGAAAAACCAGCCAGAAGCCAGCACAAAGATATCTGACACCAGAATAACGGTCACAATTTCCTAGTGTATGAGGAAATCCCTGGTTTCAGTTAGAAGCTGAGAGGTTCAGTCATTTCGGGCACCCTAGAGCCGTTTGTGGTCCCGGGCTGAGGTAAGTCCCTGTTCTCAGTTATGTCCGTGCTTCCTTCCGCTCCTGTGCCGAGGGCCTGGCATGTCCTCGTGCCACAGCACCACGTACAGCCCCAAACCTCTCCTCACTGAAGGCTCCTCACCTCCTGCAGAGCACACAGACCAGGGAAGGTGCCAAGCCATGCTTCTCCTTTCTCATCTCATGCCCACAGGTTCTCCCGCAGGCAGCCCAAGGAGCGAGGCGCTTTGGCCGCCGATCCCTTCACCTTCCCTCCTCCTCTGCAAAACTTCCTCCAGCACCTGGCTGCCATTCCCCAACACAGGTGAACCACCTCTCCCAGGTCAGGGAAACCACCAAACACTGGCACCAGGTAAATCCTGGGTCAGGAGAGCAAAGCACAGCAGGTTCCTCGGGCCTCGTGCTATGCTTGCTACGAGGCTTCCGCCACACTGGGCATGAGAGATGTCGGTGCAGGCAGCAGCTTTGAGCCTCTCCACAAGCACCAACCGTGCTGGTATTTCTCACGGTGTTAGGAGGACTCTTCCTGCCCTGCAACCCTCCATGTCCCACCTTTCACCTGCCCACAGGGGTCACATCCCTGCTGGGAACAGGGAGCAGCACTGCCGCACATCACCGAGGACAGCACTGACATCACCAGAGCACTGAGACACATGAAGCCACCAGCATCCCCAGCAAAGCTGTACCTCGGGATAACAGGGCAAAATTTCATGGGTATTGTGCTGTTTTTAAAGTGGATATACTTAAAGTGGATATATATAATACACACCAGGAGCAAAGCAAACACCTTCGTCTGTCCAGTAACGCCATCCTCAACCAGACCTTAAACACAACGGCCAAACTTCATCACCTGAGGTCTCACTGCCACTGCAAGGGAAATAAACATGGGCTGGGCATCCTTCACCTTCCCCTGATCTGCAGCCTTCCAGCATTCCAGCAGAAAGGCAGGAAAACGAGTGAAGAAGTGGGAAGAGAGCTCCAGCGATCCCTGGCTCAGCAGACAGCTAGGCTAGGCCACCAGCAGGCTCCCAAACTGCCTACACATTCTGCAGTAAAATTTGGTTTAGATTTTTCCTGTTGCAGTATTCTGTTTGCTGGCTGCATCTTCATTTTATATATATGTACCACACACATACAGAGAAAGCCATGAAAAAAAAGGAAAAGCTTAGTTTTAATTTCACCAATAAATAAGCGATGCTCAGGTGATTTTCTAGCAAACACATAACCACGGGAAATAAAAGCTGTTTTTGCAGAAGAAAAGCTGGTTTTAGCACCAAGCCCCAAGCAAACAACCTCGGCTGTGCCAGGGCACCCGTTTGCTTCCGCGGTGGGACCGGGGAAGGTCGGGGCGATGGAGCCCAGACCCGCACCAGCACCTCTGCTCCGTGAGCTGCCTGCTAAGGGCGAGCTCCGGCCCCGTCCTCCTCCCGCATCCCCTGTCAAACCCCATGAAGCATCACCAAAAAAATCGCTCTGCAGAGCGGCACGGCCAGAGCGGCTCGGTTCGGTGCTACCGACTGCCTTGGACGGAATTCCTCACCCGCCGGACGGAGCAGCGGGCTGGGGATCCATCAAACCCCCGAGGTACGAGGGCTCGTCCCTGCGGGGACCGGCGTCCCCTCTTCGCCCGCCGAGAGACCCCGCACAAGTTGTGCCAAATAAACACACGCATTCGACACATCCAGCACATGCAGCACACCCTGCCCGGCCCCGCGATCGCCAAGGCCGGACCCGGTGCCGGCGGAGGCCGCGGGAGCCGGGGCACGGCCGGACCGTTATGTCCGGCCCGGGGAGGGCGCCGGGGGCCGGGCCGGGGCCGCGGCGGGGCGGGCGGTACCTGGGCTCGGGCAGGGTGATCTTCTTGCTGGCCCTGGCCGCCGGGGTGCTCTTGCTCTTCTCCATCGCCATCAGGTAGCTGACATCGGCCAGCACCGCCTCCAGGTCCGCCATGTTCCCGCTCCGCCGCCGGGCTGCAGATGGAGGCTCCGCCGGGGCAGCCGCCCCCGGGGCGGGGGTTGGCGGCGGGCGGCGGCGGCGGCTCCGCCGGTGCGGCCGAGCGGTTCCCGGTGCGCGTGTGCGGAGCGCGGGGGCCGCTCCCGCCTCCCGCCCTGCGCCCCGGGCGGGCGGGCGGCAGGAGGGACGGACGGACGGACGGACGGACGGACGGACGGCGCGGAGGGAGGGAGGCAGGCAGGCAGCGAAAGGAAGGAGGGAGCCCCCGCCGCGCCCCCTCAGCGCCCGCCCGCCCCCGCCGGGCCCATGGCGGCGGCCGGTCCGCCCCCGCCGCTCGCAGCCTGCGCGGCCCCCGCGGCCCCGGGCCCGCCGCTCGGAGCGCGCTCGGCGGCCATGGGCGGGCGGACCGAGCGGGCTGCCCCGCGGCGCCGCCGAAAATCCGGACGTGGATCGGCGGCGGCCGGAGCGGGGAGAGCCCGCCGGGACACAGCGGGGACGGCACCCGCGGGGTTCCGTTCCGACGGGGGGCTCTGGGACAGCGTGCCCGGAGAAAGCCGTGACTGCCCCATCCCTGGAACTGTCCAAGGCCGAGCTGGACGGGGCTTGGAGCAACCTGGGATAGTGGAAGGTGTCCCTGCTCACGGCAGGGGGTGGGATGGGGATTTAAGGTTTTTTCCACCCAAACTACTGTGGGATTCCGTGGTGCCAAAGGGGAACACCAGAGCCAACTCCAGCCGCGGAATGCTGGAGCTGCCTGCAAGCCTCAGCACCCAGTTGAACGCATAAACTCAGAATTAATTTCCTCATAATTTATTAAAACGCGTGCATAACGAAAACAGGATACAAATAAACGCATCTGTGTGACACCCCATCGCTGCTCATTGAACCGCTTGCTGCCAAATAATGATGCAGAACAAGGCACCCAGGTGTCCTCGGGCTCTGAGCAGAGCTGCCTGCTCGTGTTCCTCCTTCAAGTAGTAGTAGCTCCACTGCAGCCGAGCAGATATGCAGATTTCAAGTGCTTTCTTTTCTGAATTTCGTCAAATATGTCATAAATAATTGGCTCAATGAAAGGCTAAGTCAATGACAAGTCTGAAGTTTGAAACTCAGCGTGTTTTGAGCTCTTTTCAAGTGCCGCCACTCCTCCTGCCTACATCTTTATGAAAGTTAATGATGTGATTAAAGCGAGGTAGAGTATACAGCTGGGAGGATTTCACCGTGTGCCTCATAATGAACCGTCTGAGAACCTGCTTTTTGTCGAAAATGTTAATTTAAGCCATCACTTTCCACCGGAACAGATGCACTGGGGAAGGTTTCTCCTCCACCAGTGGCCCCAGAGCAAAGCTGAGGCTCAGGGTGTCCAAGCAAGCGTGGAAGGGAGCGGAGGAGGACGTGGAGGTTCAGGGTAAAGTCTCTCACCAGCCCTGTTTAGAGGTTTCACTGACCCAAGTCACAGCATGGAAAGGTGTATTTTTTCCCTCTGGGCTGGTATTTCCACGGGAAGAGCTGGGTTTCATTTCCTGGAAGGTGACTGTGCAGAGGCAGCAGCACACAGGGAGGATCTCAGCGCTGACCTGAGGGTGTTGCTAAACACCCCAAGCAAACAGAAACCATCGCCGGGGTGAGGAGGGCCCTGTGTTTGCTCAGACGTTTGGATGGCTTTACAGCGGTGGTGACAGCAAAAGCGGCCACCACGATGCCCCTTAAGATTCCTAACGCTCTCCTGTTTGTTCCTGTGCCACGTTTTCACCGTTATTAGCTGGATATTATTGTTGTGTAGACGTCAGAGACATTCCTGGTGACAGTTTCTAGGAAGTGAGGTCTGGTGAGGGCCAAGTTAAGCAACTTGGTCTCTCCTTTCTGCTTTTGGTGCTGGTGAGGCAGCCACAGCACCCACCAGGGTGGTGGTGGGTGATAAGCAAAGGTGTTTTCTGCACTGCTGATTCCCCAGGTGTGAAATGACTGCAGTGCAGTCAGAGGTGGTGGCACGTCCCCACAGTCACCCCAGACCCTGGCTGGGGAGGCAGCTCACACCAGGCTGTTCGTTGCTCACCTCCAGCGGTGTGTAAAACACACACATTCTTCAGTGTTACATTCAGACATTTTAAAGGTCACTGGGACGGGTATTTTTTAATAACAGAGTGGAATCAAACCTGGTTTTTTTCCCCAAAGTGAGCAGAACAGGCAGAGGCGCCTCCTCCTTTTCAGAGAAGTTCAATTCCCCATGTGCAAGCCTGCAGCTTTCCTTAGCCTGTGCTGTATCCCAGGCCAAGTGTTTGCATTGTTCTTGTGTTGTTTTATGCCTCCTGTGCTGGGTTTGGTGCTGGTGAATGTTTATAAACAGTGCTCTGGGGATTCCCCCAGGTAAAGGAAACCCAGAGTTAATCGATGCCGGGGTTAGCAGAGGTCAGAACACGATACACTCTGAATGCATTTAAGTATCTCCTGACATTTCTGTGGATGATGATGGATACTGCTCAATCAATTTAAATTTGTCTCGAGGCCTGGCTGGGCTGCAGGCTCTGCATCCACTGCGGAGCCAGGAAACCAACCTCCCCTCTGCTGCTCCTTCCTTCCAAGGAGCGAGTTCCTCCTACCATCTGTGTGAGATTGAAATGTTTAATTTTGCCCTGCTCTGCTTCACAGCGTGACAGATGATGTTACAGAGAGCTATGAGGCTGTCGTGGATTTATTAGTGCGTCCCACACTGACACCATCCCATCAAGATAATGCTGCAAAACATTACCCAGGACGGAACCACTTCCGTCCTGTTGCCCTCCAAGCTGTGCCAAATCCCTTATCAAATAAGATCTCTGCTCTATGCTGATGCCAACAACATCTCTTGAGGAGAGCGTTCACATAAAAGATCGTTAAATATTATTTTTAAGACGATTTTTACTAATATTTCTGATACACAGCCAGAAATGCACACAGGTAGGGATTAGGAGCATTAAGGAGTGTTTAGCTCGGTTCCCTCCATGGGCTGCTGCTCTCTGGAGAGAGGGCAAATTATTTGCTCTTCCTTGGCAGCACCGGTGGAGAATGATTTGTTGGTGATGGATCCCTGTGGGAATCTGACTCTCTGTGGCTTGTTTATAGTGAGGTTACTTTTTGTGGCAGTTCTGGCTGTACTTTTGGGGTGCCTGACTGAAGATGAGAGGGCAGAACCCCCTTTCCCCATGCTCACCCTAGTGCTCCCAGGGAGCTCCAAGCACTGGGTCACCTGGAGAGGAAGAAGATCCAGCTTAATGAGGTTTTGTGAGGAGTCATCAGGCAGCAATGCTGCAGTGCCTGGAGGCCAGTAGGACAGGAATAAACACAAACCGTTCCTGGGAAGAACAGGACAATGCCAACGCTCCCCATCCCACAGCCTCACAGCTTCAGCCCTGCATCCCAAAGAAACAGCCTCATTCCATCCCCTTTGCCTGTCACATCCTGCACTCTGCCAGGCCCTGGGGTGGCTGTGGCCCCTCTCCCCTCCAGTGACATGTCCATGCCAATCCCACAGGCATTCATTCCTCTGCAGCATCCACACCCAGGCTGGGGTTGCATCCCATCTCCTTAGTGCTGTGCTAATAAGCGGTGAGAGGCAATGTGGAAAACAAATAGAGTAATTAATGGCCATGGCTGCTGCTGCTGCTGCTTTTATTCACTGTCTGTTCCAGAAGGAGCAGTTTTACAGAAGGCAGCCTCTGCCCTCGCAGTGCCCTGGCATTTGGCGTTCCGAATCCCAGGGTCAGTGGAGTTCCACAGCTCTGGCTCCTGGAGAAGCAGGGTGCTCCTGCTGGAGAAGCAGATGCTCCTCTGCATCTCTGTGGATGCCTCCAGCTTGCTCCTGAATACTCTTAACAAAGGCACTTCAGCCACCTCAGCCAGGTAAAACCTCAGTGTTTCTTATCATCGTCATGTTCCCTTTTGCAAATAGCTGACATGATGAGGAGGTTGAGTTTTAATTAGGAAACAAGTGGCAATTCAATTCTCAAAAATATTATTCACCATCAAACATTTGTACTGGCATAGTCAGACTAGCAGTAATTATGTCCTCTGGGGGCAGAGATAAGAGCAGAGTTGAAAGTCATGCAACATCTATAAAGCCTCGCATGAGAAAACACAGGCACGAGAAGACCGGGGCCCCCCATTCGCAATTGCATCACACCATCCCTCTCACCATGTAATAAAAATACCTTACTGACATTTTCCTCTGCACATTTTCTTCCCCTGCCATGGCACACAGCAATGTCCTGGTGCTGCCTCCCACCCCAGGCTGTGCCCTGCCAGCTGCAGCCCGGAGCCCTCGCTGTGACCCCTTGGCAGCACACACGGGGACATCGCTGATGGCACAGCTTCCCTCCCTCCATGCACACAGATAAATGAAGAAGCATCACCCCCTCACCTGGCCAGGGCAAGCTTTAAAAGCACAGGAGCAGCATCAGGACAAATCTGGGTCACACAGAGCCAGCATTGCCACAACAAAACCATCCCGGGTGACTCGTGGAGGCACAGGGGTTACACTGGAGAGATGAAACACCCACTGCAGAAGGGAGAGCCAGGGATCTGCATTAACACCCAGCCCTGGCTCTGTTCCTTAAGCAGCATCACCTGGTACATCCCCACTGCACCCACCCTGGGCTCCTCTGCAGGAACTCTCTTGGGGCAGGAGGGGCAGGCAAATTTGAGCCATTTTCACGTGTAAATCTGCACCTGTGTTCGTTCTTACAGCTCAGTCGTGACATGGACATGGCATCTTGCTCAGACCTGGCTGGAGGGGCTCATTCCAGCCCTGCCCATCGTGGTTAGAGGGGCCTGAGAACCAGGGGTAATGGGGCACTAACCCTCACAGACCCCCCTCTCCTGGGTCACAAGGCACCTTCCTTGTGTCCCCCAGCCTGTGACCATCCCATGTCCAGCTCAGAACTGACCCGTCTTCAAGAGCTCCCTGATTTAAAAACAGTAGAGTGTGTTGTTACAAGCTAAAGCAAATAAACCAAATGAGAACTGGAACGGCAAATGTCTCAAAGCCCCATAAAGAGTCAAAATGTCCCTGTTCAGCACTGTGGTGGGATCAGACACTGCAGGAATATTTTCCCTGCACAGATTGATCAGACAAACAGATGTCAAGAGGGACCCATTGAGTATTCGCTGTTCCACAGGCTGGCTTGAATGTAACTTGATAAAGGGGTGGAAAAAATCAATAATTGCCTAATTTGGCTATAAATTCTGAGGGACAGAAGGAGAAAAACCAACAACTGTGCAGATATTGAAATGGCAGAAGGTAATTCAGATTCTGTCACAGCATCTGTGGAAGGTAAATTGTGCAGTGCTGGAAATGAGAGCCTTCTTCTCCTGGGAGGTTCTGCTGCCCATCACAGGGGTGAGACAGGGGTGGGACAGGACAGGGTCAGTGCTGGAGGTGCTGGGATGGCTCAGAGCTCACTCCAGCCACAGGGAGGAGGGACCAGGTGCAGGGGGAAGGGGTCAGAGGGGCCAGAGGGTGCAGGGCTGAAATCCCCAGGAGCACCAGAGAGGCTGTCTCTGCTCCTTGGAAACAAGTCTGGTTGTGTGGGAAATGCTTTCTAGTTATTTCTCTTCCCTGGCTCTTTGTGTTCCAAGCCTGTTTACACACAAATTGGCATTTACTGCCCTGGCTGATCATTCACCCAGATCCCATCTCACCCGTCTGGTGTCAGCACTGGCCCATGGCGCCTGATGTCACCACAGACAGGGCCAGTGACAGCTGAAAGGAGCACCGCAGGCTGCTCCTCCACCTTGGCTGCCTGGCCCCAGAGCACCCAGGAGCTGCTGGTCCAGCCCTCACACAGGCAAACCCAGCAGAAACATGGGAATGCACTGCCTGCTTGGGAGCGAAATGGCACGGGGTTTATTTGTACTTCTGTCACATCAAAGAGGCCCTTGTTTGAATTCTTCTGCCTTTAGCCTGGAGAAGAAGAAGGGGAAAGATTGGGTCCTATTAATAGCCTCGCATCCCACAGATCCGAGCCGCGCGAGAAGCCATGAAAGACTGCGGCATCTGATTCCCTGAATAAATGAGGTAATTTAGGAAGAACTGCGTGCTCAGCAGCCTTCATTACTGCCTTGTGCAGCTTGGTGGGAGATGACACTGACAACTCACTTCGGTATCAGTAGCACTCAGGTCCCAGAGGAGCTGTGCTTTGCCCAAAAGCATGGGCAGGAGTGCTGGTTGCCACCTCTCCCACAGAATTCCTGATGCTTCAGCAAAAAATCTCTGTGACTGGCACAGGACGAGTGAAAGGAGCACCCCAGCAAGCTGAAGAGCAAGCAAAGAGGGGGCAGAGCTTCCAGCATGGATGCCAAGAGACTGGTGCTGAAGGGAGGGTAGAGGGATGTTTGGGAAATCATCTGTGCTGGGAAGGAGCCAGCAGCGAGCAGGGCTGTGGGATGGAGCTCCAGTCCTGCATCACCAGGGATTGAAAAGGCAAAGCCACTGGGGACACCCCTGCTGTAGGGGAGGGCCAGGAGCTGTAGATGGGTTGGCACGGCGGGGACTTCTGCTGCAGGCCCCTGACACCATCCCACACCAGGATTGTTCACTCGTGAGCTGTGGGATGTGTGGAACACGCCGCTGTCCCAGCTGTGGGTAACACCCGCTGAGGCTCCGGCCTCGGATCTACCGGAGTGCAGGGAGGGTTCTGACCCTGCTCCACAGCGCATGTCCTGGCAGAGATGAGGTTTGTGTCAGCTTTCCCTTAAGCAGATTTTCGGGCTCTAAGTGTCAAGTTTAATCCGAAGGTCCGTGCGGCAGCCGGTGCCTCCAGCTGCGTCACCGCCCCGCACGCAGGTGCTGGGGGCTGAGCTGCCCTTTGCATGTCGGGCCTGAGGTCACCAGAGCCACCGGCTGTGCTGTCCCCAGGCTGCTGGATCTGCCCTTGTGCCAGCATTCAAATCCATGGCCACCTGGTCTCGAGCGAGGCTGGGGAAAAGGAGCCCACGATCCCAGCGGAGCCACGCTCCTTCAGTGCCTTCAAACAGCAAAACAGAAGGGTTTGCAGGATCATAACCCATCCTGTCTGCAGCCCCATATGCCAAACAATTAATCTTCCCTCTCGATGCCCTTGTAAAGCAGACCAGTAAATTGCCTTCATTTCACAGCTGAGGGAACGTGAGGCCACTGCCTGGGCGAGTGGGACTCTCAAGAGTGGGTCAGCGGGCACATCCACACGGGTGGCTGCAGCCCCCCCAGGACAGCCTTCCCCGGGGCAACAGGGACTATTCTCAGAGAGATTTACACGTCAGGAAGCACACTGAATAAACCCTCAGTGACATGAAAAGCGTCTTTCTGCTAAAATGCATCCCCGTGGCCTCAGCATCTGCAGCTCAGCTTGACCCTGTGGCTGGGAAGAGGTACCTCCAACGGGAGAGTGTAGCAGGTCTCCTACAGGCAACAGGCAGTGCCACGTGTTCTGTAAGAGAATTAGGGCAAATTCCAGCACCAAAATCCCATTATTGTGGGGAAGGAGCTGCTTTCCTGATGTCACCATCCCAGCAGAGGCCACTGTCCCCAGGGGAGCAGAGCCGCTGTCCTTCAGAGAGCCAGCGGTGTCCAGAGGGATGAAGGTTAAAGCGCCCCACTTCCCCTTCCGCACGGCCTCTGCCTTTGGAGCTCATCTGGGCACATAATGGACTTTGCCTTCTGACTTAATCTGCTGTAAATCTCTCCCTTAATTGCTCATCATCCGGAAACCTGGAGGAAACCCGGACAGACATTCCCTCCGTGTGAGACAGCCATCCTCTCCCTCCCTGCCCTGGTTCTGCTGCCAGCCTGTGCTCAGAGCCCCCAGCAACCCCAAATCCCCCCCAGCACATCGGAGCACCCAGTATACCCAGTACAACACCAGGGCACCCAGTGCACCCACACATCCAACCAGGGGGAAGCTCCCGATGGGAAAGGAGAGGGCAGCTCTCCCTTACAACCCCCAAAACTAGAGGGCTCTCTCCCCTCACCCTTCCTCAGCTTCTTCCACCCCTAAAAGATCCGAGGGCTCCGTGGGCGAGGGGCAGCTCAGGGGCTGGCAGCACCCGCTCAGCACAAGGGGCACAACCCCCCTCGGGTACTGGGTGTTTTTGGGGGGCTGCTCACAGTCCAAAGCGCCTCTCCCGGCAGCTGCGAGCAGCGTTTCGTTCTGCGGCTGCCGAAAGGAGCAATCCCGTCCTGCAGAGGAGCGCCAGACGTCACACGCGGGAAGGTTGCTAAGTGAGCTGGTCCCTCCTCATGATGCACGACTTCATTACGCGGCTCCCTAAATGGATGTTACACACAAATGACATTTGCCTTGCAGCATATGAGCTCCCAAAATAGCGGGCGGCTCTCCGCGTTATTGCTTTGGTTTTGCCGAACAATGTCCCCATTGTCTGCGGGGCTGCTGCGCCCATGCCTGGCACGACCCTCTGGGCTGGGGGCGTTGGGTACAAAGGGATGGGGACCCCCAAACCAGCCCGGCTGTGCCCGGGGTGGCAGCAATGAGGGATCCGAGGTGTCCCCGTGGCCAGGATGGGGGAGTGGGCTGCGCCTTTCTGACGGGGGCCATGGGCAACACCGAATGCAGGCCCCTCTCTTGCTCTGATCCTCTTCCTCTCCCTGCCTCACATTTCTTTCCTGATCAGGGGTTTTCTGCAGGCTGGGTGTTTCCCCTGAGGAGAAGAGCTCCAGGGATGCTCCAGACACAGCCCTGTTGCTGCACGAGCCTCCCACCACTCAATGCTCTGCTAAAGGGACCAAATCTAGCTCATGACACACCTACGGAGGTGACAGAGGGGACAGGGCATCATGTCATACCCCAGGCAGCCAGCTAAGGCCACTTCTCCTGGCCTGTGGTCACAGCCGCCGTGGCAGCGCCAGGGGCTGCCTGCTCATGTGGCCATTTCACCTAAAATTGCTTAAACTCAGCCCTGGCTTCCTTTGAGATGAACTGAACTGTGCAGAGAGAAGGTCTGGCTCCAGCTCTGCACCGTGCATAAGGTACAAATAAAAAAGAAACAGAAAGGTTATATCCATGCTGAAGAGAGAAATTTGCATTTCCTTTTTCTTTTCCCCCCCCCTATTTCCTAAGAACCTCCACGGCAGCTGATCTGTGCAGCACTGCCCTAATCCGGTGATATATTTTAATCCCATTACGTTGCCATGCGCTCGCTCGCAGCCCGCCCGGGCTGGGAGGAACAGATGTTTCCTAATTGGCACTTGTGCTGCCCAGGGGTTTCCAGCTCGGACAGCGTTCCTCTGCCTCTGCTGGCACTGACAGGAGTCCCTGCCCCACTGGATTTGCACCCTCAGAGGATGTAACAGCGCTGGCTGCTTCTGTGCCAATGCCCCACCTGGAGCTGCTGTTCTCCGGGCCGTGGTGTCCCCGTGGAGGTGTCACAGTGTCACTGCTGGCCGTCCCCGCGGGTGAACCAGGGACAATCGGGGCTGCCCTGGCCGCTCGCCCGAAGGGAAATGCAGCATTTGCTTTTTTCCCATTTGTTTGGGGAAAGGCGTCGGGTGCGGAGGGAGCCCGGGGGCTGCCACTGCCCAGCTCCTCACTCCCAGCACGGCGGAGTCTCCGCTTCCCAGCACATCCCCTTGGTTCTCCATGAGAGTGAGGAGTTTGGGTTCGGTCCTGGGTGTTTCATCACCGAGGGCGGGCGCGTCGCTGTCCTGGCCGGCTGCAATCCCCTGATACTCAGTAATCCCATTATGTCTCCACGAGGCTGCTTCCAATTCTGGCCTCTGTGATGTTTCTTAATTAGCTTTTCAACCGGACAGGGGTTTTACCGGCTGGAAGGAGCTGTGGAGTTTTTCTGTGCCTCACCACCCTGATGTCAGGAACAAAATCAAGGAGCAGAAAGCAAATGGGAGCCTGGCATTGAGGACAAGAACGCCCAGAGCCCGGCGTCCCCCACCAAAGCTCCTCTCTCCGGGATATTTCACTCCTGCCTCAGCCCTCGCATTAATCAGAGCAGAGATTACTTTTCCACATGCCAAAGCTGAACATTGATAAATCACAAATCTGCCCTGAAAACCACAAGGCTTTAATAATACATGCTGTGTTCCTGCTTGGTTTTCCTTCCTTCCTTAAAGCTTCAGTGTTAGTGGCTGGGTCTGTGCGTGGAGGCGCAAACATGAGGCTGGAGGCTCAGTTAAATGCAAAGAAGAAGAAAAAAATCGAAGCTAGGAATCTCATTTGATCACGTGGCTCCTGAAGCTGAAGAATTAAACATAACATTAATTTTCAGAGGATAAAAATCCGTGAAACCCACAGTAAAGCCCTCACAGCTGGCAAGGCGCATTAAGTACCCAAAGCACCCAGGCTGCAGGTGCGATTGAGCTCAGCCCACCGTACTTAAGAATAAACAATTCGTATTTTTCAAGACTGTTGTTTTTCAGCCCATGATTCTCCAACCTGTCCCAGGGGGAATTCACCCGGCTGCCGCTGGCAAAGGCAAAGCAAAGCCATTGCGAGCCGACGGGCACATCTTCATCTCTTCACCGCTTTTTCCTCCTCCTCCTCACCAGCCCATCCCGCATCACCCCCGGTCCTCACGGAGGCGCCTCCAAGAACAGACAGCGGCTCCAGTTGCAAAAAAAACCAGGAAGGGGAAGACACTTCAGTGTCGGATGTGGTTTAGCCAGGGTTTGCATTGGTCTTACTCTTTCATTAATTACTCCCCGGCTAATTGCTGCTGTTGCCCTGCAGGCAGCCCCTCTCCTGTGGGGTTCACCTGCCGAGGGTCGCGGGGATCCCCCCGCTCACCCCAGCATGGTGACCATCACAGGAATTGGGGGGCTGGAACCAGCACGGCCGGCGGCGGTGGGATCTAATCCCCACCATCCTTTTTACTGGGTGAAAAAAAAAAAAAAAAAAATCCCTTCCCCAGCCTGGAGAACAGCTTTAGCTCTGCCGGCTGTTGGCACGACGGCAAAACCACCCACCCACCCAGTGGGACCTCTGACATCTCCCCGGCACCGGCGCCGGCAGCCCCGCCGGCAGCGGGGGACGATGGCCAGAGGGAGGGAGGGGACAGGGACACGGCTGCGGTGGCCGCGGGCTCCGAGCTGCTGAGGCGACGAGCGAGCCAGATGGCAGCTCCACAGCGGGCGTGGGACGGAGGCGATCTTCTGCTTTTGAATAAAAATTTTATAAAAACAAGTTATTCTCTCAGCACATTTCCCCAGAGCCAGCGAGGGGAAAACCCTCCTGAGCAGAGCTGAAGCTGCTTCCAGGTGACCCGAGGGCGCCCACCTGGGTGCACCCAGCCACCAGATGAGGAATTTCCCCCAACGGGTCCCACAGGAGCTGCTCTGGGCTCATTCACATTTTCCACTTCTGCTTTCGGTGCTTTTTCCCCCAGAACTCTCCCAGCCCACCCACAGCCGGGCTCCGGCGTCCCCGCGGGAGCTGCCCTGGCCCCCGGCTGTCAGATTGGACAGGGCTTGGGGCAACCTGGGCTGGTGGAAGGTAGCCCTGCTCATGGCAGGTCGAACGAGATGAGCTTTAAAGTCCTTCCAACCCAAATCGTTCCAGGGTTTCATGGTTGGGAATCTCTGATTCCGTGATTTGGGGTCTCTGCCCCCCAGGAGCCGCCGTTTCCCACCGGCTCTCCCGGCACGCACAGAGCACCGCGGGCACTGCCGCTGCCAGCGCTGAAATCCCGCTTTTCACGGAAACATTCAGGTCTGGGATGATCCTGAATCCTCCCCGGGGAAGGAGAGGCACAGCTTTCCGCAGGGAAGCCAAAGCACGCCTCGCCGAGGAGCTGGCATTTCACGGCAGCGTGTGCCGAGTGGTGAATCGGGCTGGTCGCCCGTGGGCTGGGCTGTCCCCGCCGTGGGGCTCCGCAGGACACGGGGAAAAACCTCTGGCACACGGAGGATTCGGGGTCAAACACGAAGAGGGATGGATCTTGAGAATCCCTAACTCCCTGAGATTCCTGGGATTCACAGCAAAACACCGCAGCCAGGCAGGTCCCGGAGAGGGAGAGGGGAGCGGCAGGAGCCGCGGGGTGCCCGGAGAGCCCCCTCAGGTGCCCCTCACCTGTGCCCATCCCCGGCTGCCCGTGCCCACACAGCCCCAGAGGCACAGAGCGGCTGCCACGGTCACGTCCTGCTGCCGGGG
>VZSR01003800.1:4000774-4114604 GCA_013398615.1 Brachypodius melanocephalos
CCCCGCGAGCGGCCCCGGGGCGGGGGGCTGGGGGTCCCTCAGCTGTTCTCGAAGCAGCCCCGCTGGTGCCACTGCTGGTCCCGCACACGGCGCACGGACTGGATGAGCGGCTGGTTGGCATCCCACTCGTTCCAGTGCCGGTACTCGCCCTTCTCGAAGACGTGCTGGCGGCCCCGGTACCCGGGGTACTCGTAGCCCACCCATCTGCAGGGAGCGAGGCGGGGCTCAGCAGTGCCCACCCCACACCCTCACATCCCCTGGAGCGGGGCAGTGTCCCTGTCCCCATCCCTCTGCCTGCCACAGCCAGGTGATGCTGCCCAGGGCCACTCCTGTGTCACCAGGCTGCAGCCACAGTGCCCAGGTGGGAAATGTCGTGTGCCAGGAGGGGATGGAGAGTCCCACAGCTCCACTGCTGGGGTGGTGGATTAGGGCAAGGAGCCATCATCCAGCCCCAGGGACACTGCCATGGTCCCTATTACTCCCTGTGGGCCAGGGAAAAAGTGGCAGCAGGGAGGGAATAATGGACACGGTGGGCACGAGCAGCACCATGAGAGCAGCTGCCCCACTGCAGTGGCTGTAGGTGCCCCTGCCACCACCCTGGGCAGACCAACAGCAGTGGCACACGGACAGGAACCTGCTGGGGTGTCCCCTGTGTCCCCATCCTTACGTTCCATTCAGGGCCTTGACGCTGGCCACACGGTCCTGGAAGCCGTGGGCCCAGAGGCTGGGCACGTCGTCATCCACGATCTCCATCTTGCGCCCGGTGTACCCCGCGTTCTCAAACAGGTGGATCTTGTGGTCGGCGCTGTCCTGGGGGAAAGGGCGGCTCAGGGGCTGTCCCCAGAGTCCCCCAGTGCCGTGGCCAGCCCAGCACAGCCCTACTCACAATCTGGAGGGGCCGGAGGGACATCAGGCTGTCGCTGCTGTGGCTGTTGGACCACGAGTCCCAGCGGGGGTAGTCGCCCTTCTCCAGCACGAACTGCTCCCCGGCGTAGGCCTGGCGCTCGAAGCCCAGCCACCTGCAGGACCCCAGGGTCAAGGGGGATGCTCTCCCTGCCACGCCCTGGGGCTGCTCCATCTCCCCCAACCCAGACTTACGGGCCGGACTCCACCTGGATGGAGCCCACCTTCTCCATCTCCTTCTCGGTGATGTTGGGGAGCTCCTCTGTCAGCTCACACCTTTTCCCTTGGAAATTCTCCAGCTCGTAGATGGTGATCTAAGGTGGGGAGAGATGCTGTCAGCCCCCACAGCAGGGGAACAACCCAGGAAATGGGGGTAGCAGTGGATCAAAGGGCTCTGGCCACGTCCCTCCCTCCGGGCCATCCTGTGCCGATGTCACTCCTCTCCCTGACAGAGCTCTGGGCTGAGATCTGGCCAAGGGTGTTTGTTTGGTAAAGCACAAGCTGGAATTTTGTCCATGACAGGCTGAAAACCAGCTCAAACACAGCATTGGAAACATGGAAAGTTTGGGCTAAGAGAATTCCAGAGCCATAGGCTGCCTCTCCTACCCCCGGCCTGGTCATTGCCCATCCTTTCCTTATCACTGCTCCCTCCAGATCCAACCATGCCCTTGACCTGGCCTGGCACAAGCTCTTTATTCAGTGTTTATTTCTAAGCCCTGCCAAGTGCAGAGACCCCAGAGAATCCAGCAGGCTGCCCTGCTCTCTGTAGAGCCTCGAGACTGAGCTGCAGGATGGGCTGGAGCCAGTCCCAGTGGCCAGAGTGTAGCACAGAGCAGGGCCCAGTGTGCCCAGCACCATTCAGGGACCAGGAGGGTCAGTGGGGTGACCAGGCATCCCCTGGCACTGTCCCAAAGGGGTCCCAGCTGCAACACCTGAGCCTGGGACAAGGGCATTGCCTCCTGCACACACCACACAACAGGGGACAGAGGTGACACACAGGTTCCTCAGGAGCCTCTGCACACCCCAAAGCAATAAACAGCCCCAGCTTCTGGCACCTCTCTCCCCCACTGGCAGGATCTGCTCCCACCTCCAGCCTTCTCTGTCCTGAAGCAGCTTTGTGGGAAGCTCTGTATCCACCACATCCTCTCCAGCTGATTTATCTTCAACCAACCCTCGAGCTGAATCCAAACCTACAAACACTCCTGGGGAGTTCCAGTGCCTGTGCCCACAGCTGATCCCACTGTGCCAGGGTACTTCATCTCCTGGATTAAATCCCTGGGCAGCTGCACACCAGCCTGGCCAGCCAATGTCCTTGGCAGGCAGGGAGCAGGGTCCCTCCAGCCAGGCAGCAGCAGCAGATCCCCAGCCCCAGCTGCTTCCCAACCTGCAGCACCCACAGGGCCACCACCCACTGCTGTCACTCCTGTCCCCAGCACCACCTGCAGTGCTGCCACTGGTTCCAGCCTGGTGCTGCACCCCACGGCTCCACCCAGCATCCATCCATAACCAGCTGTCCCCAGTATAGCCCAGTATACCTTGTAGTTGCCACCTCGCTCGCCAGCACCCTCCCCAGTCGCCATCTGCTCGGGGGGACTTTGCTGCTCGGTCATTGTGCCTGGAAAACCCAAATTGCAGGAGGTTAAGGCGGGAGGCACCGGGATCTCCAGCCGGTGATGAAACACAAAGGATGGAGCTGGCACGGGAAGAGGCAGCAGGGGTTAGCACAGACCCCGATGCAGCAGCTGTAAACCCCCAGCGATGTCCAGGCTAGGAGCAAGCTCCGTTATCCATCCTCCTCTCCCTCCTGCACACGGGCCCCAAATCCTCACCCAGGCACCCGCAGGACTGAACCGAGCCATGTCCCGAGTGACACGGAGCCCTCTGCCCGGGGCAGCTCGCCCAGTTGTCACTAAACTCCCATCTCACAGCTCAGCCTTTGCTCCCAGCAGGAATTTGTCAGCTTCCAGCTGCTGACATCTTTCCCCACAACATAAACCCGACACCTCTCCCTGGCTCCAGCATCCGGGGGGACTCCAAACCCGGCAGCTGAAGCTGCTGCTGCCTTGGCCGGGGGGAGGAATGGTGATGAGAGCCCCCTCCTCGCTCTCCAGGAACATCCACGAAACTCTGCCCAAACATCGGAACACGCCTTCCCCGGCCACGCCACGCTGACCAAAAAATGGGGCTTAAGAGACGAATAAAAGAGTTGGATCAAGGTCCTGAATCAAACCCCGCAGCTTCACTTCTCGCCACGCAGGAGCCAAACCCTTCGCTGGGGGGGAACACCTGGGTTCGGACACACAAATTCTTTGTGAAAAGCCCCTTGCAGTCCCCGGCGCTACCTCTCCGTGTGGTTCCGCTGTGCCGGGCGGCGCGGGCGGCCCCGCTATTTATGGGTCGCTTCTGAACAGGACAGCAGAATTCCCCGAGCGCTGATACAGCAGCTGCGTCCACGGAATTCCATCCATGAGATTTCCTCTCAATAGCGCTGGGAACGCAGCGAGCTATGGAAACGTCATTCGGATTTCTCGCGGCCGCCCCTCGGACACGGGCCGCTCGATTTGCAGAAGATTAGCG
The DNA here is from genome assembly GCA_013398615.1 of Brachypodius melanocephalos. Classification (NCBI taxonomy): domain Eukaryota; kingdom Metazoa; phylum Chordata; class Aves; order Passeriformes; family Pycnonotidae; genus Brachypodius; species Brachypodius melanocephalos. Next base: position 4,004,255 of record VZSR01003800.1, read on the forward strand.
TCGAAATTCACATCAGCACGTTCACGCTGCTTCTTGCCAGGTTCTCTGGAAAGCTCTGCCATCAGCAGTTCACGGGAGGGTTTAGCCTGGAAACCCGAGCGCAGCGCGAAGCAAAAACCGGGCAAAATATCCGCGTTTGTGTGGGCTCCAGAGCAAGGTGTGACGCAGGGCCGGGGTCGGCTCCAGGAGCTCGGCAGGATTTCCAGATTGTCATCCTTGCTTTAGCTTTGGCCCCAAGCAGGTTCTCTCCATCGAGTCCCTTTTCTTTCTCTGGCTCCCTCCCCAGCATTTCCCAGGAACACATCCTGGGGTGTGTGATGAGGGATTTCTGGAGCCTGGCACAGAGTTTGTCCATCTTCACAGGCACAGGATGATGTAAGGGAGGAGAGCAGCCCTCCCACACCAGGCACCAAACTGGGAGCATTTCACTCTGCTGGTGGCAGGCCTGACACCCTCCTCACCTTTGAGAGTCCCTTCAGACCCAAACCATCCTGATTGCTCAGGGAACATTTTATTCAGCTGCACATATCTCCATTTACTACAGCCCTCATAGGTTTTTCTACCTGCTCTGAGTGTGAAACCAAGAACTACCCATAAAACCTTTACTGAAATTGCCAGGGAAATTAATCCCCTGGGCCAGGCTCGACAAACTGAATGGGAGAGGGATGGAAACCTCTCCTGTTATATTTACATGTGTTAGAATGAGGCCCTTCAGCCCCATCCCATCCTTGGCCTCGCTGGGTGATGCTCCAGGCCTGACCCAGGAGTGTCTCCAACTCCTCCCCGCTCTGCCCATCCTGTGGTTCCTGATGAAGATTTGCTGTCCCACAAGGTGCCACAGCTCCAACAGGCACAGACTGAGGAGGATTGGATTAATTTCTGTTTTACCAAACACCTCATCTGTCCTCAACAAATTAGAAACACAGAATTTCTCATGCCAGTCCCTTCCTTCCCAGCGTTCTTATTCACTGAGCTCTGCCATGGCTGCAGGGCCCTGACCTGCCTGTCCCAGCTCTCCACACTGACAAAGCAATTCCAAAAACATGACAGAAGGGGCACTGGATCTCCTTGATGCCTCTCCCAAACAGACTTCAATTTCCTCTCTCTGTCAGCCTCTTAAATCCCTTTGAAAAATGACTGTTAGAAAATAAGATATTTTTTGTTAATACCTGGCAAAGCTAAACTGGAACTGTGATGGTAGAGAACAAAATAGAGCAGCCAGAATATCTTTATTCCCTAGGGAACTGCGTAATACAAAATATAGGATTTCTATCACACAATGTATTTTCTGTGACCCAGACTGACAGACTCTATAAGGCCACGTGAGCAATATAAAAGCTTAATCTCCACAAGAGCTCCTTCAAACCAGATTTGATACCATTTTGTTTAATATGGAATGAGGAAACCCCATAAACCACCAGACCTTGGCTCTCCTCCTCCTCTGCCAATCCCACCAGAAGAACCAGAAGTTATTTCAGATTGTATTTTTGCAATGCATTTATACTTGAGTGAACAGGACAGCCATGGAACAGAACTCACCACCAGCTCAGGAAGGATTCCCACCCTCCGCCCTCTCCACTGCCAGGGTGAGCAGAACCAGGTCTGGACTCTGCAGCCACTGCCAGAACATCCCAAATCCCACTAAAGCTCCATGGAGGTGGTTTCATAGAATCACAGGATGGTTTGTGTTGGAAGGGACCTTAAAGCTCATCTCATTCTGCCCTTCAAACCTTCCACTAGACCAGGATGCTCCAAGCCCTGTCCAACCTGGCCCCAAAAGACTTCACCTCCTACAAATCCATCTTTAAAAGGATTTAAAGCAAATACCTGTTTTTCCTTCTCAGCACTGGGCTGAAGGGATGGATCCAACACATCTCTCACTTGGCTGCAGCTGCTCTTGCAGCAGTGTCCTTCAGGGAGGTGCAGACAGTGACCTCAGGCTGACAGGGAGCACAGTTATGGTGACAGCTCTGCATTTCACTGGACTGGTTTGTTTTACCCCCAGAGCTGGCTTGGGGACAGCAGTGACAGCGCTGGGAACTCACCCCAGAGGCAGCACCCCAGAACTGCCCATCTCCCCCTGAAACAGCCTATCCCTGCAAGAAATCAGGGATTTGCTGTTCCAAACCTTTTACAGGTCACACTTTGTATTCCCAAATCTGCCCCACGTGCATTTCAGTTTGCAAATAACTTGTTTGCAAGCAAGGAACGGGGTGAAACAAACTTCTGTGGGAGTGAAAAGGGATGGTTTGTAGGGGGTAAGTCCTACGGAAAGTCTTGAAATGTTAAAGGTTGGAGAACCAAACATTGGTTCTTTCTCTGCAGGAAGTGAAAGGCTCTGGTGGATGAGGACCAAACTGAAGATTCACTGATGTTAAAAAGTGAATTTGCTAACAGAAAAGTAAAAAGGAAGAAATCCACAACTGGGAATTCCAATAAAAAGCAATGGAGCAGCCGTGCAAGTCCCTGACATTCCATCTGGAGCAGGGATCATGAGAGGAGGGCAGTCAGAAGATGTTCCTGAATCCTACAAAACCCAAAATCCCACCTTTAAAATCCAGTATTGATGTGGCTTTTTAAGTAAGGAGGAACAGCTGAGGAGTTGTGAGGGAAGAAACAAAGGAACTGCCATCACCTTCAGCATCACTTTTTGGACAAGAGCTGAACCTGGCTCCAGGACAGGATCCAGGAGTGAAGGAAGCAGCACATCTGAAGGAACCTCAGAGCTCACTTCCATCTCCAATAAGCAGCAGGAAAAAGCACATAGCAACAAAAGTGAAAGCATAAAAAATTCCAAGAAGCATCATTTGGAATTAAAATAGAATTCTATAAAGTGTATTACAGTCTGTTCTATCATTTAAGAAGTAATAACATATTTATATATATTTTATTACAGTGATAACCCGAAGAGAAGGAAGTAGATATTTAATCCATGTACAATATAAAGAAATAACAGAGCAGAAAAAAACACTTTCCCATCCAAAAACATTCTAAAGATGCTCTTTAATTAGACATTTAAGCATTAAACATTTCTCAGTAGTAGGTTAAACTACTCAATACAGTAATTTCAGTGCATTGTCCAAGCAGATGTGGAAATGCAAACACATTCAAGGGCTGTGTGGAAATCTCGTGTCCCATCCCCTCAGTTTCCTCAACACAAACAGTTATGGAATTTCTGGCCTAGACCAAGAACCAGTAAATCCTCCAGCTGTTGGGAACGCAGCACTGTCACCTGTGGAAGTGGAAAACCCAGCCTGTGTGAATGTTCCTGTGAGCAGGGCCTGATTTCTGCATATGGGAGGAGACTTGAGGTGAGTGAGAACAGCCACCATCCTCCTCCTCACCTGCACGTGCTGCTCAGGTGAGGACACACCCATGGAACCCTTGGGTGCTGCCACAGGAACACACCCCAAAAATCAAGCCAAGAGTCACCTTTTCCACCATCACGTAAAGGAGAGGGAAGGGAATCTGTGCAAGGTTTTCAAAGGAGCTGGTCAATGGTGGTGGCTGCGCTGACACGGCCCATCCCCAAATTCCATCGGAATCCTGGGGATCACTGCTCTGTGGGGAGCAGAGGGGCTGCCAAAATAACAATGGCAACAGCTCCCATGAGAAACAGGGCAAAGCAACAGGGAAAAAGACTTTTACATCAGACACACGTCTCCATCTCATCCCCAGGGAGCACAGGGAGCTGCCACCGGAATAAAATCTGGGAGCGAGAGATGTGCAGATGGGACTTGTCTCCTGCCATCCTGCTGTTATTTCCTGCAGACTGGGCCTGCAGATCCCTCCCCTGTGATTCCTCCATGAGGTGAATTGGCACATGGTTTTGGCAGCTCCAAGCCTGACAGACAGCGGCCTGGGCAGGCCCCACGGGAGCCACGCTCCCGAAACGCTGATTGGGAAAAAAAAAAAAAAAAAGACAAAAAGGAAAAGGAGCTGAAGTGCTGGTGCTTTGTGGTTTGTATCCAGAGGAACCCCTCAGCAGGACGTGGGGAAAGCAGCCCAAGGAGCTCTGCCAGGTGAGGAGAGCTCTCCACTCTCCTTTTCCCTCTTCCTGCTGGAGCCTGAGGAACACCTGGAATCATCTCTCTCCCTGGGCAACACCTTCAAAGGTTACTGAAAGAGCACTTATCTGGGGCAAGAATCGAGTCTGTCTTCCATGGCCATGGTGGTTGGTGTTTCAGAATGAGTGTCCAGAGACAGGGAGTATCTGAGAATTAGGGATACCCAAACACCCGTGTGGTCCAGGAGGTCTCTACTCCGCTATCAGCACATCTCGCCAAAGGAAAGACAGGAAATCATCTGAGAAACTGAAGATTACATTTAGGTTATCCCACAAAATCAGCATAAAAATAAAAACTTAAACCTGGTATTTACAGATTAACAAATAAAAATATGAAGTGGGACTATCTGAACTGCTATTAAAGTGACATTCAACAATTAATTGGAACCCTGACATGGGTGTAACATCCTCCCTCTTCCCTTCCTTTTTTGTTATAAAAACAGTATTTACATATTTTTACTTTTTTTTTTTTTTTTCTTTTTAAGAGGACTGGTTTGACATTATTGCTTGATCCTTTTTAGGAAAGACATTCCAATGAAGCAATTATTCCACATGCTGACAAAACACAGAATATACCACTTCAAGAGTGACAAAAGTTAACATTTTGTTCATCTAAAAATTATCTCCATCTGCCAGGTCAGCAGATCACATGTAAATACAAGCCAATCAAAAATACATTTTACAAAAAAATAATCAAGTTTCCTTTTTCAATATGGCAGTAAACATGATTTGTTCTTCCACTCTCACCTTCCACAAATTTCATTCTAAACAGGAGCTTACTATTTGTTCACAAAAAAAAAAAAAAAAACCAGAAAAAAAAGGATAAATTTGATTAAAATTATTATTTTCATAAACAAACACAAAGCCCAGCCAGACACATCTCCCAGAGGTGAACACCTACAGAGTCTGTTCCACAGTGAGGGGAGTTCCCTGGATCACAGCACTCCCAAATATCTCCGTTTTCCAAGACTTTCTGAAGTGCTAACTGTGACCCAGGGGGGTTCTCCTGGCACGCAGGTCTGAAGTGCCACTGTCCCCCCAACCTGACAGACACAGCTTTGTATTTGACTTTGTATTTGACTATGAATTGAAGCAGCTTTTCTCCACAAAACAGGAAGGCACCATGCACAGAGCAGTTGAGGCAGGAAGCAAACAGCAGCAACATGACATGGGGGTTTAGGTTCAGATGAGTTAAGGCTTCTGTTAAACTTCTTTATCTTCTCCTAGTTAGAATCACTGTCTGGAAAGGAAAACAGAAGGAAGGGTGTGATATGGTCAGGCAGCTGGAACAGGAACCCCTTAAAATGCGTTTTCTGTTGTAGTGCCACCTTGGTCTCTTCTATTTAAAGCATTAAATGATTAAGAGCTGCCCAGAATTGTGGTGAAACCACAGAAAGTTTTCAAACTCTGGGAAATTCCAGCTCCAACAGAGTGAGGGTTACCAAAATCAAATTGTGTGCAGAGAATCAGTGGAACTGTGACTGGGAGTGGAGGGGCACTGGCCCTGACACCCCTGGGACACAGGGCAGGGTAAGGGCAGTGTTGGTGGGGCCACAGTGGTGACACCAACACATCAAAGGAAATGTGAGTTTGTCACTGCACACCTGCACTCAGCAAAGCCCCCCTTCCTACCCAAGTACCTTTTCAAACCTGATTCTCATAATGGCTCTGTCTCTTCTTTGATTTCAGCTCCTTCAGCCACTGAGGAGACTTTTCTTCTGACCTAAGATATTAAAAAAAATACTCTTTATTCTTTCATTATGAGAACTTCTGACAGAAACAATATTTAAAAAAAAGTAATGTACAGCTCGTTGCATCGTTTTTTCCTTCCACCAAGAAGAGCATGAGCCTTTTCCTGACGCTGGGATTCTCTCACCTGTCCTCCTTTTCCACACTGGAGGGCAGCACTCTGCTGCCGGGAGTGCCGAGCTGTGCTTTGGGGGATTTGAAGAGCTGAGCAGAGCCGACGTCACCAGTGCTCTCAGACTCCTGTCTTTTCCGCAGTTGGGCCTAAACATAAAAATAAACAAAAAACAATTCTTTTAAACCAGAATCCAGGCTTTTTTTTTTTTTTTTTTTAATGCAAAATGGATCACTCCATATCTATAAAAACAAAAAAAAAATCCCTGAAATGAGTGAGGGAACTCCTTATTAAGCACCTGCAGCTACTGAACTGGTTCATCTCCCACCTACTGGGCTCTGCCTGAGCTCACCTTGAGAACAGAGTGATCCATCCCTGGGAACACAGGCAGTCTCTGGGATTGCACAGAAGATGACCTCGGAGTGTGCTGGATCTTGTCTTCCTCCTCAGAATCTTCCTGTTGCATAGTTTTCTTCTCTTCTAATTAATTGTTAAAACAAACAAAACAAAACAAAACAAAAAAAAGCAGAGGGGGGAAATCATGAGCCACCTGTTCATCTCTGCCTTGTTCGAGGGCAGCATTTAAAAACTGCCTTTTACAAACTCCTGCCCTTCCACCCAAGCTGATCACAACTGATTATTCCAGGCAGCTGAGGGGTTACCTGTGGAATCTTTGAACATCCAGCCATTATCTTGTTCTTCTGTCAAGGAAAACCTGTTCTCCAGGTCCAGCCCTCTGCTCCTGCGCAGCGAGTGCGACGCGGGCGCCCGGCACCGGCGCTTCTTGCTCAGCTGCACTCGAGTCTTCAGAGCACTGGAGTCCAGGACAGCTGTGTGCTGGAGAAAAGCAGACCTGGGAATGAGCTCCACCTCCTCCACAGGGAAATCCCAACCCACTTGATTGCATTCACCAATTAAAAGATGTATTTGACCGATTTTTATTATTGTAGTCACTTAAAATCATACTAAAGAGAGTGTATGGTGAGGACATGGTACTTCATGGCTGTAATCCTTTGATCTCTCTAGGTTGTGGATACCAGAATGAATAATTATACCTGCATGAATAATTTGCACTAAATTAACACAAAAGATTAACTGCAATAATCAAGAGTTTGGTTCCTCAAGTGTTTTATGGATACAGGCCTTGATAGTTGGCAGCAGCTGAAGGCAAATCCCAAGATCGGGATCTAAAAAGAGCAACTACACAAAATTCCCTCGGACTGCAGAGCTGCAGCTTCCCTGCCAGCCACAAACACTCAAAGCCACTCACCAGCAACAAGGACACTCCAAATTTAGTGTCACAGGATTCAGAAAACTTCTGTGATCAGTCATTTCCAACACATCCAATAAGCAGTAACATTTACAGAGCAAACCAAGGAGCTGTGATTTATCTACTTGCTTAAAGCAATTTGCTGTTACAGATTTGCCTGTAACCACCAAATATCCCTGAGTCTCCCCTTCTCCAGAAGATGTGGGTTTGCTCTTTTTTTCAGAAGATTTCAGGTCAGGAATAAACTACTCATCACACAGTGTTTTCCAGCTCCACTTGGAGCTAACGATGTTTTACAGAGACGTCTTTAGTGGCCCAGGGACAAAACAGAACATTCTGGAAGTGTTCAAGCACTGTGTGGATGTGGCCATGTTAGTGGTGGCCTTGGCAGTGCTGGGAGAACAGTGGAACTCAATGATCTTAGAGGACTTTTCCAAACTAAACAAAGTTCTTGCAGCACTAGACCTCATGAACTGTGTATGGCCTGAAACTCCTGGTCTTACACCAACAGTGAGATTCTTCACTATTAAAAAATCCTTTAAAGCTACTATGGGAAGAAATCAACTGTAAATAAGAAAAATATTAATGAAGGTCTTTATGGCCTTAAATCTGCATGGCTGGCAGCACAGCAGTCACTGGCTGTTTGTGTTATTTAATTATGCTTCCAATATTCATCCCTGGAAGTGTCCAAGGCCAGGTTGGATGGGGCTTGGGGAAATATGGTCTAGTGGAAAGTGTCCCAGCCCATGGCAGGGGGTGGAACTGAATGAGCTTTAAGATCCCTTCCAACCCAAAGCAGTTTGGGATTCCATGATGAATTATCCAAGGCCAGCAGCTTTATGGAATCTCTCAGAACCTGAACAGAGAGACTTAGAAGAGCTCGGTAGTTTTGATCCTAAACTTTTCAGGCAGGAAAGCAACCGGGAAAATTCAGTGTGGGAAAGGCAGGGCAAAACTGATGGCAAAGTTTCCAGCAGGAACTGCTTTGCAGTGATTAACTGAGAGAACACACGGTGGCAACTTACATCCATGAAGGAGAAAAAGCTCTTGTCCTCAGTGTCCCCTGCAGGAGGCAAATCAGTGCCATCAGTGGAATCCATGTCCGTGCTGGAACGGTCCAGGCTGGTGCTCCTTTGGTCTTTGGAGAAGTCATGGTGCTCAGCCAGGGAGGGAGGCTCTGTCTGTGAGGACAGCGAGGATGGGTGGCTGCCCGGGGGCTGCTTCCGCCCTGACACCACCTCATTGTCCAGGGAAGGAGACTCTCCCACAAAGCTGCAAATGGAGCAAACGGAGTCTGTGAGACCTTGGGGGCAAACAGAGACCTGCAAGGCTGCGCTGGATCACACGTGGTCAGCAGGAGTTAAATAAAAGCGGAAGGGAAAGTTTGAGTAGCAGCAGCAGGGTGTGGATCCCTTCCACTGGCACAGCCCTCACCCCTTGGATTCACAGGGTGTTGGGGATTGGGGTGTATTCCAGCCAGGCAGAGGATTTTTTGTTCCTTCAGGAATGCTGGAGCTGAAGAGAGCTGGGCACCAGGTGGCACCCTAAGGCAGGGCTCCATGGGCAGAGCTTCTCGTGCCTCGGGAAGGAGGGCAGCAGCACCTGCTCCCCACTGCTGGGATGCTCCCAGAGTATTCCTAAAATTCCTCCCGTGGCCTAGACTGACAGGAATGAGTTGCAGGATCAGGACTGAAAGCTGGACACAGTTGTGTCTGCCTCTGTCACAAAGGCTGGAGTATTCCTTGAAATAGGAAGACTCTACTGTCAATAAAAACTGGACTGTCTTGCTTCTAATTCCCACTTAAAAAAACCCCCCCAAAACCTAAAAGATTTAGTTCTGACTTTTTCCTCTTGATCTAAGTCTTTTGTCACTGAGCACCATTTCTTGGGCACATATCTGGGATAACTGTTCTAAACCTAAAAACCCCATGTATATATCAATATATGCATATCTTTTAAGCAATAAACCTTAGTATTTGGTACAGCAATCCCAGGAGAAAAACACTCAGGAGTTTACTGCTGGGTAACAGCATCCCATCAGCACCAGCACATGGTACAATGTCCAGTCTGGCAGAGCAGACACTGCCCAGAGGGTTTCCAGCACACAAGCAGAGGGAATGCTGCTTCCCTCCTTCACCAGTGGGCCCCAGGATAATTAAGAATGGCACTAATGAGCTCTGGGGGAAAGTTTTTGTCTAGAGTTTTTGCTTCAAATGACATTTGGTATCTGCAGCATTAGGCTTTAGAGCCACTGCAATATGGAAGAATGGAGAGGGGAGGGAAAATCTGCAGGACCTTTCATGGAAATTAAAGCGTGTGATGAAAGGATCCTGTTGGATTTGCACGTCTCCAAAAAGTCTAAGACCTGCTACATCCCAGGGCTGCAGCTGATACAATTCACTGAGGTCTTTAAAACTGAAATATTTGAGAGCAAGATGTGACAGAAATCCAGCTGAATTAGCATTGGTTGGTGGTTCCTCATTCCCAAACCATCCCAGTGGATTTTCCTTTGGAGTTCCTACACAATTACAGCCCCATACACCAACCCCTGTGGCACGGCTCATCCCCAAACGTGGGAAGGATGCCTGGAGTCCAAACCCCGTTATGTGCAGTGGATTCTTTCCACTGAGCAGCAAATTAGGGGGAAAATTCCCTTCAGAAAAAAATGAAATTGAAAACGTATTTTCAGTTCTCATTACTGAGATATATCATGCACCTCTTTCTATTACTTCATTAAGATTTCAGGGTTTGTGAGCACATCCATGAGCTGCCCCAATGTTCCACAGGTGCATTTATAGACAGTTCTGAGAAATCATCCCTCGTGTGGAGCACACAAACCCAGCAGGATAGTTATCACAATGGGTAATAAACTGACAGCCTTCCTCACTTCCAACTGCAATTAAATTTAATTAGTTTTAGTAAGACAGTGTATAGAGGCCATAAAGAAGGTGTTGCTTCAGCCTGTGAAATGAGGAGTCAGAGCTGTATGGATACATCACCTAAAACCAATTCCTTTCCTCTAAAAACCAATAATTTTCCTTATGAAGACTGTTCTGACCTAAAAGAGTTTTCTACAGTGCCAACTTGGAAAAGTTTATTAAAGGACTTCAGAAAAAATTAAATAAAATATTTTAAATAAACGAAGAAAAAATCCAGTTAACATCTCCAAATTGAAGGAGATGGTTTCAACTCTGTCCATCCCAAGGAGTTACTGGCCAAAGCCTACTGGAACCAGCCCAGAGGAGCTCCTTACACTAATTCCAGCAGTGACCCAGTTCTAGAGGAAAATACTCCTTCCTTCACCTTCCAGAAGCTCATCTAGGAAAAGGACCTAAGTGCTCATCTTGTTGTCATAAAGTCATGGCTTTTGATTTCAAAATTCCCTTCCTCTCCAAGAGAAAAAAGTGTTCAAATGCCAAGCAGAGGTGGCACTGCTTGGTTTAATGGCCACAGTGGGATCCAGGTGAAGGCTGGACTCAGTGATCTTGGAGAGATTTTCCAACCTTAAGGACTCTGATTCCCTGCAGATGAGGTCATTCATAGAAGCACGAATGGAACACTCCTAAAACAATCCCTCCATGGCTCCAATCCTGGGAAATGCCCCAGCCTGGAGGTTCCCCCAGCACAGCAGGAGGCTGTGACACCGTTGGGTCCCCGTGGGATGTGACACCGTGGGGCTGGCAGCGGAAATGCTCCGAGGGAAGCGAGCCAGGCCAAACAGGAAAACTGAACCATCAACATCTCCTATGAGTTCCTGCCTCCAGCTGGGCTGAGGAGGAGGCACCAAAGGCAGAGCCCCGCTCACAGCACCCACAGCAACATGTCTGCACTGCTCCTGGCAGGGACTTCATCCAAAATAAACTGCAGACAAAATGCACATTTGATATATTCCAGGAAGACTTCCATTATTTAAAAGTACATTAATCTCATTTCTCTTCAAGTGCCTGAATTAATACAGCAGTAATTCCCTTGCAATGAGCTGTAAGTCAAAATAAAGCAGAGCAATGGGGTGGCAAAATGCTGAAGAGTCTCCACACTATCACCATTATACTGTAAAAAAGGCAAAACTTAAACATTTCTTGCAGTGCTAACAAAATTCCAGCACATGGGATTGAATTCAATCCTTCAGTGAACCAGAATGTTTAGGTGGAGCTGTTCTGATCAGGATGGATGGATTGAAATAACTCTCCAGTGCTGTCTGCTCTGAAGCTGAGACAAGCACCTTTGTTAAGAAACTGATCTCAGAAATGTCTGTACCATCCCGGAATCCAAGTTAATTTTACAGCAGCCTGGCTGTCACTGTTGGCAGTCACTCTGCTGCTGAACCACGAGCTGGTCCTTACCCTGATTTTATAAGCAATAAAATATTTATAACACACAGTTCTCAAGTGCAGAACAAACCAAACGTAATTGACATTAATGTCTGCTGTAAGATCCCAACAAGTATAGCATTAACAAACAGCTAAAATGCTATTTTCATACCACATTGAGCAGACAGGACAGGAGTTCAGGGTAGATCAAGCTGTAATTTACACAACAGGTGTGAACTATAAAAAAACCCTCACACTCCGCTGCTCTAGGTTTATTTCACTGAATCATTCTAACAACAGAAAAGCATCAGCAATACTCAATGATATTCCATTTCATCCTCCACTTCACCATCAATAAAACAATTGAGAGTCTGAGATGTGGGCATGCAGAGATGCGCCCTGTGTCACCCCACCTGAGGCCCACAGTCCCTGCTGCAGAGGGATTTTTGCCATTCAGCCCACCTGGAGTACTGTTAAAAGGAATGACAATGACGGAAAATCAGATTTAAAAACAAAGAAAACACACAGAAGTGTCTGAGAACAGAGCTTGGAGCAACCTGAACTAGCGAAAGGCGTCCCATGGCCGAGGGTTGGAATGAGATGATCTTTAAGGCCCTTCCAGCACGAAACCATTCTGGGATTGTGAGATTCCAGCATTTTCCCTCATCCCTGAGCTGAGGAGAGCCCTACCTGTCACCGCTGTGCCGCTGCTCGTTCCAGGTGCCGTACTGGCTGTCGGGCTCCTGCACCAGCGTGTCCGTGTCCTTCGCCCCCGGCGGCTGCCTGGAGAAGCATTGCCTCAGCTGGTCCTGCAACAAAAAAACCTTCAGTCAGTGCTCCAGCCCCTGCCTGAGGGATTAAAGGGTTTTATTGGAAATAACGGGTTGGAATCTGACAATTAAACTTGGCCGACTGGGAATGAACTTAAACATGAAGAACTGCTGTGAACTCGGAGCGAATGTTCTCTGTAAAATAATTCTCTGTACAATAATTACAGTAATTGTTTTTCTGGGCAAGTAATGGATTCCAGAGGTTGGAGCTGACTCCCTGGTTTCAGGAACTCCATGCTGCTTTAATATTGCTCTTATCTCAGGTTGCACAGACCTTCTCAAAGCACCTATGCAAGCACAAGGAATTCTGCTGGGAATGACATTTCATCTCCTCAAGCACAGCAGGCAAACATCGACTCCACTGCTCTTTTCCTGGGTTTAATAAAATGATCCCTTTTTTTTTTTTTCCCCCCAAGCTTTCTTGGGAAGACATTCAAAATAAAATGCATAAATAAATAAACAAATAAATAAGCACAGGGCCAGACACAAAAAGCCTTCTACAAACTGATGTAACATCCAAACCCAATGCAGCACAGACCACGGTGGGTTTGCTTTGTTTTACTCTGACCTCTCCTTTCCTGACTGTTTTTATTCCATGGATCTGCTGCTTTCCTAAGAAGGAATGAGTGGATCTCAGGCTCTCACCTTTCCAGGGAGAGAAGTGGGTCAGTGCTGGCAGCCCAGATTTGCAGCACACCAATGTCAACCCAGCCCTGCAGTTGTGCTGAGTTATTCAGGGAGCTTCAAGAGTTGCTGAAATCCTACACTGGAAGCAGACAATTAACTGTTGGTCCCTTTCACCTTCACTACCCTGAACAAATACAAGCACGGCTTTCAGATCCAGATCAGTTTTGCTTATCAAGATTTTATCTGACAGCAAATTACATGGTTTTCCACCTGCCCTTGGAAAAATCCAAGGATTTTTCTCTCTCTGTAAGTATCCCCTGCCTCTGACCTACTGAGCAGAACACATTGCTGGGACTAGAAAATATCTCTTTCTCTTCAGGCAGCACACACAAAGTAACAATAATTAAGAAACCCCATATTTAATATGTAGAATTCCTTCATATTATTGAGGGGGAAAAAGAGAGATTGCATGTTTACTTGTTTCCTTAATTTTGTACACCTAAAGAATGCTGCCTTAAGACTATAAAAACATTAAGGGTAATTCAGCAGTGCTGACACCTGGCTACTGAAGAAGTCCCACATTTCCAGCTCTCATAACCAGCTCTTATTTCCCAGTGGCCACAGCCACTCTCCAATGCTGTTGTGCTCTTTGCTGCTGACAAAGTGTGCTTTAACACAAAGAAAATACAAAAGGCTCCACCATTTACTCCAACTATCACCATGCACCTCAAAGTTAAAGACCAAGTTAAATTCTGTCTGCAATACTCAAGTAAAATGGGCTCGGTTTGTGAGTTCCACGGAACAGACGTTTCCTGCTTTTCACACTCCAGATGTTCCTGCAGCCCCAGAATTCACTGGTTCTTACCATTTATACAGTCATAGGATCTTTAAGGTTGGAAAAAAACCTCAAAAAGATGGAGTCCAACCTATCCTACATAGATATCTACATAGAGATATGTACATGAATGCCTGGAGGCAAGTTAAGCTCTTACATTTCCTGTGCCAGGTACAAGATTCCAAACGCGAGCCAGGCACACGCTGCTTCCAACACGGGAGATAGTCTGGTATTTCCTAGAAACCACAGGGCATTTCCTCCTGCCTGGCTTGGCTGTATGTTTTGCCTTCCACAAATTCCCTTTGCAGCTTCCCAATCCCATGATTTGCTCCAGGGCCTCCTGGGCTCAGCTCTCACCCAGTGGCCACAGCACCTTTGGCTGGTGGCTGCCCTTCTAGGAAAGGCAGTGACAAATACCGGTGGCTCTTCTCACTTCCCTCCCAACCGTCTACACTCATTTAGGGTTTTTTTTTTCCCCCACCTTGATGCTTATTATGATTTCTTTTCAATGCCAACCCCACATCATGAGTTACCCCACTCTTATAATCAATTTGCACAGTATTTTCCACTGGCTACGACTAAAGCCCGTCACCTCTACACATGGCACCATTTTATTTGCAATCACTCACACTGTTTCTAGTAGAAATTAGACAAAAAAGCATAGAAACAGGAGCAGGAGCAGCAGAGGAGCAGCTTTTGTTGTGTTGCAGTGGGGAGCTCTTGTTTACACAGCGCTGAGTTATCAGGGCTGTGGGGGCTGGACAGGAGGGGTGTGGACAGCCCAGATAACAACGGCTCAGCAGCCACAGGGGTCAAGTTTAGATGCAAAAGACATCACTGCTGTGAAGGCTCAGTAATACCTAACAACATTTTACGCTGCTGGTCAGAATGACACCATTAGCAGAGTTATTTCTCTGTGCTAAACCCAAAACAAGCCTGAAAAAGAAATAAAATTACTGCTTCTAAAGACATTGTGAAGTGAAGTTCAATACAACAAACTATGTTTAAATGTCAGGAATAAAACACTTCAAACTCTAGGAAATCTAGAGCTCTCTATGTTCTAAAGACTTTGTTATATTCAGAATCATTATTTCATTTTGCTTCTGGAGGAAGCTGCTTATTTCAAGACAATCGTGTCCTTCCCCGACAGGCCCTTTTCAATACGTGCTTTTTAAGGTGCCAAATGATTAACTGGAAAAAAAAAATTCTCTAGGTATCAAGCACAAAAATAAAGAGTGGGAAGAGGAGCTGATCCTCTCCTTGGCTGGTGGAGGAGGTGTTGGTTGGGGGCACCGAGGGTGGTGCAGAAAAGCAATTTATAGCCTGTGCAGCAGCTCGGAGGAGAGGGGGTGCTGAGGAAGGAAGTGACAACATGCCAGGAAGATTTTCCTTGCCAGAAGGATTATTAGCAAGAATGAAGAGTTTTAGCTTTTAAGATCTCTTTTCTATCATTGTCACCACACTCCTGAAAGACTCAAGGCAGTCAACAAAAGAAGCCAAGCAAGGTACAGACATTTCCTACATAAACAGAGTATTCAGGAAACTGGAAAACCAATCATTCCAAAGAAAAAAGCAGTAAAGAGGTGTCTGGTGTCTTTTTAGCACACAAGATAAACCCAAATTATAACTTTTCTAAGTTATGATGACAGAAAAATCTCCCAAATCAAATAAAACCCACGCCTGATCCTGGTTTCAAATGCTGTAATTCTCCAAGCTTTGATCTTTAACTTTCCAATTCTTACACCAGGAGCCAGGAACAAAAAAAAAATCTACTTAATTTTTCTATAAAATAAAGCAGCAGAGCTGTGTCCTGCTTTGCCTCTGCTTCTTCTTCTAAAATGAGCCATTATGATTATGCCTCTTTCAGTCCTCCCTTGGAATTAAGTTGGGCTTGGCTACAGTCCAGGGCTGATTAATCCTGCAATTTCCTGTTCCTGAAAACGATGTACACACAACACTGGTCCCAGCAGCCCCAAAATTACCCCCAACTCTGGGTCAATGCAGACATTTATGTGCAAAATCTTCCTGCACTGATGGGAAATGAAGACCTGGCACAGGAGGAACACCAGCTCCGAGAGATCTCCTGAGTCAGAAGCTGCACAGACAGTTTCAAAAATATCTTTGTTTGTCAAGGAGCCCGAGACATCAGCCAGCCAAAGTGACAGCCCACAGCTTGAGTGTGAATGTTCAGAGCTAAATTCCACTGGCATGGATTGGGGATGAAGAGGAACTGCACAATGGAAGGAAGTTTTGACCATCTGC
This sequence comes from Brachypodius melanocephalos, assembly GCA_013398615.1. NCBI lineage: Eukaryota > Metazoa > Chordata > Aves > Passeriformes > Pycnonotidae > Brachypodius > Brachypodius melanocephalos. Next base: position 4,020,316 of record VZSR01003800.1, read on the forward strand.
CTTGTTAATACACAACTCAGAAAAAATGGTGCTGATTTCTTGAAAAGGGCTGTGTTTTATTTTTTTTTTTCATTTTCCCCTGTCCTTACTTTAATTAAAGAAGCAAAAAAAAGTGGTCAAACTGCCCCTTAAGTAGGACATCGCATTTTAGCAGAGCTCACAAGTCCTTACAAATCCTAAAAAGTATTCCAGCTGCTGCCCTGCAACATGCCAGGAAGACAGTCATAGACCTCCACCAATTCATATTTTATGATATTATTTTGTAGTTGACTCTGCTTTGAACAGGATTCGGGGCTTGATGAGCTCCAGAGGTCCTTTATAACCTAAATTATTCTACAATTATTCTAAAGATTCTAAGGACTAAGAAGTGAACTATATGTTTTGGAGAAATAACAGAATTATCAGAACATAAAATCAGATTGAAACCAACCAATACCAAAAACCCCACCACAATAAGAGGGTCTATGGATCACAGCCCACGGATTTTAATTTAGAAGTGCCCAAATGCCAAGACAGCAAGTGGGAAGAGGATCCCAGCACTTCCATCTGTACTTACTATCCATCCAATGAATGCTGCCCATAAGGAGTAAGTCATGGCTGCAGCTCCTCTTAATTCCCAGCAATCAGGTGGGATTCAGGCTGGTGAGATCGGCCAGCTCAGTGCTTTAATTAATTGCTCAATGGAGTCAGTGCTTAGGGGAACGTTCCAGGCTGAGGCAGCACCTTCTGCCCCCACCCTCCCTGCTGCAGCCCCAGATAAAGAGTTCCAGGAACTGCCCAGCTGAGCTCAGGGATGAGTTACAGACCTCCAGCATGAGGGAAGGCTCCCCAGCCCTCCCCAACATCTCAGTCACCACAACAGCCTCAAACAGGGCAGAACTGGACCAGCCCCAAGAGCCAGGACAGAATTAATGGAATTACAATCTCAGAACCTCCAGGGCTTTACACCCTGACACAGCCACCTCCAGTGGGGTCAGCAGGTAAGGAGATGGCAGGGAGTGGCTGTGGCGTCTGCTCAAGTGGAGCATCCCTCTGTGGGGTGTCCATCTCTGGGGTCCCAGCACAGGGAGGACATGGAGATGCTGGAGTGAGTCCAGAGGAGGCCATGAAGATGGTTAGAGGGATGGAGCAGCTCTCCCAAAAGGAAAGGCTGGGAATTGGGGTTGTTCAGCCTGGAGAAGAGAAGGCTCCAGGGAGAGCCTTTACTTATGGCCTTTCAGTATCTAAAGGGGCTCCAAGAGAGCTGGGGAGGGACTTTGGACAAGGGGGAATGGCTTCCCACTGACAGAGAGAAGGTTCAGATTCATGTCGGGAAGAAATGCTTCCCTGTGAGGGTGGGGAGGCCACGGCAGAGGGTGCCCAGAGCAGCCATGGCTGCCCCATCCCTGGAAGTGTCCAAGGTCAAGTTGGATGGGGCTTGGAGCAACCTGGGATAGTGGAAGGTGTCCCTGCCCATGGCAGGGGTTGGAATGGGATGAGCTTTGAGGTCCCTCCTAACCCAGACCATTCCATGATCCTGCTGGCCCCAGCACATCCTCGGCTGGGCAGGACAAGCTGGTTTTATGTGAAAAACTGGAGGTGCTGCTGCTGCTGCTGCTGCTGAATGCACAAACAACGCCTGGAGAGACACACGTGTGCCCCATGTGACTGCCAAGCACTCACACACCACGTTTAGCTTTCTCAGATCCTAAGGAGCTCCACTGCTCTGCTCAAAAACCCTTTAAATAATGGATGTTTCCCTCTCCCATGGGCAGTGGAGTACGTTCCAGTCCCACAGTACCAAGCATCTCATAAATGCCATCAGCCCTGACAGCCTCCCTGTTGCTATGCAACCCTGGGCTCCTTCTCCATGAGTTTTCCCTGCCTCTTCCACAGGGATACGATACCCAACCACCAATTGCATCCCTGATGCCAAAGCCTGACAGCATTTCCCTTACGAAACACGAGCTGTTTTTAGAGGGTGACTGGTCTAATTCTCCACCTTTCCATTGCTTCCCCATTGATGCACAGGACTGAATCCTAACCCTTCCTCCCTGGAAAGGCACAGCAAAAATTGCAGCAAAGCAGATGTACTAAAGGAGCTCCAAGAGAGCTGGAGAGGGACTTTGGACAAGGACGTGGAGGGGAATGGTTTTAAGTTGGCACAGGGCAGGTTTAAATCAGATATTAGGATGAAATTCTTGCCTGTGAGGGTGATGAAGCCCTGGCACAGGCTGCAGCACCAAAGAGAGACCTCCCAAGTCTACCCTGCATCGATTCTGGCCACAACAGAGAATGTGGTGAAATTAATGCAGATGAAGTTGGTTTTGCCAGGGATCTGGTGACAGTGACACCAGCTCCCTGCTCCTGCAGTGACTCCTGTTGCTCTTATCTTCCTCATTCCACAGAGCATTTCAAAGACATTTGAGAGTTTGTCATTTTCCCTACCCTGCAAATTGAGCTGCTCTGCCCTGCTGTGAACACTCACCACACATGTCAGGTGGTTCAGGGCAAGGCTGAAGACGGAGAAGAGGTTGACTCAATGTGCAAAAAGCAGATGAAAATCTAATTCTAAATATAAGCCCTGCTAGGGCTGAGTGAGCCACAACAGCACTTCCTCCGAGAGGTGGGAATGTACAACACAGCAGAGCAGAGGAACTAGCTGGGAACATCTTTAAAACCCCTCCTCTATCATGAGATTAAATTTCCTCTTCAGCCTCAAGGCAGCCAAGCTGATAAGGAATGAACCCCTAAGAAAGCCAAGGCAGCAGGAAGGAGCCAGAGCTCCATCAGGAAGATCCTGAGCAGTGACAGGGAACCCAGGCTCTCCCCAGGGCACGTGTAACTCCCATCAGCGTTAATAAAACCTGGCATTGAGTATGGAACAGGATCCCTCGACTTCAACACTGCAGGAGGCACAAGCCAGAACAAGGCAACTTCACACTGGGATGCCAAGGAGGGAATAGATTTGCTTTTTTTGAAAAGCTGCATAGTTGAAATCAATGCCTCCTACTCAAAAGGCTGCATTTCACAGCTCTTCTGCACGGTTAACGTCTCTCCACATGAGACACCAGCTAAACTTCAAACAAACATTCCTGGGGAAAAAAAAGTGCTCGTTAACTTAAAGCCTGGAATTAAAGATGTACAGAAAGTGATAGGATTTCCTGACAACAAGTGAATAACAAACATGCTCGTTTCGACACACAGCTCAGATGTTTCAGGAGACAGCAGACAAAACACACACACAGTCAGCCCCCCAGTGAATGCCAGGAGTGTTTCCCAAAACTTTCACAATATTACAGATTTCAATAAAAATGGATTGCCAGGATAGGGAGGCTGTGAGGGTGCTGAGGCCCTGGCACAAGTTGCTCAGAGAAGCTGTGGCTGCCTCATCTCTGGAAGTGTCCAAGGCCAGGTTGGAGCAAGCCAGGATCAAAACATCACCTCTAAATTTATTTATGTTATTTTCTTCTTGTTTAAGAGCATGGTAAAAAGCAACTCCTTGCAGTCAGCCTAAGTGAAATCACAGAGTAAAGTAGTTTAAATAATTATTCCTGTCAAAATAATGAGAGAACAACAAAGGCAGCTACCAAATGCCCATCACTATGGATTTCTGGCCCAGATTTATCTGACAGCTACGTTCATGGCCTGTTAAACCAAAGAGAAGTTATTAAGAATGAAAAAGCAGGAACTGCTTCAGCATTGGCCCTTGTATCTTCATTAATTAAACTGAACAGCTTCACTCCTCCCCCCAGCTCCAAACAAGACAAACAACTCATTTTTAAAGCCTGCTTGCTGCAAACTTGCTTCTCCCTACCCTAACAGCTCCCTGGGAACTTAAAGATAAAATTTAAAGATTAAAATTCCATTTACTGATAGCACCAAAATATTATTTTTTGAGAACAACTTACTGTGTTCTCGGTGAATATTAGGGCAGAACAATTCAGCAACTATTCACCATAGGGCCTGTACCTATTCCAAGTTCAGAATCAAAGTGCCAACTTGTAGTAATTTCTCTTTACAAATCGTTTGCTGAAGGATGTTCACCACAAAGGACAAACTTTTTGCAGACACACTTGGGTACAACACAACAGGCAGTGCAGATCAAAGCTCTTTTATAAGCAGGGACACAGGTGAATGCAGGTGTGGAACTCAAACCAGGACCCTCACCTGCCCCAGAAAAGGATCTGTTCAATGGGAAAGGCAGAGTCCACCAGCTTTCCCCAGCAACAAGCTGTACAAGCTTAAAATGAAACACCTGGGAAGATTAATAAAAACTAGGATGGGAATTTCAGCCTCTAGCGGGGAAAGGGATGCAACAAAAACTCTCACAAGTGCCCTCCCAGCACATCTGGGACACATGAATGAAACAAATCACTCCACTTTCATCTTTATTTTGGAATTAAAAACTGAATCCAAACTAACGATGATGCTGCCAGATGAATTTTGAATGAAAACACCATTTTCTTTGACCGCCTGGTACACCAAAAGCAAACCACTACTAAATGCAGCTTGGTGTTATTTTTAGCACAGATCAGAGCAATTTAGGTAAAACACATCGACCACTCTCAGCCCCAGAATTCATCCTTCCTGTTCTGTGTGGAACACCTCTGAGGTTTTCCACGGCTTTTTTTAGCAGTGTAAGTGGAGCCAAGGGAATCAAACAGCTTGCCCTGGTTTTATTGTGTGGCAGCAAACCTCGAGACCTAGAACAGCGCTGGCTGTGAAACCAGATCTCACACCTATAATAGAACCATGACCAATAGACCCTGATTAAATCAGAGGCCATGTTTAATGCATGTATCTCTGCTCCTCTTACAAAGACACCGAGCTGATGACATGAGATGAAAATGGACAATTTAACTCCATCAAAATAGCCGAAAGAAAAATCAGCTTCTATGTAAAAGGTCTCACCGCAAAGTAAAAACTTCTGCAAGCTCAGCTAGGGAGTCGCAGATGTGAGGGTGAAGAAGTTTACTCACACTGCCTTAAATTGTGCTGCCTGAGTTGAATTTGGACAGCTTTCTGTGCTTTGTATGTGCCAAGTTCTCCACCAGTAGCCACCAGTGGCAGCAGGGAAGGGAGCTGGAAGCTCCTGGCTGTGTCAGGCAGGAGCTCACAAGCACGGCTGCTCTTTGTTTAAAAACTCACCAGCCCCGAGTGACTGCTCTACACTTCACCCCTAAGGCAGCACAGAAGTCAGTTTACACTAATTACACGTTTTTTACTCATTCCATAGTTTTTTGTAGCACAATGTCAGTACTTCCAAGGACCAAGACAGGACCCTGTTGCAGTCAGGTAAAAAAGTACCAGCTCCAGGTCTGTATTCACCAGTCCTTTGTCACAGACACAATGGCACCAACCATAAACTTCTTGGAGCGCTCAGACCTTAAGCTTGAGCCCAAGTGAAACCGAATTCACACATAAAGCCAAGCACAAGCAAAATTCCTGCTGAAACAGAGGAACAGCAGCTCCAGCACTGTCACCAGTGACTTAAGGGAAAAGGTCACCCCATGTCTCCCGATTTCTGCTCTGTAAGCAGTGCTGTGTAGGACAGCAGAACACTTGTCCTCTCTGCAGGTTTCACATTCCCATTTTTCAGCCTTCTTTTACACGAGCTGTTCATTCAGATGATTCCAATAAATCTAAAACAGCAGCTTAAAAAAGAAGCCAAGAGAACTTCACCCAGCTAACACTGTAACAGTGGTTACCAAATATTTTTCTTCATCATTCTTTTGTGCTTACTTGACGCTATTTTCTTTCCCAGTCTGTCCAAACAGGACATGGATAGCAAGCTGGGACAGAAATGCTCTACCCAGTGCTGATAGAGAGCCCTGGAAAGAGCAGTATTCAAACACCACACCTGCCCAAGGAATGCAGCGTCACCTGCGCTTGTTCCCTGAGCAAACCTCACCAGACCACAGCAGAGCTGCTTGTGTTTACACTTCACAGTGAGTAACTGTTTTGTTTAATAATAATAAAAAAAGAAACCAAAACATTTTAGCCACTTCAGAGAGTTTGCATTTACCCACATGCTGGCACCAAGGGCTGGGGCCCCTTTCCACACAACTCAACCAGAGTCACTGGTCAAACATTGGGCTTAAATCACCAGTTTCAGGTACAGCTCAAACCATGGAGAGGAGGTTTCAGCTCCTCTCCATGAAATAAAACAGAATAAACCAGATTTGCTTCTCGTTCACTCCCTATGACCCCAAACCTTTGCTGTTTTGCAGGATGTGCCAGAACTAGAATTGGGGGTGTCAGTAATGGCTGGGAGGATCATGGCAGCAGCCCTCAGGAAACCAGCCTTGCCTCCATCTTTCTGCTATGCCATGGAATATAGACAGTCCCTCCTGAAAATAACCTGGAGACTAATGGAAAAGGGAAGGGAAAGGGCTCTGTCTGGCACAGAGCTGTGGAGAACCAAAAGCTCGTCACCTTTCCTTTGCTGCCAGGAATTGCACCCTGTTTCTGCCACACCACAGCCTTCACAAGTCACATTGACCCTATTGCTTCTGTGGCATGACAAAGTAGGAAGCATACTGAGAAAAAAACCACCCATTTTTCAATAAAAGAAGGAAATAACGATCATTTATATTGCCTGCACAGTGACAGCACTTCAGTCTTCTTCTTACAAATCTATCTTCAGGCATTTCTTACTGGAAAATCACAAATACTGAAGCATATCCAAAGCCGTGCTGGCCTGTGCTGGGGAACCAACCAACATCAGCCCAGTTTCAGTTCAACTTTTTAATTTCAGACCAATGCATGTCCTACCTTACTGTCTTGCTTCAAAATCAACCACATTTTCCCCATTCCCCAAACCCTGATTCCCTGGCAAATGAAAACATCCACCTGCGCTGCAGGAAGCAAGCAGCTGGGAGCAGACAGACAGACAGCACTATCTGGAGGTGTTTTGGGGGCTGTTTTTAGATGGAAAAGCAGACAGGAGGGAGGTTTTGTTAGGAGATAAAATGCTGCAACAAACCCGAGAGGGTTTGCACTGAATTCTCTCCCTTGAGGGTCTCAAAAAGGTGCATCGCTTACGAGCTCGGGTGGCTCTGAGCTGGGCTGCCTCTTCCTCAGAGAGGAAAACCTCTGCTGACTCCGCACTGAAAACCTTCGGAAGGACTCTCTGCTCCGGGATGCAAAGTGCCTGAAGGAAGAGGTTCTCTTGAAGGGAGTCCTGGTGCCACCTTCCCCTCCACTCCGCTCATGAGCCACCGCAGTAGTGACTAAATTTAGTGCTTCCTGCAAGGATCTCCGCACTGTGCCCATCCACTGGGTCATGTGAGTTTGTGCCACTGTCAGTTTGTCTCCAAGGTAATCCATTTTTTTTTCCTCCAGCAGAGATGAAATATCAATATTCAGTAGCAATTAAAATAGATTCTCCTTAACAACCCTGATTTATATTGCGGAAAGTGATTCCGTGTATAAAATATTTCCGGCTAAGGTAAACGGCATTGCACTATCACCCTCAGCATATTCCTAAAATTAAATAACCAAAGATGTGAGGTGGGAGATTGGTATTTGTCAAGCAGGAAAAAATAAAAGACTTTTCCTACTTACAATCGGCTTTGCAGAGTTCCATCAAAATATGTTTAATTCAGCCATGTTAAAGAGATAAATCAATGCTTAAATCCTGACACAGTCACTTGAAATGAGTCCATTTGCAAGCAGAGAATTAAGCTCTTACTCTCGCATTTCAGAGCAGGAAAAGCAACTCCCTTTTTAAGCCAAGTTTTTGTTTTGCTGTAAATATCAGAAGGATAAAACAAATCTTATTCCCCTGGCTCGGCCACTCGTCAGGTGAGAGTACATTGACCAAAGTTCTGGTGCTCCTATACAATCCATTTAGCAGCAAATCGATTAGATCTTCCAAACAACAAATCCGGATTCTTCTCAAAAAACTCTGCAGAACGGTGTCAGCAGCAGAATCCCCTCCTCCCCAGCCTCGCTGCCTTCGGAACCATCCTGGAGCTCTCCCCTGGCAGAACTGCGGAGCGAAGCCGGGGGAGGCTGAAGGGGAAGCGTGTCCAACCTTCCCCGCGGGACTCGCTGCCTGCTCAGAGCCTGCCAAAAGAGCTGCTGGATGACATCAGCTCCTCTGCTTCCAGGGGGTGCTCCCAGCCGAGGGACAAACGCAGGGACTGTCCCCACGCCTCCTCTCCTGCTCGCAGGGCCCGGAGCAGCTGTGGATGCACAGCTGTCTGTAACACGGCTGGCTCCCAGGAGGGCTCTGCCACGCTCCCGGCTAAGGCACACGAGGTTACCAGCAGGAGAACGCTGCTGCCTCTGGAATGCCGATCCCTCCTCTCTCCGTCCCTGCCTCGCCTGTGCTCCGGGGAGGAAACAATGAGGAGGTGACCAGCCGCAGAGGTCTGCCCGAGGAAGGATCTGGGCTGGGCTTTATTATAGTACAGGCAGGGTTACCATGGCAACGCAGGGAACAGCATCTGCTGGCTCCGGAGCAGGCAGGAGTTGCACAGATCTATTGGAATGATTCATAGTTTGCTCATGTCACGTGGACTTCCTGATTTTAACCCTTCCCGGGGAACGAGGCTCTGCCAGGAAAAGTCTCACACCCACACCAGAAGATTCCCACCGGCATGGGGCCACACCTACACCCTCCTCCTGCTGTTCAACAGGCACCTGGGCAGTGCCAGCACCTGGACCCGGTTCGCTGTGCCATCCATGGCCCCAAAAAGGACACGTCCCCGTCAGTGACTACACTATCAGCACAGGATAATGATTAAGCCAGAGGCTCAAACCAAAGCTGAACAGGTCTGACCATTGGAAGCAGTCTTTTATCACTTTTCTACACCGCTCCCTGTTGTGAGGAAGGGCTCCAAGTCCTTCCCCAGCTCCTGAGAGACCACAGGGTTGGTACCACAAACCCAAAATGATCGAGGGTAATGAGAGGACCCCAGGTGTCACCAGCCATGGAATTCCTGGGAACAGCCCACTTGGGAGGACAGCAGGAATAAAAGCTATGGGTTTAAATCAATAAATCTAAGTTCATGACGTAAGTTTGGACTTAAAAGTCCAAAGTCAAGCCGTGACAAGTTCAGGACCAAGAGGAAAGAGGCAAGATAGGCACGTTGGAAGCTGCTCGCTCTTTTGTTTGTTTAAGGGGGTTTGTGGCTGTTGCTTAATTTGCCATACAAAGCACCATGAACTTGCATCACCCTCTGCTCCTCTGAACTACCCAGGAAGAGATTCAATGGAACAAAGAATTTCTAGATAACATTTGATGCAACGGTTCTTGCGTAAGGTTTATTCTATCAGAAATGTGCCTTGCAGACATGCATGAAACCAAGATGCCCTGAGGAAACGGGGTGCCTTCCCTTTTAATCCCTGTTTTTAGGAGCTCAGCTCCACCAATCTGTAACTTATCTCCAGGAAAAACTTCAGTGACAACTACGTAGCATTTCCTAACTTATTCTCATTTCTGAATGTATTTGTTTTGAACATTTGCAAATTAGCAGCCTCATAAAACCCCTCAGTTATCAAAGAAAATCCAGCCAATAGAGAAAATCCTTTTTCTTCCCCCCTCACACAGCACTTCTCTTAAAGAGCTGCAGGATTATTTTTGTATGGAAATGCAAAGGGATAGTTTTGACCAGATCCCCCAAGAGCAGGGCGTTTCTTAGATTTGCAAAGAAATAAGAAAAAAATAAACTTATCTACCAGAGTTATGGATAATGCTTCACGAACGATGGAGGTCCTGCATCCAAGGCTGGAATTTAAGACTTTCTGCACATTTTTAGGCTGTTAAATTTAAGTGTGATATTTCAAACATCTGTGCCTTTGCAAGAGCAGCTCTGTGCCTGCTGCAGTGCGGGGATTCTGCACGGGGCACTCTGCCATTCCAGAGGGTTTCAGGCTCCATCTGAGACAGGAGCCCTTGAAATAGCAGCCCAAGAGCTCTGCCTGGAGCTGCCATGTGAGTTAGTCAGCAGTTCCTTCACCTCAGCAGGACGGGCAGAGCAGAACCCAAATTTAACTCCCCTTCTGGAATATCACCTGGGGCAAACAGGGGGAGAGCACAGCCAGATGTCACCCAGGATGGACAGAGCAAGGTGTTTCTAAAGCTCGCTGCAAGGACTCCTCACATGTGCATGGAACTTGAAGGATCTGAAAACGCTCTACAGAATACATTCACTTTTTTTATTATACCTCCCCTGAAAAAAAATGTTATACCAAATACACCATTTTTGTCCTCAGGAGATTGGAAAACTGCTGATTTGAGTCTTTCTGCAATACTAAATTTAGGATCTTCTGGCACCACGTGAACACACTGCTGGATATTGAAGCATCTAAATTACTGCTTAGATTTACACCTCAATTAACACCAGGGCAAAATGCTTTAGAGAACAACCCAGATGCACCTTCACCATCAAATTTAAATAGCTGGAGATTTTTCCAGCACTTCAGCTGAACTTGCAGCAGAGTGGAACAAGATGAGCTTTGAAGTCCCCTCCTTGGAGGCCATGGACACCTTCCACTATCCCAGGTTGCTCCAAGCCTCATCCAACCTGGCCTTGGACATTTCCAGGGATCCAAGGCCAGCCATAGCTTCTCTGGGCATCCTGAGCCAGGGCCTCACCACCCTGTAACTGGCCCCCAGCCCAGCAGTCCTGGCAGAGTGAGGGTTTGTTCCTGAACAAGAACAGCACAAGATGATCTTCTGCCCTTGACAAATCCGAGTGATTATCTCACCCTGGGTCTGTCAGGGATCTGTAGCTCCAGAAAACAAAGCACACACACACAGCTACCCAAACTGCATGACTAATTACCTCAGTATAAATGGGACCTCGTTATTTAAACATCGCTGGATACTTCCATTATTAACATCTATTCCACCTACAGCTCAAAAACACAACCCAGCACAAAGACCTAACAACCCTTATTTCTCCTCTTATTCAGCAGAAAACAAAATTCCATGGTTACATTATATTTTCCAAAAGCCTCTTACAGCTCATTTGGAGCTTCACCTGCTCTCAAATACATGTAATTATGTTAATGACTCTGTGGGATTGCAAGGTCAATTTAAAGAAGGCCTGCAAGCAGCAGAGCACAGAACACCCAGCCCAGGAGAAGAAGGTGGGACTTGCAGCCTCTCTGTGGGTGTGAGTCCTTCCAGCCCATGGGGTTCCCCTGCCACCAGCTCCATCTCAGAACCATGCAACTGGGATGGAAATCCAGTTGAAGAACCATCAAGACACCTGGGATTAGTTTTCACCTCACCTGGGTCCCCTGAAGGATTTTTTGCCAGCAAGGCAGATGAGACACAAGGATGGGCAACTTTAGTCTGGACTAACTGTGACAACAGTTTCTGCTCTTCCCCTGTGGGAACCTCAGTCAGGAATTCACTCTCTGATGGGTTCCTCCTATCACCCCCCCCTCCAATCACTTCACTCCAATTAGCAATTAGCATTAATAGCATCATTTCTGTGAGGCATCATCCCACCTACAAACAGCAGGACCCAGCACTTGCGAGGACCACGGGCAGCTCCAGTCCCACTTTGTGACACCCCCGGGAGCAGAGCCTGCCCTTGTAAGGCTGTCCTGGCCCTGCATTCCACACCAACTCTCCTTCTGCTTCATTAGTAAGAGAACTTAATTTAACCTCTTGTGTTTGACATGATGGACTATTTAAAGATGCAGCACTGGGCTGGGCTCGGTTGCAGGGCTCCAGACTCAATTACTCTTGGGCTCTTCAGACATGACAAACAACTTACATTTTTATAGCCTCCTTATTTTTGCCTCTGTATTCTGTGTTTTGCCAACTGAACTGTCACATTCCAAGAAGGAGCAGCGAGCATTCCTAACTACAGCCTGAATTTCTCAAGTGCAACACCCCATCATGAAGATTTTACCATGTCACCTTCAAATTCTCATTTAAAGTAAAAAAAGAAATGCTTGGCTGCACCTCTGGCAGAGAGAGACCAAAGCTCAAGAGCTGAGACATGCTACGGTCGAAAGAAAAAGGGGAAAAAATCAAGAGAGAGGAAAAAGAGTGGAATGGATGGAGTGTATTAACACAAGGACTTTGGACAGTGTCCATACAGAGAAATCTCTTTTGCAACCTGAAACCCCAGGTATCTCAATATTTACACCAAATATTTGTTTTTGATTCCTACTTTCATTTTCTACTGAAAATAACCAAGTTACACTCACAGCCACAGCTCTAATTACTGGTTATTCACAATCTTGGACACTTTGCAGAGACATTTTGGCATTAAAGGTGTTCCCCTAGCACAAACCATCTACAAGAGGCTGAAATTCCATTTCCAGACTTTTTCCTTCTATTAGGTGATTTTGAAAGCCCCCAGAGGCCTCACAAATCAGTGAACAAGGAGAGGCAACAGGCTCTGCATCAATACTGGTAAAGTTTACACAAGCGCACATCGATATGAGAGGCATTTAAAGAAAGGTGTAAAACCATTTCAGAAAAGATCCCATCAATGTAGTACATGGCTACTTAAAAAAAATCTTTATTTTAAACATTACTTTCAGAAGTATCCTTGTGATAAAGAAAGCACATTAATAGTTTTTATGACTGAATGAATGCTCTGCATACTTGTTTATACCTGCCAGATTAATTTTTCCATTCTACTGCCATGGTGATCCTTGACGGGATCAGTGAAAAACTGCACTTTCCCATTTTATTTATAATCAAAAAGTCAGCCATCCTTTCTCTGATTGTGAGCACTTTTGCAATAGCATATCATTAAACCAAGAATAATAAAAATCAGTAAAGGTAACTGTGAAATAAATTTTTTACTCTAAGTTTTTAAACAACTTAAATACAACTACCAATAATAACTGCAACAACTAAAGCACAATGGTATTTCAGAAAATGCCAATTCTTTTGTCCCCCAAAGTATGTTTCTCCTGAACCCAAGCAAGGCCCAGTTAAACATCCTGAACATACACAGCTTCTGTGCCTTGAATTGTTTCTGTCTGAAACAAAGCTATCAATGTTAAAACTGAGGAAACCAGCTAAAAATATACAAGGGTGTTTGCAAGCCCATGTCCATAATCCTGCAGCACTTCCCTTCCAGCTCAATGGAGGAGGAAAAACTGAAAAAACAGAAACAGGAAATTCCTACAGCACAAATACGCTGGAAAGGACTAAAACAATTTTCTTTACATTTGTTTATGTCCAAAAGGGATCAAGCCAAGCAAAAGATGGATGGCTACAGGTTGTTTTTAATTTGTACAAACAAAAATCCAGGATGAAGATGTCTGCAATGGATTTCCCTGTACCAGATAGGAAAACAAAGTAATGCCATAGCCAGGGCTCTCCTGGAAAGTCCAACATGGAAAAGTTGCTGCTCCTTCACTTGACCCAATGGACATGTTAAGCACAGATAACCACAAAACATCTTCAAAAGAGACTTCTCGAGCACAACACATGGCCTAAAATACCTTCACCTGCTGAACTTTTCTCCCAGGGCACACAGGGTGAGTGGAGTGCACGGAAACAAGCAGGAGGACACGCTGCTCCTGCTCCAAACCACCTGCCTGAGGAGGTGTCAGAGCATTTGTTCTCCTCACTGAGGGTGCTCAGGAAATCTCCAGCTACTGAGGGCTCAGATCTGACTCACAAAATTCAGAGGACACTCTGAAGGAAGAGCTTTTTATTTCATGCAAGGGATTTCCTTCTTTAAAGATCAGTAACAAGGAGCTGCTTCTGAACCCATTCCAGCTGTTCCTGGTGTGCTCACACCCTGCCCAAGGTCTGTCTGAACACTACTCTTCTATCTTCTTCCTACAAAACACCATTCCACGTGTCTTTCACTCGCATCAGGCACTGCTTGATGGCACTAAATTGACCAAACACCAGCTGTGAGTTAATACAATAATTCCTTCACCCATTTTAATTTTTATTGGATTTATTTGCAATGGCTGTATAACCTAAGCGCGCACACTTTTCTTTACTTCCAGGTCTCTCTGCTCTTACTGCTTTCTCCTCCTCCCACCAGACACAGCACAACAGCCCTGTGCTCCCAAATTCCCCAGGACATGGACAGCACACAATCCATCCCACCTCCCCTTGTGTGCCAGGGATTTATTAGTGTCCACCATGAATCACTAAACCAAACATTACATTTTCCCAAGCTTCATTCAGGCTCCAGATTTACCTGAAGTTACATTTTAAGAGCACCTGTGTCCTGCAGTACAAGTGCTGTGGTATCCTGAGGAAAGCCCTCTACAAAAAGCTGCTTTCCCTGTGCTCAAGTAGCTCCCTAAAAACGGTGTTTCCTTTCAGCACAGTAAACACTGGCTGCATGAACAACTCACCACTGCTGAAAGGACAGGAACAATACCGGGAACTTGGCTGTCTCCCAGCATCAGCAACACTGACAACAGCTTGGGAAAGCAGGAACTGAGTCAAAACAACTTTAGATCAAAATATTAGGAGGGAGGCAGTGAAGTTACCTCTGCTTTGTGCGTAAAAATGAGGTTTAACAATCCTCTTTAGCCTCGTGTCACAGAATGGTTTGGATTGGAAAGGACCTTAAAGATCATCCAGTTTCAACCCTTCCACTATCCCAGGTTGCTCCAAGCCCCATCCAACCTGGTCTGGGCCACTTCCAGGGATCCAGGAGCAGCCACAGCTTCTCTGGGCAACCTCACCATCCTCACAGGCAAGAACTTTTCCAGAAGCATATTCACAATTCCAGACTTAAAATAAGGGGAAGGAGGGCAGGCACAGGCAGCCCCCACCCCCAGCTGCTCTGAGCCTGGAACAACAGAGTCACTACAAAAAAATTACCAGGTCTACAAACGATTACATCTTACTCAATGAAACGCTTATTGCGACAAGTTAACCTAGAATGTGCTACTCCATGTGAGCATTTTATGGTAAATTAAACTTAATACCACACCTCATTAGAACAAACTGCCTTGCACTGAGCACGTGTCCTTGGGCTGGGAGCTGGGATGTGGCTGCGGGCCAGCAGTGCTGCGTGGTGGAACAGCACTCCCTCGTGTTCCCACTGGGAATGGGGTTCCTGGGCCAGGCTGACCCATCTGCCTGCTCTCAGCAATGCCACAGACACCACAATTCCTCTTCTACAGCAGCAGCTGGGAATTGGGGAAATGCCTTTCCAGATTTTCCTGTGCAAGGGCTTAATTTACCCAGGTTATCCGAGAGGTAACTCAGGTTTATCTGCTCCTGCTGATACCAGGAGAGCAGACACCTGGGTGGGAGGGGGTTTTAACTTCTTAGAGGAAACATCCCCACCACCAAAAACAAATCCCACAAGGGAAGAGCAGCAGAGTCCACAGGAGCTTTCCTGAAGTGCAGAGAGAGGGAAGACACCAGCACAGAGCCCCTTCCCCCCCTCAGAGCAGGGTGACCCCCCCTCAGAGCAGGATGACCACCACCCGTGGCTCCAAATTGATGATTTCAGTTTCCTTCCATCACCAAGCCACCTCCTCTCACAGTGACACGTCAGGACAGTGGTTATTAACCAGCTGCCGCTTCCTTCAGAGTCACCTGACAAAACATATCAAAGCTACTCTTTAAAGGCAGCGACCAAAATCTTGTCAAAACAAACTCTAAATCTTACTTCTTCCTTAAATACCTCAATTTTCTTTGATTTTGCGATTATTCAACTCATGACTATCAGTAAAGAACAAAGTCTTTTTAAATCATCACAATGCTGCAGAGGAACGTTTTATTTAAAACAAGCCATTTGCTTTGAGTGCTTTCAGGATGTCATATTTCTTTGCTGTTTGAAAAATTACAAGTGCAAGACTGGGAAAAAACAACTCATCAGGACTGGTACCAGCATGGGCAGGAGACCCACCACCATATCCATTTCAGAAAGCCAAAACTCAGCAGCAAACCAGAGCAAGAACTGCTGATGACTGAGAAGGCCAAGGGCAGGAACAGAACCACCAGAGCAGTCCAGTAGAGGCTGTGTCCACCAGGAAGCAAAAAAAACTAGTTCTTGGACAAAGGGCATTGGAACAGGAAACCCCAGTGCTGTGGCTGCACACCTGGCATGACCAGTCTGACCCTGTGACTGATGAAAGACCATGGAGCTGCACCTACAGGACTTCCTGTGCAAGCCAGACCTACAGATGTCTTGTACCAACTGCAGCAGAGCTCCTGACCTGCTGGAAAAGGGGTGATGTACACCCCATGCACACTAGAAAATACTCAAATATATACAAGCTGTGAAAAAAAAAAAAAAAGCATTTCACTGGACACAAAGACACTTCTCAGAAAGCCAGAGCTGTCACCCACCCACAGGATGCAGATGTGTGGTGGTCACACCATTGCACGTGGGCTGGGGCACACCACAGACCCTGCCGTGCTCAGAAAATGCTGTTTGTCACAGTTAGACACATCCTGCCCAGAGATCAGGAGAGCAATCAGCAAGAAATTAGCAGAGAGCTGGCACTGAGTGGGTCCAGGGATATCCCACAACTCCACCACTGTAGGAGCAAAGCAAATACACAGCAGAGGAGATGCAACCCAACAGTAACTCCATAGAGTAGCTTTAAAAGCAGATTTTAATTATGATTTTTTTTAATTAAGAGTTGTAGCTTCTTCAGGTATGTCTGCCTAATGAATAAAGCATCTTAGCTCCCTAAGACAGATTAAATAGCACTTGACAACCAACCCAAACATCTCTGGTTACTCCTGACTGTAAGTAGAGAGAACAGATAAGTATCTCCTTAGTAGCCTCTAGCTGCAACAGCAGCACAGAAAGCAACAGAAGGCACAGTTGTGGATGTCCCTTAAATTTCTTTTTTTAACAACATGAGTATCAGAACTGTCATTCTGATATTTTCTTGCAGTAAATCAGGAAGTGTGCATGAATGAAAGCGCCTAAGGAACGCTCCAGGGCCTCTACATGAGAATGTACACTCAGAAAAGACAACCTTCTGTTCTGTTACAGCCTAGAACTGCACAATACTGGAGCCCACCATCCCAGGCACCTTCTGGACTGATCCAAAGTTTGGATTGGTTTGGGATTTTTCCCCTGGCCTTATGGAAAATGTCAAAGCAAGAGCAGGGAGAGAGTTCTTTCACACTTCTCACATTGACAAACCACGAAGAACATCCACCCCCTTGTCACACTAATGACTGATTTTTCAGTTTGCAATTTAAAGGAAGCTTGTCTCTTAAAAATACAGCTCATCAAATAAAAAACTTAATTAATGTCCAAGCACCTCCATGTTTTACACTAATACAGTCTCCAGCAGGAAAAGGTTCTTAATAAAATCCCCAGTTTTTCAAGTATCATTTTCTCTCCCAGCAGCAAGAAGTGGGCACAGTGGGCAATCTCACCTCAAAAATGATCAAAGGAAAGGATTGCAAAATTAAACTCAAAATGAGGGAAAGAAACTCTTTGCTACAGTTTTAAAATGTAGTAGCAAACAGCTAACCTGAAAAGGTTTGGTGTCGGTGCTGATGACACACTGAATCGACAGCTGAAAAAATGAAGATCAATGCAAACTACAACAAGCAAATGAAAACTGATCTTAGACGAGTACAGGAGAAATCAAAACATTAAGTGATTGGTTCAAAGCAATACAGTATTTATTCATAAAGGCTTTTCAGCTCAAATCCATGTTTTATAAATGTGAAAGTTCCAGACACACAGCAGTCCCTGTGCAAAGCTGGCAGGGCAACACAGTCAGAGCCTGCTAAAAAGAGCTTTTCATGACAGACAGCCCTGAGGAGCGCTGGAAGAGGAAGTGCTCACCGAGACATCGAAAACCACGAAGAGTCAAATTAAAAACAAGTAAGGAACTGTAAAATGACACACTCCTAAAGCCAGGAGCACGGCTGTTTTCCTGGAATAGGAGCAGGGCAGGAGGGTTCTGGGGCAGCAGCTCCAGAGGCAGGGAGAGCTTTCACACAAAGAGGGGAGAATATTCCTAACACACACTAACTAAACCACAACTCCCATGGTTCTGCATAAACAAGGAAGAAATGTTGATTCCTAGAAGGGTTTTTCCAAGGCACATTCGGGTAGTCTACAGTTTTAAGTATAAGAGATAAAACAGCTTTTTTCACCCAAAATAAATCCCGAGTTTCACATTACTACTCAAAAAGGAGCTGCTGAGGAAAGCCTCCAGCACACATGAATGCTCCCAGGATTTCTGAAAAGAGTGGAAACAGCCATCTCTGGGAGCACACCGACATTCCAGAGCACACTTACCCACAGATACTGCAGGAACTTCAGCAGACGTGGACAGTAATAATACTCCATTTTTTCCCACAGCTCCGAGTTAACGCCAACCCATCCCTGTTCCAGGCAGCTCCCGGCTCTCCCCGCCTCCAGCACCAGTTAAAAGCAGAGTGGAGCAATTAAAAACACCATGAATAATGTACCGAGTGTGCCTGGCCCCACGTCACCCAGCTGAGCGCCTTCACCACAGGCTGGGGCTCCTCAAGAGCAGTGGCTGAGCTACCGGCAGCACGTGACTTCACCACTTGTTATTGAGCAGCCCATGCTCCCAGCTCCCTAATCTGGAGTGGGTCAGGCTGGAATTAGTGACAGGACTTTGGTGTTTTGCACTAAAGGCCCTCCAGAAGGAAAGGGAAGCTCTAAACCCGCTCGGTTATGAAACGCTCTCGACGCCGGCGGGGTCGCTCGCTGAACTTGTTTTGGGTGATGTACAGGAAAAGACAAAAAAACCCACATGTGTAACAAGAGGAGCTGCTGTTTTTATGTCCTTTGAATATAAAAATGTCTTTTGTGAACGAGAAGAAATAGACACAACCAAGTGGCTTTTTATACACCCCTGGAATGTTCCCAGGGAATGAAAACTGCCAAAAAAGGAAGAAAGCCCAGGCAGAGCTTTACCCACCCCCGGGTCGTCCTCCTAGGGCTGGGTCTAAAATAGAGAGTGGTGGAGTTGTTGGACATCAGCAGTGGGTGGTTTGTGAAGAGCAAAAATGGGAATTGTAACACTGCTTTGCTTTTGTTTTTTTTTTTTTTACTTATGTCCTTTTTTTGATAGGAAAAGGAAAGATAAGTGACAGGAGTCTGTCCAGGGAGGGCCCCTGAAGGCTGTCCCCTCCCAGCACTGCTCCTGCTTTACCTTCCCTAGGAGTGACAAGGTTGAGGAGACATAAAGCTGCTTCCAGGATGCTGCATCCTCCTCTCCTTGAAATTTTTGTACTTCAAGGCAATTACTCCTGACTTTTCTAACCGTCACCTATGAATTCCTGTAGAGTTGACGAAGTATTTTGATCTTCTTCCAGCTTGAATCAGTTTTTGGGGTAACAGAACAACTCAAGATGGGTTTCAGAAGGAACAAAGCTCCAATATTAGAGGCTTTACATAATCCAGAAAAAGAGAAGGTGTGGTTTTCAGTGGGCAGGAGACAGACCTGTCACGGGCAGAACTGAAAACAACTGGTGAACTGTGACAAGCCAAACCATAAATTCATCTGCACATGTTTATAAAATATTTATCTTCTCTCCTTTGCACTTCATTTCCAAGATATTTTAGGAGTCAGCTCATGATTTTCTTCAACAAACCCTTCTCCACCCACACATCGCAGTCTCATATAAATTCATCTTTCTATGGAGACCATTAGAGAGACTTTCCTCCCTAAAAGACAAAAAAACCCCAGAGTCTAATATAAAATAAATAAATAAATAAATATGTGGAGAGGCTTCAAAATAATTCCTGCCTAAACTAGTTCTAGTAGCAGTGCTCTGTTCTAACTCCCCAAAGCAGCAGTTTGAGTTATAACCCACAGCTGCACTAAAGCTGCTCCATTTCCAGCCAAAGCTGCAATTCCTCCAGCCCCATGGCACAATCACAGCTCCTTTATTTGGAGGATGAGTCCCAGCACACATTCCCCAGGTTTTAATTCCCAACACCCTTATCAGTCCGGATGACTCAATCAGGAATCCAGGCTTGTGACCCAACATCAGCTCTGATGGCATCACACAATTTATGGAAACACCTCCTGAGCCCCGTGGTTGCCCCTGGATGTGCAGGTGAGGCGCTGAGTGCCAACAGCCCCACATCCAACCACAGGTACCAGCCCAGAGAGGGTCTGACTGCCCAGTGCTTACACCTATCCCTCCACCTGCATTCCAGGTCTAAAGGAAAAGATCCCTACAAGAGCCCAAGGCCTTGAGCCTGCTCCGTGCTCTGAGACTTGCAGCCGAGTCGATGAGAGAAACCCCTCCAAAGCACAAAATTTCATTTTTATACCTACTTTGTGCTGCAGCAGGGCTAAAAAGAGGGAAGTACCAGCCATAGTAAAACCACAGATGATGACAGTCCAGCAGTGATGCTGGAATCTGTATAAAAGCCTTACTGTTTTTTAATCAATACAAACTCAAAATAGCTGAACACTGTCATCTAGATGAGCACTAAATCTCCCAAGTATCATCCTTTGCAATTTCAAACACCAATCCCATATTGCCGTTTGTATTTTGCAATGGTTGATTTCAAAGTCATCCTATGTAATGTTCTAAAAAGCCTAATTACAAGCAGATTCTCTGGAATATAATCACAAAGAAATTACTTCTCCAGAGGTAAAATGATACTAGTGCACCTTGCTTCCACTTGGAATTGTGTTTATCCCTAAGAACATAGCTCATCAGCAGCCCTGGAAAATGCCATTCAAGCAGTTGCTTACTATCACAGACAGATGTAGAATTATGCAACAAATGGATATTCTTGTAAACTTGTTTGGCAAATACAAAAGGGTATCAATGTCAGCTCTTCACTGCTTTAGTGGTGATTGTGAATCAAAAGGAACCATTTATTCTACAACAAGACTTGTCATTTAGAGCACTCAGTCTCACTAGAACAATACCAATACCCTCACTGATCAGCAATATAGACTGGAGAATATATTTTGTCACTAAGCCACAAGGAAAAATAAGTAAATTCCCAACTACACAGACCAGAAACCATTCAAAGCAAACAGCAGCACGATGTTTCCATCTAACCCCCCTTCAAAGCTGTACCAAGGGAAATACAGACTGCATTCAGACTCCAGGAAAATAGGGGATTTAACTGTGACTGCCGTGGCTCTTTCCTGACCCCTCGTGTCTGTCCAGCTCACACAGCTCGGAATGTCTCCAGCAGAGGGGAGTGTTGGAACGCCCTGATGGAACTGCGACTCCGCACCCAAAATCTGTTTTCTCCAAAGAAAACAAAGACAGAACCTTAGTGCAGAAAAGAAATTGTTCGGTTTTACATAATCTTCTGCAGTACTTCTGTGGGCCTTTGGAAAACATCAGTGTGGTGAGTTTTCCAACTCCCAAAAGCAAGTCAAAGCCCCTTCCATGCACTCACTTGCACTTTACACCCAGGAGGACCCGGCTGCCCTTTGGCTCCCGTGGCACTGCACAACAAACACACCCCGAGGAGCCTTTCCAAAGCAACACAAAGGAGCAAAGCACTCGGATCCTACTCAATTCCACACAGGTGAGTTTTCTCTTTTCATGGAGCTGAGTCTCTCTTTCTCACCTTCCCTTCCTGTCTTAGGCTACTGAAGGATTATTCTGAGTAACCTCCCAATCAACAGCAAAGTTGGAGAACAACATCTATATTTACCTGAGTACAGCACCTGAACAGTTCAGTTATCCCAGCACTACTTCCAACAACCCTTCTGTGCCACATTTCCTACCTGGCCAACACCACCTTTATGTATTTCCACTATAAGCTGATGGCACATAACTTTTAGGGGTTGGATAAATGCCCATCGTGTCAATAACCCAAATTCCCTAAGATGAACCATGCTAAGAATCAGAAAGAAAAAGGGCCATTAGCCCTTGGATACCTTCCATGAAGCTTAAAGACTAGAACTGAAGAATAATCTGAGCCCATTTCCAAAAGTCCAATAAGGAAACTTGTTTATAAAATCCTTACAGGTTTAGGTGTTCTCTTTTTCTTTGCTAGGAGGAAAGAAAGCACTGAGTTTCTTCTCTTTTTTATATTTTTGTGTGTTCTCTGCTAAAGAGCTGCAAACAGCAGAATGAGCCATGACAGAAAAGAGCAGTGCAGCACCTCACTGCAGTGTGCTGGAAGGGACAGGACAGGGGAGGTGTGACCTTGGGACAGTTCATGGGACAACATCCTTCACTCTCCAAATCCTTTACTTCCCTCAGAAAACGTTGATATTTCATTTATTGTACATCTTTTGGAACATCCAGAGTATTTCAGAACAACAGCTGCTTGTAGGATGCTATTGAACAACATAAAATTTCTCTGAGGGCTAAAGCCAGGACATCCTTCTGAAACTGAGGAGAACAGCACCCAACAACATCAAGCAGGAATTCACCCCAACAGTTTGTGTGTTAGAGACAAATCAAACCACCCAAAATGTCAGCTGAAACACCTCTCAGTGTGTTGCTGACAGAAAGAAAATTAATCCTGTAATTTCTCAGGCTGGGACACAGTTCTATTTGCACAAGCTGAGAAAACAACAAAAACCATAATGCTCTAGAGCCATCTTGAGTTCAGGATGAGAATTCTTCACTCAGAAAGCAAAATGAACAAGCTGCAAGGCCGAGGCTTTGTGTTGGAAGCTTTGGCAGGGAGCAGTGGGGTGGGAGCCCAGGGAGGGGCAGCCTCACCAGTTCAACCCCTCCAGCAAATGCTCCCCTGCTTGGCAGCACATCCTTCTACCACAGCCCTTTGCAAAAAGGAAAACAGAGCTGCAGCTCCCTGAGCCCACCCCAAACCCCTCCTTCCAGGGTCACATACCATCCCAAAATCTGCTTTTCTCTCCCTGTAGAAGCTGTGGTGGCTCCTCTGTGCAGACACTGAGGAAAAGTCTGTTCCCTCTGTTTTGTCTGAGCTCTGTTTGCTCCACTCTTTCCTGGGAGCCTGTAAAATAGAGTTATGAATGTAATTAAACATACATGCATATGCACATACATATATACATATTTAATATATATATATCTATATATAAAAAATGCCTTTTGAAAGAAACAAAAAACAAAGCAGAGGAAATTCAAAGCTGAAAACGCAAAATGGAAAAAACATGATGGCTATGAACATCATACACTTTAATCACAGAATTAGAGGACCATTAACGTCTTTTCCAACCAAATCCAACCTCTGGATTTCATTCACATGTTACTGTGTGAAGGGAATCTCTTGCCTCTCACCAAAATTAGGAAAGCAGTGGAATTCCACAGACAAATGAAGGCCATTCACCCAGTAAAAATAAAAATAAGATCTGCTTCCTTCAGATGAAGAAAAAAAACAAAGAGAGGTCCAAAAAGATCACTGCTGACAACTTGTAAAATAAAGCCAAATTAATTCTTTTCAAGTAAATATAAAATTGCAGAGTTAACAACTTAACCTCCCAGGTTCACAGCATTACAAAAATAATAAGCTCACTTTTTAAAGCTTTTCCAAGCTCTCCACAGAAACATCAATAAGTACTTCTAGACTTGAAGCAAAAATGAGGTCAATCTAGTGCAATAGCCATTGCTCAAGAAATGAGAACCCAAAAAGAAATGAACTCCAGTGAAAAGTATGGATCTGCTGCCTTGCTGCAGAGTGCTGAAAAGTGCTACAAGGACACAATAAAACCCTTAATAAAGAAAAGCTCAGTTACAGTTACATGAAACATTTGGCTACCATTTGAAAATACCTTTTTATCCTCATGGAAGAATGGTTCTGACTGAGCTGACACCTTGTGTTTCCACGAGTTATCCACACTTTCCAAGGGGAAGCTTGGCCTGGATCGGTGCAGGTCCTTCCTTGCCCTCACCTCCTGCATGAGGGGCAGGCTGTCCCTTCCTTGGCGGCATTTTTCCGAGTAGGATCGTCTGAGATCCGCGGGGACGGTCCCAAACCCAGATATGCAGCTCTTCCAATCGGTTTTACTCTTGAAAGAGTCACCCTCATATATCTTATTTGTGCTGTCTTTGCTTCTCAGTGTAGAGCTCCTCACTATGTTTTTGTTCCAGCTGCCCTCTGGAGACACCTCCAAGAACTGTTCTTTTGTCACCAACTTCCTCTGCAAGAGCCCATCATCAGCCTTTAGGGACAACTTGGAGGTCAGATTGACTTCCAGTCTCTGCTCTGTACTCACTGCATTTATGGGCTGTACCTTTTCAATTACAAATTTTGCACCCTGATTTCTGGAGGTCAAGTTCACTTCCTCATCCTCATCAACAATGAAAGTTTTCTTCCTAGCAAACTCCACAGGTGAATTTACAAACTTCTCTGGAAAAATGCTGCTGGGGTTTCCCCAGTAAGGAGGGCTGACCTTCCTGTCTTTGGACTTCTGCTTATCAAATTCAGGGCTCCGTAATTCCAGCTTCTCTTTGCTCTTTTCATTTAGGATTAGTTTCTCTGGCCTGTGCTGCTCTTCTGCACGCTCACCTGGTTTGTTATTAACTGAGTAGTGGTCTGATCCACTCTTCCACTCATTCCAGCTGTAGGTAAAAGTCATTCTATCTGACACATTCCTCTTGTTCTTTGATTTCTCCCTACTCAGCAAGCCAAGATCTTCAGAGAGTTTCTCCTGAACTTTACTGGCCTTTGCTGATTCTTCTTTATATTCTGCCATAAGAGCATCAATATCGAGAATTTGAGATCTGTAGCCATCCTCAGCCTTCCTTCCAAGGAAATCAGAGTTATTGTCACTCCTTTTCTGGGAGCCCAGTTCACTGTCCTTACGCACCTGTGTGGAACGCGGTGGGGACCAGGGTTCATGGTAAGAGGAGACTTTCATTCTGCCACTCTTGAGATCAGCTTGAGCTGTATTATCCAGGTCGTGTTTTAACAGGAAAGTATCAACATCTATAATTCTCTCTTTAGAATGATCCAGACCTTTTTCGTGATGCTGTTGGTTATCTTTCCTAGACATATGAAAATTACTAAATGCAACATTTTTGGAGAAACCAGCATCTTTTTCATCTTCTTTGACCCAGTCCTTGCTAATATGCACTTCCCGGGAGTCTTCTCTACAAGTTGAGCTTGTCACATTTTTATTTGGTTGCTGCAATAAAGATTTAGACCTTCCAGGAAAAACAGGATCCAGATTAATTGCTGCTCCCTCACTTGAACCAGAAACCGTATTAATTTCACTTGCACTGGGAGCACCAACAAAGCTTTTCTCTTTTTTCATACCAGGCATCTGATAAGTCACTGCAAAATAAGTTGCCTTTGGCTCAAAGACA
The DNA here is from genome assembly GCA_013398615.1 of Brachypodius melanocephalos. Classification (NCBI taxonomy): domain Eukaryota; kingdom Metazoa; phylum Chordata; class Aves; order Passeriformes; family Pycnonotidae; genus Brachypodius; species Brachypodius melanocephalos. The sequence goes on from VZSR01003800.1 coordinate 4,045,454, forward strand.
GAACTCTGATGTTTCATGCAATCATCAGGACTGCCAAGAACAGCTTGGTTTGCCTCATTCCCTTCCACCCCATCTTTGATTTTTTTGCTTCTCTTTTTAAGTGAACTTTCATTCAATTGCAATGAATCTGTCCGGCTCAGCTTCTTGATATTGTCGGGAGTGAGCCACACAACTTCTTCCACCTTGAGTGACTCCTGAGGCAAGGTCCTCCTCCTCCACCTTTCAGAAGTCTTCAAGTCAGAAACGCTACTTCTGCTTCTCCTGACTTTCTCATCTGGATCTGCTCCTCGGAGTTTCCCGCTGTTTTCAGGAGCTGTAGAAGCCAAGCTAAAGTCTTGCTCTTTACAGTTTAAGTCTAGACTTTTCCTCAACCCAAAGGCACCAGATTCCTCTTTAGTAACATTCAGTCCCTTTGTATCAGGGGGCTGGCTACTGGAAGATTTAAAATATTGCCCACCTGCAAGCACTGAAGCCTGAGCCCCGTGTTTATTGACACTTGTGGAAATCACTTCACGATCCAAGTTGGTTCGGAATTCCTGGATGTCTGTCCCACCTGCCCTGAAACTCCTTTTCTCAGAAGAGCATTTCACAACATTAATCCTCTCTGATTTATCTACAGAAGAGACTTCACTCTTATCACCTTTAATTTCAGCGTGTAGCTTGTTGACTTTTTCACTCATTCCCAAACCTTTACTTTTGTTTGTGGAATAAGGTATTTTCTCAGTTATGAACAGTGGCTCAGGATCACTTTTATCAGAGTCTCTTTTCTGTTCAGGTAAAGTGCATTCACTAGAGAGAAAACCAGAAGGTTCTCTCAACACAGCCTTGCTTGTGAGAACCTTCACCTCCCTGGCTTCTGAAGTAACATTTTCTTCTTTCAAGTAAAGAGTGTGACTACTTGCCTTAACCGACTGCCCTGTGGGTACAACGTCCTCATCAGTTTTATTCTCTTTCACAGATGATTTTCTAGCTCTGAGTGTCATGGCCTTCTTCTCAGGAGCCATTGTGATGGCTTCACTAAGAGCCCTTTCACCACACGTCTGAAAGATTTCATACCTGGGCTCTATTCTTTGGTAAATTTGAGAATCTTCTGCATTTTTGGGAGTGGGTTTTTCACTTTTCTCGACCAAAGATTTTTCTAACACAATTCCCAAACTCATTTTCTTGTCTTCACTCGAACAAGCTGGTTTTGGACTTTTCTCTATGTGTGTTGGAGGTTTTGATGGATCAGGCTGCTTGTGGTGCTCCTTTGCAGGAGTGGTTTCCTCCCCTTCTCCCATCCACGAGCGTCTGCTCTGCCCCAGAACCACCAGGTCCTGCTTTGCCTCAGGCTCCTGATTCCTTTTTGGTGCAGGATCAGCCCCAGAATGCTCAGCAACAACGCTGTGCTTCTGCACATTGTGCTCAAACAGGGTGGCACGGACAGTTTTAATGAAGGGCTTTTCCAGAAGTGCTGGGTTTAATTTCTTTTCCAAGTTGCTTGTGAATGAGACAGAACTCTCACTCTGCTGTGAGAAATGCTGACCATCTCCCAGGAAGCTTCCTTTCCTCTCCAGCTGATCAGGTTTATTGGTTATCTTTAAAACCTGCCGGGATTTCCAAGACTTCCCAGGAGCAAATGCCTCGGTGAAATCTGTGCCATGGGTGAGCTTCAGCTCCTTGCTCTGGAAAAACAAAATCCAACAGTTATCTGAGTTTATTTAAAAAACATGTAATAAAGTTTATTTTAAAGCTTACCTGTACCTACTTTGAGCAACAGAGCTTGTACCAATCAAATATATCCATATTCCCTGAACACAAACTCCACTGAGACCAGGGTAACCTAAGGGAATGTGCAGCTCCAGCTCCTGAATCTTGATTTTAACAGAATTATCTCACTAATAACCAATTACATGGTAAAACTGCAAGGAATATGAAGATCTGAGTAAATATCACAGCTAGAGCTGCTCAGCTATGAGAAATGTTAAGCTGAGCAGAAGTAAAAAAGGAAAGATGGTAATTAATATTTATTACCAATGCTTCACTGTTATCTACTCATAGGAAATACAAGCAGCATCCTAAAGATGGTATTTTTAATAGCACTCGCTGAAAAAACACAGCATGCAAATAATAAAGGGAATCAGAGAATACTAGAGGTCTTACAGGAGTTCAATCTTTTATTCAAGTTTTAAAATTTAAAACTCAGAGTTGACTTAAGACTGTTTTAAAAAAAAAGCTAAAGAACATCAGAAAATTAACACTACAGGTGTTTATAAATAAAGATTTTTAAATCTGAGCTATAGTCTTCATGGAATTTCTTTAATCCTACTTTATCGTCAGATTCTGAAAACAGCACTTTCATTAATGAAAGATTTTCTTTTTAAAACAAATTGCTCGCCTTGAGAATAACACTGAACTACAGAAACTTTGCACCTGTAGCTTTTCCTTACCACATATTCCAATCTTGGACAGGAAAAAAGCCACGAGAACTCACTACAAACACCCTTAAACTACATTAAATCTCCTCTACTAAGAACTGTCACCAGAGAAGTTCTGTTTTGCAACACTGAAGTGTTGCTTAGAAACACAGAGAGCCTAAAGCTTCCACAGCAAATCCCCGTTTTCCCTGGAACACTTTGTTGTCTAAACTGCTCAGGTAAATGTTGTTGAGGAGCCTGACGAAGGTCCAGGCTGGGATTTATCAGGAGCTGGGATACGGATGCAGGAAAGCACAATCCTAATGCTCTGTTTGGAGAAAACAAAGAATAATCACTGCACAAACCCAGCACAGCCAGAGGCGATTCACTGGGGTTTCATGCATTAAAAATCCATTAAAAACAGTACACAAAATATTCTTCCCTCTCTACCACTCCTACACTGAACAGTGTGCACACTGAGCTTGACAAACTCAGCAGACACAACGCTCCTGAACTTTTCTCTGCACATCCTGAAGACAAACTCATAGCAGCAAATCCACTGGGATTGTGTCAGCCCTAATACTCTTCATACCCAATTAAAATTCACTGATTGATAAAACCACACACAACAGCACCTTCTCCTTGCAGAGCCAGCTGAAGCCCACCAGCTGCTGTCAGTTCCTTACTTTTGGATTTTCCTGCAGGTCATGGATTGAGTCAGCTCCAACCTCCCCAGGTTTCTCAGGCTTTGCTTCACCACCTGACGTTGGACTTGAAAACCTAAAACAAAGGACTGGTGTTACTTCTTTAGTTCAGCTGGTCAGTGAGCAGGGTTGCTTCCTACCAAAGCAAGCTGGTAGAAATTATCCATCAAATTACTTTTCCTAATGGAGAAATATCACTATTTCATAGTAAATGACTGTATTTGGTGGTTAAATTGTATCTAGGCCAAAGGAATTTCCAAAAAAATGTTAATTATGCATCTTATTTGATAATAGAGGTTTTAGAGATGCATAACAAGCTGTATCTCTCATTGACAGTCACATGCAAAGGTTACAATATTGACAGCTTTATTTTTCTTTTCAGCTGTTGTCAGAATATATTTAATTTTCCCTTTTTTTTGGATTAAAAAAGACAGGAAAGGAGCTTAAGAATAACAGTAAAAAAATCACATTAAGTGGAAGCAAAATGATCAAGCTTTCTTTACTGGACTGAGAGAGAAAGTTTTACTGAACAACATGAAGCCAAGAGGATTAAACAGCATTTCTCTGTAACCTACATCTTGGTTAAGTCTGCAGAGAGCGGCCGTGACTGCAGGGACCGGCGCAGATTTCCTCCCTTAACGTCAGGATTTTCTGTTGTCAGCTCCTTGATCCTCTGCTGGATGGTCACACACCTGTTTTCCTTCTCAGCACTTGCTGGGAGAACATCTGGATCCGCTGTGGCACTGGGATTTTCTGAAGTAAACAAACTAATGTGTTTTTTAACACTACCTCTTAAGATATTATTCTCTTTTTCTGACGAAGCTGCAGGACTTTCACAGCCCAGGAACATGAACGTTTCCTTCTGATCTGGTCTTTTCCCCCCCTTATTAGTTCTGCTTTCACTGGTTGTTTCAGGGCTTCTTTCAGGACCATGCAAGTTAATAATTATTTCTGGCTTTGTCTCAATTTGTTCACTTTTAGATTTAAGTTTTGTTTCCCAAGTGTATTTCCCATTATTTAGGATGCCAATGTCCTGACTGCTGCATTTCAGATTTGTTTTAGAAGAACTGCTTTTATTAAATTCAGTTTCTTCATGCTTTGGCCCCGTTTCAGACTGATCACGACTACCCACATCAGTAAAAGCAATTATGGATACATTCTCCTTGCTTTCGTGGGATGAACCAGCCTTCTTAGAAGAAGAAAGTTCTTTATGCTCAAACTTAGCTGTCAGGTCCATGGACAAAGGCCTTGGTTTTCTAACCCCAGATTTCTCCGTAGGAGATTTTTCCTCAGAAGCTTCCACATTGTGATGCTTTTGATCCCGTAACGATTCCAGAAAAATAGCAGACACTGGTCTAGGTTTTACCCTTTGCTGGACATCAACAGAGCAATCAACTTTATTGTTGAGATTATTTGCATCATCATTGTTTTTCTCCCCTGGATGAACTTCATGAGCATCTTTCTTTTCTCTGGTTTTGAGGGAGTTCCAGGAGTCTGGTCTGAGACTGGAGGAAAACGACACCTGCCTATGGACGGACCCGTCAGGATTCCTGGGTGTCTCTGCTGGTTTCACAGAGCCCTGGAGGTCCTTGCTTTGCAGAGCAGTGAATCCCCTGCGCTCCTGAGCCCTTTTCTCCTGGGCCAGGCTGACCTTTGCCTGCTCAGGGCCCGCTGGCTCGAACAGAATGACCGTGTTGGCACTGGGCCCCGTGTAGAAAGTCACATTTGTCACCACGTCACTGTCAGCCTGATTTTCAGTGTCAATGGCTTTCTGATCCACTAAGGGAGGGACATTTCCACTCAACACCTTCACAGAGGACGTTTCCTCAGTGGTCTTTCTCACCATGCTGCTGGATCGGAGCGCTGGGACGGGCGGTTTGACATTTGCAAAAGTATCCGAGGATTTCTCTTTACAAAAAGGCTTTGGGAAAAGTCTCGGCCTTGATCCCAGCGAGGGCATCGTTGCAGATCTCAAAGAATTCCCAAATTTCTTGTTCTCTTCGAGAGTCAGTGATGCTGAGGCCTCCTTTCCCTTGTTGCTGGCATCTGAAAGCACGCTGACATACACACGCTGTGCCTTCTCCTCTGCCCTGAGCTCAGCTAGGTCAGGGACTGCCGTCAAAGACGCCAAAGTAGAATTTATTTCTACTCTTGTTGCCATAGTTGGAATTACACATTCAACAGAACTGAAAAACTCCAGCGAGGAAACAGAATCTGCAAAAAAAAAAAAAAAAAAAAAAAAAAAAAAGAAGAGAAAAATGCAAGTATTGATGTAGAGTCAGCATAAACATCAAATAACATCATTCTCACATAAATTCATAAGGAAGCAAACTCAGATTAAGGTGCCTTTCAGATATGCTGATCCCAGAGTTTATCACACAGAAAGACATAGTGTTCCTTCTCCAAAACACACCATTATTTACTGACTTGGCCCAACAACCAAATACAATAGAAATAAACATATCCTACCAATTTCCACACTCCTACTTACCATAATTTGCTGCTGCAACCAATCCATAGGGTCTGAATCCTTTCTCATAGCGACAAGAGATTGGTCACCAAGGGCACATTAAGGACAGGGAATGTGGTCACTACAGAGACGTTGCCCAGACCTCACCTGCAAATAAATAAAATATTCTGACTCAGGAGAGGCACATATCCAGACCTACACAGGCAATGCCATGTGAGGCAAAAATCCAGAGCATTCTATGGAGAAAAAGCTGGTTCCCAAGGAAAAGTGACCTCATGTAACTGTAAAAAGCAGAAGGATGTTTATTTTTCAAACAGCCATTAAAGAATCAACAAGAAATTACCACCTAAAGGTGCAACTGAAAGGTGAAGGAGAAATAACTCGGACTGCACAACACCAAATCTGAATAGTTAAAACCACATCTAGGTAAGACTGTTTGCATATTCAAGCGCTGTCAATCACTGGTTAAACACAGAGCTCTGCATTACTGTAATCTCAATTACTGTAATTTACTTTCTATTGTAAAGCTCTTTTCTGGGGCAGCAGTCTGTGAAGTGCTACCTGAGCAGCTGACCTGCAAACGGCTGATTTTCCATCAAAATGGGACTTTTACCATGACAAAGCAGTTTTGTATTTCGCTAGCAAAGGCAGGAGAAGAGCTTGGGCTTTAATTATATTCTTACTGCAGAGAAGTGGGAAAACCAGCAGTAATTAGAATTTCAGCTACAAGAAGTAACCTGAATTTTTTCCTTAACAGAAGTATATTTAAACTCGTAGCAGATGCAGGCAGCTATGTAAGGTTAGATTATTTTTTCCTTCAAAAGCTGTCATACTCTTCATTTTTAGAAAATTCACATTGTACTTCATAACCAGGGGCCCAAATTTGTGTTGCCACCCTCTTGTCTCTTTTGGGCAACCTTTGAAGGGGCAGTTTTGGACTCCTCTCACTGAACCCTATATTGGTGTGAATTTACCACGCAAACAAACTTATTTGTAGATTCGGTGGAATATGGAGCTTCCTGCTTATGATTATCAAAAAACCCAACCAGGATCCTGCCTTCCAGAGTCTGCAGTCTGGAGAAGTGCTTATTTCACCTTCAGCTTCCCTTGACCAGACTTAGCCCACACTGGCACCGAAATTGCAGGGATTTATTTTTGTCCCTGCTTGAGCTCCCTCTCTCAGGCAGGAGAATGAACTCCACTCACCTTCTCTGTTCCCTTTCATCTTCCAATCCACTTGGAGTTCTGTCTCAACCACTTATCCCTGACGCCATTCCCCTCCTCCCAAGTCCACGACCTCGTCTTTCCAAAATAGCCACTAACCCAATCGGCTTATCCACATCAATCTGCCCCTTCCACCATCTCACAGATCTCCATGAAATCTTCCTCCCTCTCCCACTCCTTGTTCTAAGAAACGCCATCAAAATCCGATTAAAATGCTCTCACATTCCAAGGATGCAAAGGTTTGGGAGGTGCTCTAAAAGGAAACTTGCCGGAATGAGGCTGATGCTCGCAGGCAACATTGCAAAGGGAAAAATTCAGCTGTGAAAACAGCATCAGTCTTGCAGTAGCTGAGGATAAATTCTCTCCTATCACTCTGTAGTCCCTGTTTCTCTGGAAAAGAAGAAGGAGGCACAGAGCTTCTTAAATGGACTAAAACTTGATCCTCAATGGAACGCGGGGCAGAGAATTTACAATGTGGGGCCTAATCCCTGGTCACAGAGTACAACTTCCTTCTCCAGCCAATATTCCTAATGCAAAATTTACGCCCTCTTTAGTTTGATTACACTCCCTCCTTACAGGGACCTCGTTTTCCCCTACATAAAATACCAAAGTCTGTTTTTGTGTTCTAAATTCAGCTACCCTACAACAGATATGTGGCCCCAAACAGACAAGTATTTGAAAAAGAACAAAATATTTAGGAGAAAAAAATAATCACCCAACTTTGAAAATGATAAAACTCCTTGATACAAGTACACTTGATAAAGAGGAATCATGTAATCAATGCCAAGTGTAACATACACTAGACACTGTGTCTCAGTTCTGAAACACATATCTTAGTTTAGATAAACCTGTTTCTTTCTTAATAAAATATCTCTAGTCCAGTTGGCAACGTACAAAATTTGGGGCAATTTATAAAGATCAACTGTAAATTAAAACTGCAGGAGGATTTCAGATGCTATTAATATTTAATAATACTACTGTAATCGTACTACTACAGTTGTAAATCCCTCACCATCAGCTACACCCTGTCATTCCCTCCCTGACCTCCTCTGCCCAGGGACAGTCAGCTGAGCTACCCATGCTGCCCCTGCATGTCCCCATCCTGTGTGGCAGAGCCTCAAAGCCACCTTGTCCCCATTTCTAGGCACCTTTGTCCCCAGTTTTGGGCACTGTTTCTCTCCGTGCCTCCCAAGCAGCGCTCATACTCCTCTCGGCTGTGCCGGGTGCATTCTGCACACAAATGAAATTATAAATGGCACTGAAGCGTCTCTTGAAATTCCTCCTGCTTTTACCAGAAAAGCTGGCACACGAAGGCCTGGCTCTTCCCTGCTGCTCCTCTTCCTCAGCTTCCAAACACCTGTGACTGGGATTTTTTTTTTTCCTGGGCCAAGCTGAGCCACTGCAGGGTGTCACAGAGACGCGCACGCCAACACCGCTCCAGGCTCCTTCAAATCTTAATGCCCTCAGGTGTTGCTTGCATTTTAAATTAAAGATCTATCATGGCAAAGATTGCCAACATTGCTTGTAAGAAATCAAAATGGATTATTCACTTCACAGGGTTATTTTTGCAGAAAATCGTTTGGGAAGGGCTTCACCCCAAACACGCCCTCGCTTTGGCACTTGCCCACCCACCACACACACAACTATTATTTACATCACTGCTAATTCCTTTAAGCCTATTAAGGCAACAGCCTGCAGATAATTTTTCCACCGTGAATCACATGACTATTGCCAACTTCCTTGCTCAGAAACAAGAATGTTTTAAATGACACAAAGCAAAATCATCTATAATCTGGCCTTGAACCTCGCAGCAGATAAACAAGTCCATCTGTCTTCTCTAAGGGCGGAAAGCATAAAAATTCCACCAAGAAAATCTCCCTGCTATTAAAAAAAACAAACAAACGAAAAACAAAAACCAAACCCAAGCATGTTTATGACACTGGAGATCAAGTAGAAAGCTTGGATCCAGCAGCGAATACCCACTAAAAATACACCACAGAAAAGTCATCTAACAAACACAAAGTTTTTCTTCTTTATATACAACTTTATCAGCAATTGTGCTTCCAGTATAAAAACATTACTTCCTTATTGTGTAGATAGAGGAAGAAGTTTGTATAACAACATATATTAGCAGCTCCTGAAAACATGGCTTTATCCATGACTGTGGTTGGGAGGTTGGGACTGGATGATCTCTAAGGACTCTTCCAACCCAAACCAGTCTGGGATTCCACGATTCTGTACATTCCCCTGGCCCAAAAAGCCACAGGAACTACTGGGAGCAGATGACCATAAACCAAAATTTATTTCATCCCTCCTACAAAAGGCTGCCTCACTGTCAAAAAAGATTCCTTCTTTACAAATGTTTTTCTTCTCTCCTTTCTTTTTCCTGTCCTCACTGACTGAACACTGGGGTCAGTCTGCAGCAATCCCCGTCCCTTCTCCCCAGAAATCCTGCTTCTGCTCCTTCCTGCACTTGGAGAGGTGCTGATTGGATTAAATAAGAATTAACAGAGCAGATCCTATCAGTTACTGTGCACGTACAAGCGTGAGTGCTAACAAGAACATGACTTACTACAGCGCAACAAAAATAACACAAAGAAGGAAAAAAAAAACCTCTTCTGAAACTTTCATAACCAAGTAGATCATGAAACTAATTCAGTAAAAAGCAGGCTTTTTCTATTTTTGGGTTTAAGCCTGATTCATGTTACTACTCAGTTATATTTAAAAGGACATTCAGGGTCTCTTAAAGGGAAAGATCAAAAATATTTTCATAATGGCTCTAATTTTTAATTTGCCTGGGTAAGTTTATTCACAAAGTAAAAACAGCTAATAAAATGCATTTAAATTATCTTTTCCCAGGTTCACAGTTAATGAAAACTAGAAGGCTCAGAATTAAAACTACATATTCCAAATTTCACAAGCCAAATCATTAACATCAAAAATTCCAAAGTATTGCAAAATTCAAAATATCCTTCCTCCATTTTTCATGTCCAAGTCTCTTGGAAACCTCTAGTTCATTTATTTTACAAAGAGAACTAAGTGCTTTTCTTTTGGACATTACAGTCCAGTCCCAACCCAAGGATGAAACACTTCACTCTGACATTTCCTGCCGCTACAGAAAAGGTTAGCATTTTGTTAAATAAAGTGTCCATCCTATAAATAGCAGCATTTTACAAGCACTTGTAAATCTCTAATTACTCCTGCCAGTACAATTGCATAACGATCATCACCTGCCAGAGCTTCACCCCCATGCAGCTGCGCTAAAGAACTGCAATATTTTCAACCACACTTTCCATCAGTGCTGCCACCTCAGTACCACGGTGAGAACTTTACACCTTGTATTTTGAGCTCCATGCTGCAAAGATTGGGCAGCTAAAATGGTAACAAGTTATAGGGCAGCAGTTTCAGTAATTCAAGCTGGCCTCACAGAGGCTGTAACATTTATTTATTAAGGCAAAAATTTGATGTTAAATACACTGGCGTGATCGGCATGAATTTAAGATCACATTCCTGATCAGCTGAGACAGATTCAAGAAAACACAAAGAGGGTACTGAGGCCCTGGCACAGGGTGCCCAGAGAAGCTGTGGCTGCCCCATCCCTGGAAATGTCCAACACCAGGTTGGACAGAGCTTAGAACAACCTGGGGTAGAGGAAAGTGTCCCTGCCCTCGGCAAGGGTGGCACTGGATGAGCTTTAAGGTCCCTCCCAACACAATCCAGTCTGGGATTGTGTGATTAATTTACGGTAGAATAGGATTCAACACAAAAAATTTTACTGTATGTGACCAGGGAAGAATGCACCATGATGGCTGTGGGGCACAGGGAGTCATCCTCCAAACTTCCTTGAATTTATGAGACAGAAATATGCCTGGAGAGAATGATTTGGGTAAAAAAACTTACATGTAATAATCTGCTACCGCAGCTGTCCTTGCTGTCAGTCCACTGCTATTTTCATAACAATGTCTGTGTGTCACATATAAAACATAACTCAACAGGATTAATGTGCAAAAGGGGCAGATTGCTCCAGTTATTTCTAGAAAACGGCTTTAGAATATCACCCTTAGAAAGGTCCAGTTTGTGACCATAGATTTATTATCAAGTACCCATTTTTTGGGTATTAAGCTCCAAAAACTTCTGCAGTGGGTTTTGGGGGCAATGACCACTGTTCTACAAACAATTCAGGCCAACTCCTTCTCTATCAAGATCAACTTGGTCCAAGCCAGGTTTTGGTTGGAGATGTTCCTCTTTGTGCATTATGTTCTACTCAAGAAATCCCTCAAGAGTGTAGGGACTGACAGAGCACAATTGGCATTTCCTCTGACCTGCACAAGTGCCTCATTACACTCCAATCTTCCACAATTTCCTTCTCCCCAGCCCTCTCATTGACAGTTTCAGAGGAAACTCTCTTCCCTTCCCAGTTTCACAGAAGACCTGATTTGTTTTGGAACTCTTGAGTCTCAGGTAAAAAAAAAAAAAAAAATTACATTAAATGTTGGTGAATCACCACTTTTTGGTACCAGAAGCTGCATATCCTCACCCTCCTGTGTGAATCATCTTTTACTTCCAGGACTCCACACAAGAGATTCCACCCAGCTCATCAGTGGGTGGGTATTTTCAGAAAGTCCAATTCTTTTGGCAGTTGAAACAGCAAATAAAAGCAAAATCCTGATTTCTGCCAGCTGAGGATGACATTCTGCAGAACAACATGAATTATGGGATAAGGCTAAAGTGAGGCTAAAAGTGTGTTTGTGCAGAAGGTGGGTATTCCCAGCAGACCTCCGAGTGCTGTTCTGTTTGCTTCTCTCATCAAACCTTTTCTTTTGTGGTCAGCTTCAACTCATGCTAATGTTCTTTTAGGTTTCATCCTTGTAAATGCTTTTAAACCACAAACAAGACCTGCAAATAACCTCCCCATGCAGTTTAGCAGAGAAAAAAACAAAACAAAACAAAACAAAAAACCCCCCACACCTATTCCAGAAACAACTGCATTGCGTGCCAGATGAAATATTAATGATCAGGTTTGGCTACAAGCAAGAAAAATAGACTGTGGAAATGAAAAAAAAAAAAGAAGTCAAATTAAGGCTCTTCCAGGAAGACGTTTGGTTGTTTCAGGGAGGACTTTATTCTTATCTGCAGCTCCCAAAGGTCAACAGGGTCATGTCCTGGACACAGAAAAGGGTGGGTACTTGAATTTGCAACTTGGCAAATTTCTCCTCAAACCTTTTCAGAATCATCATGAAACTTCCTGCTGGTTAATTTTAACACACTCTTCTTGCTGAAGGAAGCTTAACTTCACTTTTAACTGTATTTAAAATAAATTTTGGCTAGAGTTAAGTTTTTCTGCACAGATTCTGAAGGAATGGGTTAAATCCCTGACTCTCTTTTTCACATCTTACGCTACACATCCTGAATATAATGGAATTAATCAAAAGCTAATTTATTTATGTGTCCTTTGAGTATATGATCTCCATGACCTTGCTTTAAAAAGGTGAAATTTGGCTCATTACTATTTCAGAAATATATCAAACAGCTACTGATCCCTCTGACCTCAAGCAGGCAGCGCTTTCCAAAGCCCCCAGAACCGAGGCAGGGCTGTGTTTCTCCAGAGGCTCCAGCTTTGGGTGGGAATGCTCTCATTTGGCAGGCAAACCATGGACACAGCTGAAGGAGTGTAAGGAGATGGATGAGCCAGCTGCAGCACAGACAGAAATATGGGATTGAAAAACAACTTTGGCATTCTTCCATTTGATACTCCCCTACACAACACCACGCTCCGTACCATGTTTCAGCACTAAAAGCAGCTCAGAGACCACCCACACCTGAAAATATTTACTGTAACTGTGCATATTTCTTGTCCTCTTGGCAGCAAGGGAAGACAAAGGACAAATGATCTCAGAGCTGACAGGACCTGGATATCACCACAGGATTTTGTTTCATTCGCTGCCTTCAGAGCCACCAGCTGCTGCAAATGCTTTAAAAGCAGCAATGATATAATTGGGACAATTCCCTCCCACAACGGTGGTGGAAGCTACTTGGACCCTGACATTGGAATTCCTTGATGAGCAGAGGTGCAGTTAAAATAGCCCTGCAGCACAGCACCTTGCTAATCCTGGCAGCCAGTGTGGGGACACCAAAGCTCATGAGATGCAGCACTCCCGTGGGAGACAGGGCTCGGCTGACCTGCTGAGGAATTCAAGTCAAAGGATTGAGTGAGGCAGATCCGTGGGCTTTGGTTTATTGAAAAAATCCACCTACTTGTTACAAAAATAGGCAAGTGCCTCCGCAGCACTTTGAAGCCTTCAGAAATAAAGCTGACCCATGGCTCTGTGCCCCCAAGGCAGGAATTGGGGGAAGGATCTTTTCACACAAACCCAGCCTCCGAAGGTCACTGTAACACAGAAATAGCACGAGGTGAGAAGACATTTCCTGCTTGCCTCCATGCACAGCAGGTGCTTTTGTGTCAGAAGGACAAAGCCCCTAATCCTCTGATCTGCCTCCTCAAATTCTAACAGGATTTCAAACGCTGGAAAAGGCATTTGTGGCCTGGCACAGTAAACCACCTTCAGAAAGTACAACCAGCTCGAGCTGTCCTGTGATTGACGTGGGGTCACCAGGATGAGTTTATAAATACTGAACCTTTATACATTCATGTGAGTGCTGAAAAATTAATTAAGGTATTGCCATATGGAGAGAAACAAAAGTGGTTTCATCCAGACTTTCAGAAAACTTGAGACTACTGGCCTTGGAGCACAACCTTGAACACACGGAGAGATCACTTCAACAGTTTAACCATCTGGAGAAAACCTGAACTCATAAAACTGGAGGACAAAAGAAACAGAGTGATGAGATAGAAGACCAAAATCATGACATTAAAAATTATATATGTGTATACATAGCTATGGTGACTAATGTGTATCTGAGGGCTAAGAATTAACATTCCTTCGCTTCTGCAAGAACAAGAAAGCAGGTTTACAGTGCATTATTTTTATACCTGTACTTTTCCTGACAGACACATTTGGAAGCTGCAAAGACTCATTCACAAAGAGCACGTGGCAGCTACTGATAAAACACCCAGAGCAGAGATGCTGCAATAGATTACGCTGCTCCTAAGCTTTCACCTGGACAAAAAGAAATCACAAGATCACAGACTGGCTCAGCTGGAAGGGACCACAGAGGGTCATTTGGTCCCATCTTCCTGCTCAAGCACATGGCACAGTTCTGGAATAACTCCACAGAGGTAGACTCCATAACCTCTCTGGGTGACTTAGGGAAAACTGTCACTGCACATTCTTGATACGTATATTTAGGTACTGCTTCAGCTCTCACAGCTCTGCCATCTGAAGCCTTCTCTGATGGCTGGTTTGCCACTTGTGATGTTAAAACATCATTTGCAAAAAGCTCTGCATTGAACAGATTTCGATTTGGCTGCTAACGACACATTTCCTGTCAGAACAGAGAGCCAATACTGTGTTGCAGCAATTTCTCCATTCAGTCCATCATTCCACCTTTCAGATATTTGATTAGTCAGAGCATAAGCATGTAATCGAGTTCAGTCAACAAGCAAATACACTTGAGCCCAAAATACTCGTACCAGGCACTGCTCTAGAAATGAATTGCAGCTTCATAGGAGAAAGACACTGATAAACAGGGGGCTGGACCAGGTGGTTCCCAGGAACAGATGATTCTGTTCCATGTACAAACGAACAGTTTCAAAGCCTGCTCCTCTGAGTCATAGCAACCTCTGCCCTGAAAATGAAGCCTGCAAAGCCACAGCATGGTGGTATTGGAGATAAGGAAATGTCCCTAGTACTGCTGCAAGAGACAAGCACTGTGACAAAAGACTGGCACAGCTGGCATTAACAAACAACACCATCTCCCAGGCATCCCCTCCACCCCCAGCTCTACAGCAGCAATTCAAGAGCTTCACACAAAAGATGACCCAACTTCAAAGAGAAAATTATTAACACTATTAAACTGAATTAATTTTACTCCAGTTACACCTTTCAGGATACTGACAGAGCCATTAAAACTCACTCAGATCAAATGGACATGACCCTTATTTCCAATGGCATCTCATAAACAGTGAAAAAAGCATTGGACGAAGGGGAGATGAGTGGATCTATTCTGAGTCAAATAAAATATTGTTATAGAAGTCAAATACTTGGTGGCATTTATCATTCTCTGGGCCAAAATCCCTCATGTCACTCTTTGCTCTAAACACACCGACATACTGAAACATGAATCTTTTTGCCTCTCAGGTTGTTCCCAATGTTCCAACAGCTCTTTGATCTCTTCCTTGTGTACTGAACCTGGCATTAAGCCAGATAGGATACGGTGCTGCAGCAGGGTGCTGCCTCCTGCCAGCCATCAATAAACTGCCCTGAGCTGCACACCCAGAACAAACCTGCTCTGTCAACAATGTCTGACGTTGTGCCAGAGGAGCTGCTGCTGCTGCCTTGATGATAAGGCTCCTCTTTCTCCTTCAGTGGGCACATCTGGCTTCTCACATATGCAGGAAATAGGTTTCCTCCCCACATTAATGCAAATGCCCACCTCAGAACCACTGGCTGGGTATTGCCAGCTTGTACAAGTGTTCCTTTAGTTGCCTGGGAGCAGGGCATTGTTACCAGCAATCCACAAAGGAGCTTCCTCTTTGCCCAAAGCCCCACAAATGGAACAGAGCACAGAGGGGTCGTGTGTGACTGTGAGGAACCAGAGCAGTGACACTGCATTTCTCCCCGTTTCTGAACAAAAGGATGTTTAATCCAAGAACTCTGACAGCAACAAGCCTGCACATGCATTGTGCACTGCCTTGTTCTTCAGAAACACAACATTATTCAGCAAAATCAAGGCCTTTAATGAATTATTGATAACACGTACACTATCTAGAAGCTTTGTGAGTACTAAACAATCTCCTCCACCTCCCTGCATGCTTGAGAAAGCACAGAAAGGGAAAAAATGCCTATTAATTGAAAGACAACAGTTCAGCCACTAAAAACATTAATGTATTTATTGAGGGGGGTGGAAAAAAAATAACTGAAGAAGGAAAAAACAGCTCTGAAATCCAAATGGTGGCACTGGAAACCTGGGAGTGCCTGGATGTGCACAAACACTTGTGTGGAACATCCCCACACCCAGCACATTGACAGGAAGGCACAGGGAGCCCCAGGGGCTGCTCAAACCACACTCACAGCTTTGGCACAGAAGGGCATTTTTAACCATAAGTGAACCCTGGGGGCTTTTTAACTGTCTGGGAAGTTTTAAGCACAGAGAGCATAGAGGTATTTTAACACGTCAAAATGAAGATAGAAGAGTAACATGAAAGCACTTGAAACTCACGGTCCAATGTAGAAATCACCCACATTTTAAAGTAGGGTAATAATAAACAGCTGACACAGGCATATTTTGCAGCTCACAAAATTAGGAGGAGTGAAAAGATCACAGGTTTGTCCTCACCAGTTCATCCAGACCTCAGCACGAGCACTCACTTGCCCATGAGCAGCCAGACCATGAAGCTTCCCTCAAATCACCCCCACCCAGCCACACTTACACCACAATTACAGCAGCCCTGGCACCTGATCCCAGTTTCTCAGGGCATATCCAAGGAAGGAATTTAGTAACCTGAGAATGATCTCACAGTGAGTTTAGAAACACCTTTCTGAAGTTATTACGAAGAAGGATCCTTGGAGTGAACTCTGACTCAAGAGAAAACCGGGATACTCAGAGTTCTCCCAGCTCCCCACCTCTGATCATGCCTTTCCCCACAGCAAAGCATAACCCACTGATCCCACTGTGAACACTGTTAACACCACTGGAGGCCTCTGGAAGGCACGAGACATTCATCAGCCTCAAGAGGCACAGCAAGTCCTGCAGCTACTGAGAAATCTGCTGAGCCAACTCCCTCGCTGGCCTCTTTGTTACAGATCTGCAAGTTCGAAGGGTGGCATAAAGTTGTCATAAAAACAGGTAACTGGCACTGCATCCAGAATTTCTGCAAGAGGAATCCCACCTGAGCCAAATCAGTCAGAGAACAGGAGCCACACCAATCCAAGCAACTGAATGTGAAGTGGCAAAGTTGGAAAGGCAATTAAAGATCCACATGTCCCAACATCTTTCATGAGACAGCAGCTGATGCAGGATGCTTCAGAAGTGACACAGGCACAAAATCTAATTTCTTTTCATTTTCTAGTAATCTGCAGCTTTGAGACTTGATGAGCCAACAAGAGACACCTGCCCATTGAAGAAGATTGGGCAATTTTTCCATTTTGTTTCACCACAGATGAATCAACCAGCAAACCACAGACAAAAGATCCATGGGAACTACCGAACACAAACTCTGCCCAGGAACTGCTCTGGTCAGTCTGATGAGTTCTCCTCCCCAAAGTCATCAGATTCAAGAGCCAAAGTGATCAAAAATCAGGATTAACAAAAAGCAGACAGGCAGGATGGAAGAGCTCTGCCTGGCCAAACCTGCTCAGTGCTCAGGCAGCGTGTGGCCTGTTTGCTCTGCAGCAAAGTGATAAACGCCACAGATTCTGAAGTCTAATAAAAGCCAGTCCAACCTACTACAAACACTGTCTTGCACATTGGTTAAACAGTTATAAACAACCTTCTGTTAATTATATATTTTAAAATATACACTCATGCCTTAACAAGCTTTTCACTCCAGCCTTCTGTCCAGATGTGAGTGGGAGCAGAACCATTGGATCAGCCAGGGGCACTGTTTGCAGACAGGCTGTGGTGCTGACTCTCTGTGAGCAGCTTCAACCTCGGGCTCTGGGAGCTCAGTTTTCCAGGATTTTTAGACAAGACATGACAGAGAAGAGAGCACAACCACTTCTAGAGTCAAGGTGAACAAAGATGGAAAAAGCTTTAACCTTAAAGTAACCATTTTCAGCATTTTTGAAGCGTGCAAATCTGGCATAAAAGCTATTCAATTAAAAATAAACTCAATGGAACTGAAAACAAGAATTTTGGAGACAATTTGAAAAATATATGAACCTGCTCCCTGCTGAGCCAAGCTTATGAAAACACCATCTTAGCCAGCCATAAATCTCCAGTACAAAAAACCTGGATTCCAGATTAATTGTTTTCTACATTATGTGCAACAGTCCAATATCAACAAAGACAATGCTCTGTGTGATCATTACTTTATATCACACACAGCACAAATAATCTCTGAAGATTCTACACGTGCTGATGTGAAAGAAATACTAAAATACATTCTCAGAATTTAAGAACAAATAAGAGAGAAAAGGCTCAATATTGTTCATCAGAGGTGTCAGTACTGGGGCCTAAGCTACACAGGTGCTTCAGTGAAGTGCCTTTGGGAGAGGAAAATATGTATTTCATCTTAAGGCTTCAGCCTCTCCATCATCTCCTTTGATCTCATGCATGAGCACCAACACGACAGTGACACTATTCAAGCAAATATTTCACACCAAGAACAGATTCACACTGAGATCTACAGACACATTTCCTGTGTGTGACAACAACCCAGGCTACAAGAAAACCTCTCCCTGCCCCAAACTAACCCTCTGTGCTCCGAGCGCAGGGAAAAGGCTCCCATGGAATCTGCAAGCACTGCAGAAGCAAAAGGAAGCACAATTCCAATATGTTTAACGACTGAATTAGCATAATGCTCACGAGGCAGAAAGCAGCCTCCCTGACCTTCTTGAAATGCTGACCTGTAACTATTGATGAGCGTTTCCGATGGGCGCTGTGATTCACCCACTTGAGGAAGGAGGCAAGGAAACATCACTGCCCTGTCAAGGGAGAGCAGGTCAGGCACGTGGAAACCCCTCCAGCAGCCTCGCACATCCACACAGGAATAGCGACTAAAACTGTACTTAGGAGAATAATAAAGACCTGAAGTTGTACTGGAAGCTCTGCCTGTTTAATCGTTTAATCTCTCCTTTGCAGACAGCAGCCACAGAGCTGCAGTGATTTTTAAAATTTATTTAATTATTTTTAAAAATATTCATTTTGTGAAGAACATTAACTGAACATTATGATGACTTGTAAGAATTATGATACATCCATATGTTTTAGAAATACTTAATACTACTTGGATAAATGAATACACCTATTATAGAAGAACAGAAATTTTAGAAGGGACCTTAAAGTTCATCTGCCATGGGCAGGGACACCTTCCATAAACCAGGTTGCTCCCTGTCCAACCTGGCCTTGAACACTTCCAAGGACGGGGCAGCCACAGCTTCTCTTGGACATAACTGTTACTGCAGCTCAAATATGCAAAAAACCCACACTGCATCATGTTTACAGCAGGAACAGGATGGTATTTAGATAACTCTGCAGCCATCATGTTGCTGAAAACATTCTAATGACAGATTACACTAATATTTGACATTCAATAGTGCCAATACAGTAAGACACTGTTTGACAACAATAACAACAGTGACATTTCTGTAAGGTCCCTCAGTTAGGGAGCGAGCCAGCCGTGCTGCTCAGCTTCAGCAGAAAGGCCTGTTGTGCTCGTTTGGGTCAATGAAGCATCCCCAGTGTTCTCATGAAATATCAAACAGTTACAGTGGCCAGAAATTCCAACTCTGTTTAAAACACATCCTGGCTTTGCTGGGCTCGTTATGGGTGAGGCAGCTTTGTCCATGGAAAGCCTTGTATGGTTGAACATACTCCCAGCAGATAAACAGCCCTCCTAAATGTTGGCACAACTCCCTCCCTGCGAGGAGCCGCCGATGCTACGGCTGCACTGAGACAGCCAAGCCGAGCACGGGCTGAAGGCTGAGCTCATTAAAAGAGCAAAATAAAGACAAACTTAAAATTCTGCTCCTGTCCGTGCCTTTCAAAGTCTCAGCAACGCTGTAAAATAATGATGGTCCTCATTTTACGACGGCAGGAATAACCAGTTTTAGAACTTGACGTTTATTAACATCACTTGTTGAAAGGCACTGAAAGCACATGTTTAACCAATACTGTGATTACAAAAACAGTCACTATGAAAATAAAAACAGAAGAGGCTGCTGTGTATGGCAACAATGTTGCAGCACTAAAAGCTCACACAAATCCTCCTAATTTCATGCATTTCACTAAAACGCTGACACCTTCCCACCCCTGGAAACTAAGAAGGGTAAAATGTAACTACCAGAATCAAAGAAAACTAACAAAATACAGGTCAAGCATCATCACTTCTTCACCTCCTCCCCAATGCATTAAACCCACGTAATTTAGATTCAAACAGAATGCAGCTAACTTCTTTTTCTTCTGTCTTTGCCATCCATCCCCTCAGCATCCTGCAGCCGAGCTGGGATTGCCCGTTTGGAGCACAGGCGCTTCCCGGAGCTCTGCGCAGGAACTGGGTCAAGCCCGGAGCTGGAGTTAACAGCCCACTCGGCTCCCGGCAATTCCCAGCCCCCAACCAAATGAAAGGGGTGTTTTGACCTGGAAACAAGGCTCAGATCTCCTCCCACCCCACATTAAAGCCCATTTAACTGCGTACAGTAAGGCAAGCCTTTACTCCAAAGCTGCACATGCTGAGGCATCGCTCTTTGGAGGAGCTGCTGGAGCGCACACGCTTCCTTCCTCCAAGTGAAAACTGCGGAGATACCAAATCTCCAGCAACTGAATTGTTATCTTTTCCTGCTCGTTAGATCAGCCTAATGACCATCCTGGCTCGTAATTATTACAATAGTAAGAAGCTTTCAGTTCTCACACTGCTGCAAGATCAACACTATCTCCTTTCAGGCAAGCAGAGGCTTTACTCCAGCACAAAACTGGAAGGTTTGGCACTTAATTCTGATAAGAACTTTTAATGAACAGCTCTGTAAATGGCTTTAGAGGAGCCCAGATCCCCCCACCCCCAGCGTTTAAGTATGTGCTCACTGGACATGACTCAAACACAAACAAGCAGTGTTTTGGATAATAACCCTCTGTGCCCTGGACTGGTCAAACTGCATCACCACAATCACACAACCCTCAGAAAACATTCATTTCCTCTCCTCAACTGTGTTTTGTAGAGATGAAAAGCATAAAAGGAAAACTCAACTCCCATTGTCTCAACGTAAGTGTAAGGCATTCAGGAACTGCAAAAATATGTATTAATGATCTCCTATTTATACAAATGCACCGAAAAATATCCCCAAGCTGTTTGAAAGCTTCTTTGTCTGCAGAAGTTCCAGCATTACATATTCCCAGAACAAAGCAAAGACAGCAGGAACCAAGAAAATAAATCTCCTTGATTTGAGAAAAGAACCTAAAGATAAAGTACGCTCCCACAAACAGCTTAATTTTAAGAGTTTGCATTCTTTAAGTCTAGGCCTGAGGAAAATCATCACCCAGTGGACTTAAACATCCTTTTGTGATCAGATGTTCAGGTCATACCAATCATGAGAATAAAAGGGAAACATTAGGGGTTGTTTTTTTAAGCAATAGCTGCAAATAGATAAAACAGTCACCACACTAAATTTAGTGTGTTTTGTCAATGCTCAATATCCAAGTTTTCATAAGAATTTGGTTTTCCGGCCAGTTAACAGAACCCAAGACATGGAAAATAATCTTCACCTGCAAAAGCCCTCTCAAGGCAAAGAGCAACTGACTTGCTCTGGCTTTGTTACTTGTTAATTTTTTAATTATTCCAGGAACACAGCTTGAAAAGAAGTTCAGAAGTTCATGTATGTCCTTCAATCTCACTGAGAGTCAATGAAGGACGAGAGAACAGAGAACCAACTTCACTTCTTCTAACACAGCAAGAAGAGCATCTCCTCGGAATCAGCAGTCACATCCCACTGGAAACACATATCCAGGCAACCCAACAGCCAATTCCTGGACATTTTTAGGAAAAGTCTGCACATCCAGCTGCCTAGGGCAGGTGCATCTTGAGTTGGTCAAGCATGAAGTCTTCCAGTTAAGCTGTTAAACCTACCAAGCCTGTGGTCACTCCGAGGGCCCTGATTAGGATTCAAGACTGGTTGCTGTGGAGAGAATTCCACAGCTCTCCTGATTATTCCAGTCTCTTTGGCTGCCAGCTCAAGACAACCACGCAGTGGTTTACACTGCAAAGCCTACTACCACAACCAAGGAGTCTTCATTTAAAGAGATTTCTGAAGCAAAAGCAAAAAATCTGTGGCTTTTGCCCTACAATGCCTTTGGGCAATTCCTACACACAAAACTAAAAACACACCTAAAAAACATTGCAACATTCCCAGGTTCCAGTCACCCCTGTGCACCAAACACAGTGATACAGACTGGGCTCACAGCATCACCACAGGCCTCATGCCTGGGCTTGCAGGATTGAGCATTTATTTCAGTCTCGCTTTTCCAAGCGGCCGACGGCACACAGCAGGATCTCCTGCTCCATAAATGATTCACTGGAATGGTCCTTTCCTCCCCAAATGCTGCCTGCTACTTGAGAATTGAACAAGGTGCTGCTAGCCTAAGAAATGAATTTTTAAAATGAATGAGCAGAAAGGCTGCAGCCCTGCACACCTCACTATGATCAACAGCATCATGGACATTCCCAGCTCGGGAAGTGAAAGACTTCAAACCTCATGCAAAGAAAACATCCCATTAAAAGAAACAGCTTGAAAATAAGGAAAGAACAATGACATGACACATAAATGGACACAGAACAGTCCAATATGCATCTAGACACACCCTCTTACTAGTCAAATTTTTCACTAGCTACCTAGCATACAAGTCAGTATGACCAATGCATTACCAAGACACTTCCCCTGGATAGAGAACAGTGCCAAGTTATCAGCTTCTGTGGAGTATCAATTTGAGAAAACACACCATGGCTTAGAGAAATACCTTGATGTATGAAACTCCCTGATAAGAAATCAGCACAATTTTTAAACACACGAGCAGCCAGGAGAGGAAGTCACAACTGTAAGGTGTCCCTAACTGACATACTCAGGGAAATCCTCTTTGATGTGATCCCAAGTCCTCTATCTGATCTGCACGGCACTCCCAACAAGCAACATTATACTGGGATTTTCAAGACTATGGGGAGTTTTTTTATCTCTGTTTACAAACTCAAGGACAGACAAATCGTATCAATTTGATTCTCATGTTACTTGGAAAACCTGCCAGAAGGGAGGAAGCTCCATGAGCAACAATCAAACACGGAGTAACTCCAGGGCAAGGACCAGGGAGTAAAGAACAACACATTCTTCACCACAGAGTCTGAGCTCCTTTTTCACTCTGCAGTAACCAAACACGTGTCAAAGAGAGGGCAGGTGACAGGACTGGTTTCAAAATTATCTAATAGCCAGAGAAACATTAGTGCTGAATAGAGCAGAGTCCAGGGCAACACCCAAGCGAAATCACAGAGCTGTGCAAAGAATCCCAGGAGTGGGAATAGCTGAGCTCTTCATCCACCTGGGACCTGCTGGTCAGGATTTGCTTCTTTCATATGTGGTCTGAATGTCACCTTGAGCACATGGGGCAGGAAGGGCTGGTAAACTTATGAAACACAAAGTCTGAAATTCCTGCTTTCAGTAAAGCCTATTTTCAAGTTGTAACTGTTTTTTTTTTTTTTCCCTTTGGTAAAAACCAGGCATTTGGGAAGCCTACCGCCACCGCCAGAGGAATTCTGCAGACACAAGGGGCTCAATTAACACCCAAGGTGATGGTGCAGCACATGGCTGAAAACGGAATTAAAATTTTAAAAAATAATTTTAAAAAATTCCTGCAGCTACACAAAGCCTCAGTATGGCAGAGGGAAAAACTGCTTCATCATCGGCCATGGAAATTTTCCGAATCCCTGGTTATCTTGTCGGGCCAGAGCCGCGTGAGGAGGAGCACAGATGGGTACTGTGCCCTTTCTCCTGCCATAAGAACAGCAGCTCCAGAACTGCAGCGTGAGCACAACCCCGGGGCTGGGGCCGTGCACGTCCTTTACTGCCACATATAAAATGAGACAGCAAAAAATGACAAACCAAAGGATTCCAGTTGGAAACAGTCCTAGACTTTGCCTCCTTTTAGGGACTTTCCATACTGTGGCACTCCAGAGTGACTCGGTTCTGTGTCTTCTATACATTGGGAAGGAAACATCTAGCTTAGAATCAGCCCAAGGCATTGTCTGAAACAGAGGAAAAGTTTACACACCCATTTTCAATAAACTCTACACTTATCAAAAGGGAATTACAGGCTACAACGTCTATTTAAATAGGATTCCAGCCTCCTTAACTACACTGAAGCACAAAGACTTTATAGCTTTACTTACTAACAAAAGTCCTTTATAATTTTTATAGGAAAAGGCAGAGCACACTGTGAAGAAAATCCTAACCAAAAAAAAAAACCCCAAAAGAGGTGAAAAAGTTTATAAATTCTTGAATTTTTTTTTGAGAAAGTCTTTACCTGAATTAAGCTGCCAGGCAACTTTATTAGCATTTCTGCCACACAACTGTCTGCTTCCCTACCACACCCTGCCAACGTCACAGGAAAACAAAGAAAACTCCTATTTTCATGTGGTTGTTAGAAAGATGCAAATCCTTCTCGTTTGTGGAGGAGAGACAAGGAAAAGAAAATGCCAACAACCTTCAGCTCTGGCAAAAAGTACCTTAGAAGCAGCTAAACAACTTCCCAGTTACCCTGGAAACAGAGTTTACCCCTCTGCAGACAGGGAAAATTGCCTGCAATTACCACCCTGGAGCAAAGCACCAGTTTGGACAAAACATCAATTTCTGTTTGCTACAGCTCCTTTAATGTGATCCCGGTAATTTATCATGAGCAATATTTGATCTCGAATGGAATTCTTTTACTAAACCCCAAAGAGCCTGAGCTCTATTACCAGACCTGCAGGTATAATCAAAGGTTACAATATCTCCTAATGGCACAGAAGAGCTCCGCCATCTGCCAAGCGTGATTTCCCCTAATCCCATGCCCCACACACAAATCAGAATCACCCGGATTACGCCACAGAAATAGAAGTCAAGTCAATACCTGAATCCACGGGATTAATCTCCCACCTCCAGACGGGAGAAAGGCAAGAACAGCAACAATGCTGCAGGCAGGCTCAGGAAGGAGAAGCTTTCCACCCAGCTCCGAGGAGCACCACACAGGAAATTCTGGGATTTCACTGATTAGCTTCACCCGTCCAGAATCCCAGTGCTGCTCCCTCCCAAATCCGAGCGCAGAACGCCAAGCAAATTCAGGGAACTGACCTCCACGTGATCTCTTGGACCAGTTATTTCCACCCACTCCGCGTCTCTCCGTGCACATATAAACTGCTTGGGTTTGGAGTCAGGAGGAAAAATTAACAAAATGAGCTGCGTATCACCAGAACAACACAAATCTGTCCACTCAAGTGCTTCCACAACAAAAATATATGCCCCTAGCAGGGGGGTTGGAATGAGATGAGCTTTAAGATCCTTTCCAACCCAAACTATCCTGAGATTCTACGTACACACGATGCCAAAAAACAAAGCTATGTGCATCCTCAATTAAAAAGAAGCAGCATGATGACTTCAAACTGGCACTTCAAAGTAATTATAACGAGCAGATAATATATTTCCTGAAACCCAAGGCATTGAGGAGTCATATACCACTCTTGGGAATGCCTGAATCCCTCCTGCTCTGCCCAAGGAGGCATCGCCCGGCTGCAAACGAGGGGGAGAAAGGGGGAGCATCTTTATTTGTCTATTTAAGACTTCCAAGCACATTATCATCCCTAATCCAGAGAGGAACGGATAATTGCAGCCCTCGCGGATTACAAAATTACGCTCTAATCCTCAGAACCACCAGCAAACAACACCATCCACCAAAAACCACCTTACTACCCCTCCCCACCTCCAGCAGCTGAATAATTAGAACGACAGAAAGGGGTTTTTTTTTTTTGAGGAGGGCTTTTCCCCTCTTTTCGACACACGAGGACACGAGCCCTTGGTTCTGACGCAGCGAGAAGGAAGCAGCGAGGAGGTCCGGCAGCAGAGCGAGGGGCCATGCGGGAGCAGGAGCGCACCCCACGGCACGGGACCCCCGGAGCCGGCGGGGAGGACGAAGCACCCCCGGGGAAGCGGGGAAAGGCTTCCCGTGCCGGCCCTAAGGGTGAGCCAGCACTGACCGCCTTTGTCCCACCGCCGCCTCGCCCCTCACCGTGGCCTCGCCGGCAGCACTCACCCAGCCAAACCACCGGCCGCTCCCTCCGCAAAACCGGGCGCCGGCTCCGCCGCACCGGGGAAGTTGCTTGAAGTGAAGTTGGGCGCGCAGCGGCCTTTCCCCCGCGGCGGCGGCAGCGGCGGCGGCGAGCGGCGGCCGGGCACGGCCGGAGGCGGGGCGGGCAAGGGGCCGTCCCTCGGCGCTTCCCCGGAGCGAGGGGCTGCGGGAAGGCGGCGGGAGGGAGGCAGGAGGACGGCGGGAGGCGGGAATGTCCCGCCCCGGTGCCGGTCCGGCCCCTTCGCCCCGGCGGCCGCGGGGCCCCGCGGGAAGCGCCGCTGTTGCCATGGTGACCGCGCGGTGCGGACAGTGGGCGGGGCTTCACCCCGCGCAGCCCGGCCGCGATTGGCTCCGCCCCGCTCCACCTGCTCCGCGAGGGCCAAGGGTTCGAGTCCCGGCCCTGCCCGTCCCGCGGGACAGGGGCTGGGTGTGGGATGTGTCAAGGTTATCTGATTGTCTGTCCAGTTCTGGACATGGACAAATAAAAAAGGGAGCTACTGGAGAAGCTTCAGCAGAGGCCACAAGGATGATGAGGGATCTGGAGCATCTTTGTGATGAGGAGAGACTGCGGGAGCTGGGCCTGGTCAGTCTGGAGGGAATCTCGTCCATCCATACAAACACCTCAAATCGTGTGCCAAGAGGATGCTGCCAGGCTCTGTTCAGTGGTGCCCAGTGACAAGGAGCAGTAAACACAACAAGTTCCACCTCAATATGAGGAAGAAGCTCTTTCCATGGAGGGTGGATGAGCACTGGGACATCTGCCCAAGGAGGGTGTGGAGTCTCCCTGTCTGGACACATTCCAAACCCACCGGGATGCAATCCTGTGTCACCTGCTCCAGGTGACCCTGCCTTGGCGGAGGGGTTGGACTGGATGATCTCCAGAGGGCTCTTCCCATCACAACTGCTCTGGGATTATTCCGTGATTCTGATCAGTGGAACAGGCGACAGCTGCATCCTTTAGTCAAGAACACCCTGAAACGAGCAAGCTTTAAGGACCTGAATGAAGATGTTGATGTATGTTTGTGTAAACATTGGTAACTTTCAAAGCTGGTACATTCTATAGCTGGACTGCGTTTGTTATAATAATAAAAATCACACACAGGCTAGAAAAACCCTGCCCAGGTAAAGACCCTTCCCCTGGGCATGTGGAGAAGCAAATTGTATGGAAACTACTGACAAATCCTAATAAAGGATTGTGTTTGGAAAGTTACTTATTCTGATTTTCTGTGTGTAAATAATAGCAGGAAAATCACAGTGGGGTGTGCTGGATTTGTGGAATACACTGAGCTGCACAACCCTGAAATAAATAATCAATGTCTCTCTCAAGTGTGTCATTATTGGCTTGTTGCACACCAGGTAAAAAATCGAATTTTGTGGCCACCAGTGGCAGCCTCTTGGCCACCACTGTTTTTCTGTCACCCTCAGGGCAGCCCAGTCCAGAGAACATTGCCTCAGAGCAGAGAGAAGCAGAAAGGGAACATTTCTCCTCAGACCAGGCGGTGTTCCTCCTCAGTCCCATCCTCAGGAATGGCACCGGAGTCACGAGTCTGCCCACTGGCAACCTTTCCATGCTGTCACAGTTCAAAAGCTCCAAATGCTGCTTTTTGTCATCACCAAAGGTGTGGTTCCCTGCCCAGGAGGCCAAAGTCAGCTCGGAGACGAGGCCGTGACTCACAGCAGGAGGAAGGAGACTGTGGATGATGGGCTGGCCACGGGCCAGGGTGATGCCATGGCACAAGGAAAACGCATCTCCATATCCTCATCCCAGCTCTTGGCACGACAAGGGAAGACCAGGCAGCACCAGGAAAAATCCGGTGTCCCTGCCCTCTATGGGGAACTCACTCATTGGCCTTTAACCAGCCCAAATCTCCCTCTGTTGCAGGCACGGGGGTCCTGAGCCAGTGGAGCCACTGGATCTCTCCGTGATCCATTCCAAGGGAGCCATCCAGTGTCACTGTAACTGCCTCCTAGCAGGTGAATGGATGGGAGCAAGAGGAAAAGTTTCAGCAGCAAAAACATCCAGCCCTGTAACAGCAGCAGGAATATGGAGCTTGCCTCGCCTCCTCTGTTCCCACCCACATCCCATTTAAATTAAGATCGCTTTCCCACAGCTTCCCCCCCCCTTGCTCCCAAATCAGGATAATATAGGTGTTTTCCCCACCTTAGCATCCCTTTTATCTTCACCACACAAAGGGATCCCAATTCCATGACTCATTTGCCTTTTCCCTTCTCCAGAAGCCAAGCCATAACCCATCCCCTCAGCCACCTTTCCCTGCCAGCACCCTCCCTGCAGCTCCGGCACGGATGAGGTCGATCCATGGCTTGGATCGGTGCCTCTGCAAGGAGGGTGTTCCTGCCTCTTACACCTCTTTGAAGCAGTTCTTGTCCCACCCATGGCTGGGAACACCTGCTCCAGCACATGGGGCTCTCAGAAAGTCACAGGGAACGGGGAAAAGCGCCTGATCAGTTATTCAGGAGCTGCTTAATGGCAGCTCCCTCCACAAAAACACCTTCACAGTGACACAGCCGGAGAAATGGGCACGCCGGGAGGCTCCATAGCCCTGGGAGCCGCATTCAAATGGACACTTCAAGAGAGCAGCCTTGTTCCCAAGGAGCTGCTGTCTTGTTTCCCATTGTGTGAGGAGGAGCCTCAGCCGGGTGCTTTTGCAAATGACCCAGGAGATGAGACCTGGGAGCTTCAAAGTGGCCACAGAAACTCAGGCTGGCTCAGCAGTGCTGGGCATGGAGCAGGCCTGGGACCGTTGCTGATCCTTTAGAATCATAGAATTATTTGGGCTGGAAAAGCTCTCCAAACCACCGAGTCCAAGGCCAGCACTGCCCAGGCCACCCATGTCCCCAGGCTCCACATTGACACATCCATTAAATCCCTTCAGGGATGGAACTCCAAGCCTCCCTGGGCAGACTGTTCCAATGCCTGACAATCCTTTCGATGAAGAAATTTCCACAATATCCAATCTAAACCTCCCCTGGCACAGCCTGAAGCCATTTCCTCTGGTTTTGTCCCTTGTTCCCTGGGAGCAGAGCCTGATCCCCACCTGGCTGCACCCTCCTGTCAGGGAGCTGTGCAGAGCCAGAAGGTCCCCCCAAGCCTCTTTTTCTCCAGGCTGAGCCCCCCAGCTCCCTCAGCCACTCCTGGTGCTCCAGGCCTTTTCCCAGCTCTGATCCTTTCCCTGGACATGCTCCAACACCACAGTGTGCGTCCTGAAGTGTGCAGAGGGCAAGGACAGGACCTGGCACGTGGCACAGCCCTGGCTGCTGGAAAGGTTCTCCCCCTGTGCTCTGTCCCCACCCGAGACCCTGCGTGAATCTTTCTCCCACTGCGTTTATCAGCACTCAGCAGAGCAGAGGTGACTCCAACAGGGGCAGAGTTAAACGCAGAGCCCTGGCCTCTCATCCCACGTAGATGAATTAAGGCTGTCATTCCACCCTGAGGTGTGGATGGCAATAGTGAACAGACACTGCCAGACCCACCTCGCAGATATCTGAGCTTTGACCCTCTGTTTTATTACTTCACTGGAGCCCTCGGAGGGATGACAAGCAGCAGTATACACTGAAGGAGTGCCTGCACTCAGGAAAGAATGACAGGTCCCTTGTCTATGAAGTTTCCATTCTTCAGACACAGTTTTCAAACAAAAGGTTCCATTCCTCAGATGAGTAATGCCACTGTTTCTCCTCTCCACCATACAATTAACTTCCAGGCTGCCATCTCTTCAGAATTGAGCTAAGAGTGGCATAAACCAGGGAATACCAGAGAATGTTCCGCGCACCAGCGGGGCTGCTCCGCTGATTCAGCTCCTCTCACACAGTCTGTCAGTGCCCTGCAGTGGAGAAATGGGTTAATTGCAAACGGGACATGGACACTGCCCATGACACACCTGAGGGCAGGGACAAACACGGCGGGGGGATCCCAGGCAGCTCCCCCAGCCCCTGCTCTGTCTCACTCTGGTGTCACTCCTGCGTGACCTCGGCGAGAGTGACAAAACCCCCTCCTTTGTTCCGGCCAGGAACAGTTGTCTCCATCTCTTCCTGCTGAGCCAGTTGCTCCTGTTGTGTGGAGAGGTGGAGGTGTATGCAAACACAGCCCAGTCTGGGTCAGGGGAGCACTGATCTTCCAGTATTCCCCTGCTGCCTTTCCCAGCATGGCGTTGAAATGCTCTGGCCCTTCAGCAGGGAAGCACTTCAGAGTCCTGCCTTGCAGCCTTCCAGCAGGTGACTGCTCCCACAAAAGCCAGAACTATTGGTGACAGCTCAGGATGAGCCCCAGGAGCTCCCCACACACCTCAGGCACCGAGCACTGCAGGAAGATGCTCCACTGCCCACTACGTGTAATCTGCGTAAAGGAAAGCAGGAAATCCTCCCACTCCCCATCACCACCACGGCAGCTGTCCTTAAAAGCTCCTTTCCCACCTCTTCTTGCTCATCCACCATGGAAATCAGTGCAGGGCTACGCAGAGAGCAAGTGCCTGGCTCAGAGCACGGGGAGGGCACAGCCCTGGCACTGCCTTCCCAAAGAAACCCCACTGGCCATGGGGCCCCCTTCCTGCCTCTCCCATCCTCAAGTTTGACTCGGGAACAGGGCTGGAAGAAGGAAGGCAGGAGGCAGAGTCGTGTTTTAAAGGGAATAATCTGTTAAACACACAGTCCAATGTCCTTGTGAAAGCTGAGATCTGCCAGGCATCACCCCTCCAAGGTGGCACAGGACCTCGGGATTACACTGTGGTGTCCACACAATATTTCTTCCTGCAGAAAGGAGAGGTTGGGGAAGGCAGAGACTGTCAAACCTCAGCTGCTGAAAGCAGCCATAGCCAAAAAATCCTTGACTTAAAAACAAGGATAATTGAGGGTCAAATTTGTGTGTATAATGCTCTCCAGTAGGAAGGAATTGCTGGATTTCACCGTCACGGAGGTTTCAGTGCAACACAGGGAAGAACCAGTGGGTGTGGGATTGCTGCCAGTTACATAATCCCTGGTGGTTTTGCCTGCACTGGTTTGGGTGAGGACATGGCCCCATCCTGACCCCTGGTGCTATCAGCCAGCAGCACATGGCCAGACTTGAGGGGCTGTGGGGAGAACAAAGGGATGCACATTTCCTGGGAGTCTGCTTTTGTTTCCCCAAGCAGAGGAGTGACTCAGATTTCAGCGCGCTCCTGTAGCTCAGCCAACAACAACACGTCCTCAGTCACGGCGATAAAGCCGAGGATCCGTGTTCCATTTGCTGAACTAAAAAAAGCTCAAACTCATCCACCCAAGGGCCAGGTCAGTCACTAAACCAGAGGCTGAACCCCGAGCTGTGCACAGTGATGGCAGCATCTTCCTCCCCAACAACCTCTCTGAGCTCCTGGAAACTGCTCAGAAAACCCACTGAACCAGCACAGATAATCTTGGTGCTGCACTGTCACAGAGCTCTCTGATAACTCCTAAGCACTCACATGTCATTCCAAGAGGGCTGCCAAAGCCCTGCAGAAATGCTTTCACTTCCTGAGAAATGCTCCAGGAACAAGCACCATACTTCCTTGTGCTTCAGGACTGGCTTGACACATCCCTGTGCTGTTGTCACCTGGATCTGAGCTCGTTTTTCGTGGCTGTGAGGTACATCCGCAGCTCACTGGAAATGCCAGAGCATGGATTGCTCCACCTCAGTCACTGCACTCAAAGCAAGCACATGGAGAACTTACACTGACCTAGGGAAGGTTTAGATTGGAGTTTAGAAAGAAATCCTTCCCTGTGAGGGTGCTGAGGCCCTGGCACAGAGAAGCTGTGACTGCTCAATCCCTGGAAGTGTCCAAGGCCAGTTTAGGTGGGGCTTGGAGCAGCCTGGGATAGTGGAAGGTATCCCTGTGAATGAGATGGGCTTTAAGGTCCCTTCCATCCCAAACCACTCTGTGTTACCCTGAGACTCCCAATGCCAGGCTAGCAAAATCCCTGTTGTACAGCTCTCCATTCCCCAATGCTGCTGGGCTGGGACCCAAGGCTGTCAGCCCCTTACCCTGCATCAGTCAGGTGATGATGC
The DNA here is from genome assembly GCA_013398615.1 of Brachypodius melanocephalos. Classification (NCBI taxonomy): domain Eukaryota; kingdom Metazoa; phylum Chordata; class Aves; order Passeriformes; family Pycnonotidae; genus Brachypodius; species Brachypodius melanocephalos. Next base: position 4,077,413 of record VZSR01003800.1, read on the forward strand.
CTTACTCCTGCACCTCTCTCCAGGATTTGCCCAGGGATTGCTACAGCTGTGGGTCAGACTCTGAATCTTCAGCTCCATTTTCCTTTTGAAAAGGCCTCTCTGAGATTGTTACAGCTGTGGGTCAGCCTTTGAATCTTCAGCTCCATTTTCCTTTGGAAAAGGCCCCTCTGAAGCAGGTGCTGAAGCACCTTAAGGCAGCAGAGAGAGCACAGGGTGTTGCCAGGACAGCACCCACCTGGGCAGATGTGTGTGCCAGGACTCAGCGTGTCCATTCATGCATGTTAAGCAGGGCTATAAATACTCCAGGTCCTTCCCAGCTCCAGCACCACGTGCCTGAGCCTGGCAGGAGGGTGTGTGAGGACGGGCACTCACAGCCGGGCTCACCAGCACAGCCCCCAGTGCCTCCCATCACACCCAGCCCTGTGCCACAGCCAAACTGGTTCATCTTCCTCTGCCACCCAGGAGCCAAAAAATTTGGTTTGTAGAGCAGAGGATCCAAACAGAGCATGGAAAGTCCTGGGGCTGCCACCAGCCCTCGGAAGATCTCCCATAATCCAAGCCCAGGTGAGGGTGAGCATCTCCTGAGGAGCTTTTGTTGGCAAGGGGTGGGAATGGTTTCTCTGCCTCCTCTCCAGAGCTGCTCCACCAGCTGCTGTCTCCTGCACTGCATGGAGTTAACAACTGATGGAAATTTCCATGCACTTCAAAGGACTACCTCAGGATAGCTGCTTTTGTGAGAAACTATCCCCAGTTAAAAATTAATGAAATTCACTTTTAGGATCATTTACTTCCCTCCATCCCAACAGCAGGATTTTTGCCAGCCTCTCCACACCAGAACACAGAGCATTCCTGCTTTGGCACCTTGGGAATGTGGCCTCTGGTGGTTAGGTTGCCAATTAATATCAGGTAATTAACACATTTGCAAGGGCTGGTTGAATCCCATCCTGACATTTTGCAAACACTCTGTGTGTTTGGGGAGTGTCTTCATCAGCTTTTTGAAGTTCTGAGCTGTGAGCTCCCTGCAAACCTCAGCCTGCACTGGAAACTGGGCCTGGACCATTAGAGCAAACATGCCTCAAGAAGCAAACATATTAAGGATTAATTAAATACCAGGATTTATTTAATTAAGCCTCTTCTCATAAGTAGGTAGAGGCAGGAATCTGGAGCGAGCATCCAGCCTTCCTTGCATTCCCATTTTTAGAAATGCAATTAAATTCTGTGCTGGGGTGATGTGGACCCCTCCTGCCTCCAGCTGACGCCACAGAAAGGAGGTTGGGGACACTCTTTCCCTATTCCCACACATGGCATCCCCCCATGGAACACCTGGAAGACCCCCAGCACCCAAGGAGTCCACAGGGGTGACAAATGCCAGCCCTGAGCAGGGGTTAGGGACCACAGGCAGCTTGTCCTCCTCACGTTTTTGACAAAAAAACTTGCCCCTCCTGTTCCCTGCAAGAAAGGCACCACAGTTCATCCTGTCACTGGCAGCACAGGATCACACACAGGTATAAACCATCATCACCATGTCCCAGCTCTGGGCTGCCACCACGCCAGGAGCCTCTGTCACCTCCCCATCCGCTCTGTCTGGGGCAGTTCACTCCACGCAGCACCAAGGACCCGACCCAGCCTTTCCCCAGTGCTTTTCCTCCTCCTCAGCTGCTCTGTTTTACCATCATTCTGCACATTACAGCACGAGAAAGGACAGAGGTGACAGTGCCAGCAGAGCCAAAGGAGGAGCCACTGCCACCTCCCAGAGGGACAGGGTCAGCAAAGCTGCACTGAGCAGGATGGGGATGGAGGAAAGCGAGGACCACGAGGGCAAGGGGGGTGCAAAAAGGAGCCCAGGTGACAGCAGGACCCCCAGCACAGGGGACAGTCACCACCAGCAACAGGAGGCTCTGAAATCTGGGAGCAGTATGGAAATACAGAGCATTTTGGGCACTCCCTGCTCAGGGTATCCCCGTTCCACGCAGTCAGAAAGAACCACCAGCATCTGATTGATTTGAAAATACATTAACCATAGAGAATAGAGCTTTAATTATTTTTTTTTTCTCAACAACAATAAGGAACAGTTTACATTATTAAAAAAAAAAAACACAACCAAAAGCATGAATAAAATAATATAAAACAGGTTATTATACCACAGTGTGGAATTCAGACAATTGAAGAACATTAGCAGCACTTCTACAAATAGATTAAAAGCTGTTAAGTGCTCGTTAAGCTCAGATCGAGCAACTCCCAGAGACCAAAACGGCATCCAACAGAGAAAAGCAGCAATTCTGTGTAGGGCAACAGAAAAGTCTAATGCCAGGACACCAGATACATTCAAATCCCTGTGCTGAGGGGTAATTTCCTGTCCCACAGAGCCCCCACGATGACTGTCACACGCTGTCACCCTGCCTGGCTCTCCAGAACACTCCTTGAACAAGGGAAGTGACAATCGTGGGTCTGAGGTTACCTTTTCAAAGCTTTTCATCAATTCTGTCTGGGAGAACAATTTCTTCCCTGGCTTCTGGGAATTACTCTCCAGAGACAATGAATTTCTGAGAATTTAAGTCAATCTTCCATAGTCACACCCATGACATTCTCAGTATCCACCAGGATCAGGATTTTCCATTCTTTATTGTCCTTAGCAGCAAAGCCATACTCATTCCTAAAACTTCCACGTATTTAAGATCTTGTGCATAGTTTAATCCTTATCATTAATACATTTAAAAAAAAAAAGAAAAAAAAAAAAAAAAGAAAAAAAGAAGTTTAGAAAAAGGATAAATGGTGCTTTTTTTTTTCCCCCTCATCAAAGCACTGATTGCTCCTGGTCATGTCCCCCTGCCAATGGCTCAGGAGCCACCGTGGAGGAGGGACCGTCCCCTGCTGCACCACCCATGGGCTCTGCTCAGCCTCCATGTGCAAAACTCATCTATAAAAGGAAGCTATCCAACTGCCAAACAGGAATTCGAGGTGGAATACGCTTATCGCCCGTCTAAAATTAAATTGGAAAATTAGATTAGATTCGATTAGACACATTAAAAGACTTCCATGGCTATTCTGACCTCATGCACTCTCCAGGAAGTTCAGGATTCGGGCAAAGCTGGGAAGGAATCCACACACTGAGCTGTGTGAACGTGTGGCTACGACACCAAATGGCCCCAGCCGTGGCTCACAAGGCCACCAGAGGACAGAAATGTGCTCTCACTGAGGACCACAATTGTTTAGATGCCTTGACCAGTGAAATATTTCTTATTCAGGGCAGTGAGGATGCTGAGCTTGAATGGAAAAGCAGGAAAAATCAGTGGTATTTGATCTGTTTCAGGGTGGCCGAAAAAGCTTTTTATAGGAATATCTGACACAGGTTCTGGCGAGTTCCAACCCTTCCATAGAGCTAGGCAGGGCTGGAGCTCCATCTTTACATTGTGCTCTATCAATTTGTGCTCACACAACGGTAAAATTCTGAAGAAAAGCCCAGAACTGCTCCGTACTCGGGGAAATTCCCAAATGGAATGAGAAATAAGACAGAGGTTTTGATGACATGGCCATCATTTTGGTCCTACTGATCAAAGGCTCAGAGGCTCCCACGGTGCCTCTGGAGAAAAAGTGATTGAGATGTTGTAAGGTATTTCAAAAGCAAACTTAGGGGATGAGAATCCCAAAACTGGTCCCATCCCTGGGCAAAGGCCCATGGGCTACAGCGGCTCCCAGGGCAGGGAACCAACCTCAGGATAATCCAGGAAAGAGATGGGAAAACAGGCAGGCAAAGTAAGTAATAAATAAATAAAGAACAAAGAATAAGAAGAACTTCATCCCATAAACTGCCCTTGGCTACAAGGCTTGTGTCTCCAGGGGTTTTGGGACCCCCAACCCAGCTCTTCAATTGCTCCTCAGCCTTTTTTTCACCTGTCAGTGAAGAGGGTTGACACCTGCAGTTGTACTGCTGGCTCACATTTCACTACCAGGTGCATTTGGATGAGTTCAGGGCTGTTCTCCACGCCAGGGGCTGGATGAGAGCAGGACAGGGAGGCAGCAGGAAGTTCCCACACAAAAAAAAAAAAACAACCCCTCTCAGTCTTCATGAAAAAGTTCACGGCAAAGCAATTCAGGCACTCAATACAGCAAGAGGAGAAACTCCTAGAAAAATCACAAATTTAGGAACAAACACAACTTCTAAAGGGTCTGCACAGGTGACACCAAAAGAGATGAGTACCAGGAGCTCGTTGGAAGGTTGCATGAGCAGAAAAGCTCAAATGCAGGAAAGAGAATCCGTTTGTCACTCCCTCAGGGGGACAAAGGACACAAACACTCAGTGGATTTACACACACCAAGATCATCTGAGCTCAGCAGCTCGAGCCTGAGGCAAACCCCACAGCAAGGTGGGTGCTCAGGGAGGGTGTGATGGGAGCTGGACTCGGGCCATGGAGCCCATCCTTCCTCAGGCTCAGCTCTGGAGTGGCTGGAGCAGAGAACACAGGCTGGCAGCTCGTGCTGCACCCAGGGGACAATGCAGCACTCTCCTCAGAAAGTGTGGAGTCATGGAACGGTTTGGGCTGGAAGGAAACTCAGACATCACCCAGTTCCACCCCCTGCCATGGGCAGAGACACCTTCCATTATCCCAGGCTGCTCCAAGCCCCATCCAACCTGGCCTTGGACACTTCCAGCCACAGCTTCTCTGGGAAACCTGTGCCAGGGCCTTATAGTGAAGAATTTCTTCCTAAAATCCAATCTAACCCTGCTCTCTGTCAGTTTAAGGCACAGAGCTCCAGTCCCTGTTCCCACAGAGCCAACAAGAGGCTAAAATAGTCCTGGGCTGGCAGTGCCATGGTGGGGGGGATTTCAGCTGCTCAGAGCTGCTGGGATGAGACATTCCTCTTCCCCAAGGGGCCAGACAAGATTACTGTATATGGACAAGCCTGGGGACAGGCCTCTCCTGCGTGGCAAACAGGCCATCCTTGGCTGCACAGCTGGGAGAGATCCCTGCTGCCTTCCAGGACCACGATCTCCCCCGTCAGAATTCCCGAACAAGGCTTTTTTATCTCATGGGGATCCAGCAGGGGGGACAGAGCCAGGCAGGAGAGGCTGAGGCCAGAGAAGACCCACAAACAGCTGCACAGCAAAACCTTTGCTTTTCAGCTTCTCAGCAGCTTTTAACCATCAAAGAGAGCCCCAGGCTCCTGGTGGGGTCTCACTATGGGTCCCCACAAGCTCAAGAACTTGCCCAGCAACACAGCTGAAACAAAGATCTTTTAAATTATTTTCCCCCCTCCTTTATTTTTTTTCCTCTTGTCTAGCCTTAAAGTCAAGACCAAGATGAAGCCAAACTGAGGTTGTGATGGTGGCTCTGCTCAGAGCTTCCTGTTGCCCCACCAGAACAACTCTCCCAGCACAGGGACAGTGACAGATTGGCACATCATGGAATAGGTGCTATAGAAACCACACAGTTCTCAGAAGCAAAAGGTTTCTCACCCCCTCCCCACTTCAAAAAAATAACCCACTTAGCTCACATATTTTCTCTCTATACTGTATATATATTATATATAGACACGATTCTCTGGTAAACATTTACAAGGTATCGTAAATAACATTGAAAATTTCTACCTCCGTTTGCACAACAGCGCGCACTCACACGCCAGCACACGAGGACACACAGTCAGGTACAATCAATAAATAAATACCTTTTTTTTTTTTTTTTCCCCCCCTCTCCCCCCGCCCGCCCAGAAATTATTCAAAAAAAAAACCACTGCTATTGAGCGGCCCAAAGACACTCTCAGTTAATACAGACAGCAAATATTGTGCAGACTTTCTTGGCTGTTTTTGTTTAAGAACCAAGGAAAGCTTGAAAGGTTTAGTGTCAGACGTGTTGCTTGGTCAGGTGGTGTTTCAGGTGGGTCCCTGTCCCTCAGGAAGGGGAGGACAGAGCACTTCCCTTTCCCTCCAGACAGGTGACAGATCTGTCCCAGAACCTTGAGGGAACAGGAGCAGCCTGGGAAGGAGGGAGGACACGAGCTATTCGCTCTGCTTGGTGGAAAAGATGAAAAGGTTCTCACAGGAACTGGCAGATCTCAAGCTTTTTGTTCCCTGTGCTACTGCAGCCCAGCACCCTTTGGGATTTTACTGCTCCAGGGAATCTCCCAGATTGTTGTACACTTCTGTTGGGATTATGAGGAGTGTGAAGGGATGGCCATTGCCCTCCCCCTTCCCCAAAGGGTTCAGGATGTGCCGCTGCCTTTTCCAGCTGCAACCTCCACATCCCAGAATACAGAAATTGCTGATCTTTTTTTTTTTTTTTTACAGAAATTTGCCCAGAAACAGCAAACCACTCTATCAGGCTCCTCAGTCCTTCCCTGAAGCAGCAGTTTTCTCTGGTGCAGACTGACAACCTCCTTTTTTTTTCTGCCAGCAACATCTGACACACGCCACGAGCCAACACAAACCAGCACAGACAGATGTTCCACAGGAGGAGGAAGGACCCCTTTCCCTCCCGTGGGAACACTCCAGCAGCAAGGCAGGAGCAGGGCCAGAGGAGAGCACACACACAGCACACGTTGCACCACGGGGGAACACAAATGTTTGCAGCAAAACTTGAGAGAAAGTACCCTCAGAGAGAGCTCCAGCCCAGCACTGCCTTCCCCAGCTGGGCTGGACCCTCCATCCACCCACCCCTCTCTCCTTTTCCTCTATTGTTTTTACCTGAGTTGAAAAATGACTCTGAAGCCTCTGCAGGGCAGCCTGTGTGGGACACAGCAGCTGGAGAGGCACTTCATGCAGTGGGCTCCAGGCTGTGCAGGAAAAGTGGCCACACAAGTGCATCTTCCCAAAGCCAAGACCACTCAGGGACCTTGGGCTATTTTCCTCTCACAGGCCTGTGGGAGAAGCCCACCAAGACCTAACTGGAGATGCTCAGTGGGTTTAGGGGACTCAACAGCCAGCCCTGAAGCTGTCAGAGGGAAAGTCAGGATAATCAGGAGCTCTGACTTGCCTTCTGAGGAGCCCTTCCCTCACAAGAGCTCAGAGGAACAACAAGGAGACCAGACTCCTACCACAAGCAGCTAAAGTAAGGCAGGTAAGAAAACCTCCAGCCTGGAGTTCCCAGAGGAGGTCAGGACCAGTTTTCCCAGCATTCAGAGAACATTACAGAGGCTGGATTTTGAAAAATAACTCCAGTGCTGGATTTGGAGCTGTTCTGAAAATCCATCCAGACACGAACCTCTTGTGTGCTCAGATATCGTAGGAACAATGTAAAATCCCAGGGAGAAAACAGAGCCCTGAAAAAAGAAAATACTGAAGGGGAAGCAAAGCGTTGAGGGACAAGATCAAAAGAGGAATTTCTGTGATCAAAGTCCTCCCCCCATTACTGGCAGAACCTCATTGTGGTGGTGAGGAGCTGAGAACTGGCAGCATCCCTGTGCTGCCCGGGCTCGCAGGGCTGGCTGCCTTCCCACACCACAGGGAAGGGCTGCCCAAGGAAGCAGCTTTCCAAGGAATCAGCTTTCCCTCTGTGCCACCAAGCTCTGCTCCCCCAGCCCCTGAGCTCCACCCGGGGATGTGGCAGTGCCTGGGCAGTTCTGGTGGCCACGGGCAGCTGCTGCTCTTCCAAGGAAGCCACTGCCTGGTCCTGCTCCCGGCACAGGAACACACCTGGAGGGATCTTTGGTTGAGTCACTGCTGAAGGTCTGAGCCTGTGCTGAGCCCAGGGGACTCCCAGCTCACAGAGCAGCACGTGTCCCACCACCTGAGTCCCACAGGCGTGGCACTTGGAGAGACAGGAGAAGGGAGGAAGCATCGGAGGGGAGTCCCGGCTCTTTGGGTGCCTTCATTTGTTCTCGATCAGAGTCTGCACTTTATAGACCAGGTCCCGAGCCAGCTTCAGGATCTGCTTGGTGTTGTGGCGCTCAGCCATTTCTGCAACACACACAGGGGACAGACAGGTCAGACCTGAGCAGCTCCCACCCTCCCCTCACAGGGACACCTGGCTCTGCAGAGCCATCCTTAACCAGCCCCAAGGGATGGGGAAAGCACAGCCCAAACCTCAGCTCCCTTCAACACGTCCAGGTTGGCCACTGCTGAGGAGGGCAGGTGGATTCCAGCCCCACCAGACCCCTCAGAGCTCTGGGTGTGTTAAACATCTCCAGCATTGCCCAGATGTGACTGTCCACAGCCAGCCACGTGCTGCCCCAAACTCAGCCCAACAGAGCACGAGCTGTACCATTGAAAAACTTGATGATGTCTGTAAAATCCATGTTGTTCTCCAGGATGATGTCCCGGTACATCTCCACAAGGGCCAGGGCTATGAAGAGCACGTAGTGAGCAGAGGAGACGTGAGCAGCGGCCCAAATGGTCTCCCAGACAGCAAAGACGTCGTCATACACCAGCTCTGGGAGCAGAGAACAAAAGTTAGCACTCCACTCAGCCCACCCTGGCTCACAGCAGCACTGCTGGGTGCCTCCTTCCCACAGCAACCTGCTCCAGATGGGAGCAGTAAATCAGTCATCTGTAGGGAGAAATATTCTGCCAGCAGCAGGTGACACAGCCCCCAGGTGACACAGCCCTCAGGACACGCTCGTGGAGAGACTCAGCAGCAGCTCTGGAACAACAGGTTCTGTATCTAGACAGAACAATCAGCCAGACATAAACCAGGGGAAAGTGAAAAGGGATTAAAAGTGAGTTTAAACCTGCTGAGAAGCCTGGAAGCAGACCCTGCCCCATGCATGGGTGGTCTCAGCACACACCTCTCTTGAAGTCCAGGAGAAACCATCGGTAGCAGAAGTAGAAATGAGTGTAATCCCCATTCTGGTGCATCAGCTCGAAGAGCTCAGAGTCCAAAATCTGTCAAGAGAAGCAAAAGGAAACTCAGGAATGCACACACAAGGCACCAGCCATCCCTCTGCATACTTCCCTCCATCCTGCTGCTCTCCTACTGCACCAGCTCCCACCAGCTCCTCCCTCCCTGGAGCACACTGCCTAGAGCCCCTGCTGTCCCTCCTGCTCCCTCAGCCCCTCCAGGACCAGCTTTCCCCCTCGGGTGTGAGGAGCTGCCATCCCTGTGCCAGGAATTCTCACCTGGATCAGCGACCTCATGTTGGCAAAGTGGGTGTCCATGGCTCCTCCGTGGGGGAAGTTCTGGTTCATCCTCTTCATCAGCTCGGTGAAGCAGCTGAAAGCCAGAGCCTCTGTGCAGGGAGGAGAGACATCACTGCTGCTGCACGGGCACTGCAGCTCCTGCAGCAGCAACCTCCCTCCAGAAAGCTCACCCTGGCCCCAGGATGGGCTCCTGGGAGCCAGGCAGCATCACAGACAAATGGGATCCTGTTCCACACCTCCAGGCACTCCACTGCAAAGGGCCACCACCCACCTGGCACTGGACAGGGCAAGCAGAGCAGAGCCACCCACTCACCATCATCCAGGATGACCAGGAGAGGGGCCAGCAGGTCACACATCCCCTGCACGTAGCCAATCTCAATGTGCTGCCAGATGTAGCTGTGTGAGAGAGCAGGAGAGGTGACCTGGGACCTGAGTGCCACCACCTGCCACCTCCTTTGCCCATGCCCTGTCTCCCTTCCCAGGATGCTGGGGTAAATCCCACCTGTTCATTCTGTTATCCCTGTGCTGCAAATGATTCAATTCTTGTGGTGCCTCCCAGGTAAGGCACGCATGGCACAGTGCTGGATCAACACCCTGCCATGGCCAAATCCAGGGTCAATCCAGGGCTGTGCCATGGCCATTGCAGGGAAAATCAGCACAGGAAAAAGCAAAATGGGAAAGCACAACACAGTGGGGTCATTGATTACAGGGCAGAGACTGATAGAATTTGTTAATCCCTCATTCTCGTCCTCCTCCCTCCATTCATCCCCTTGGTTCTCTCTGCCTGTCTCCCCTTCCCATTCCCAGTGTCCCAGGAAGCACCCAGCCCTGCAGGGATATCTTCCCTTTTTTGGAAGCAAGGCAAAATGTGCTCAGAGAGGACTCAGATCTGCTGCTGGCACAAGGGAAGGATCTTTTCCATCCTGCCCACCGGTTTTCCAAAATGTGCTGTGCTGAAGGTCTAATCTCAGCAGAGATCTCCAGCTCTGGCTGTCGGGTGAAGTGACAGCACTGATGGAACTGCAGCTTCTCCTCATGTTTGCAAGATGACTAATAATATTTTATCCTTGGCTGAAGCAGCAGCTGAGCTGGAGCTGGTCTGAGTCTGTGAGTGTCATTAGGGAAGCTCTGAGTCACAGGCACTCAGAAATGCACCCAGCTCTGGCTGTCTCCTGGGATTTTGGGCAGGCACAAATCATTCCAGTGCTCCAGGCACTTTCTCGTTAGCACTACAGCTCTGTGGGCTGATTCTCATGAAAACATTTTCCAGGCATGCTCCAGGAAGCAGGTGGGCTGCACTGGGCTCCTGGGCAGCCCAGGGAGCCTCTGCCTCGTCCCAAACTCCAGGACACAGCAGTGATGGGGAAGCACAGCCGGACACCTCGGTCTGGGAACCACCGCATACTTGGAGCTGCAGCCCCAGTGCTGGGATGATGAGGGGAGCAAGGCAAGGAGCAAAACTCCATAACCACAGCACAGTTTGAGGCTCCAGCCTGCAGGTGAAGCCCCCCACAGCCCCCACCTGCACATGACGTTGCGGAGCTTCTCCAGGTTGGCGGGGGTGAAGTACCAGTAGTTGCGGTCGCAGCGCTGCACGTCCTTCTCGATGCGGTGCAGGTTCACCGTGTACATGTCCAGCAGCTCTGGCTGCCCAAAACAAGAGCAGAGTTCATTTGTTTTCCAGTAAAAAGCAGGGAGAGAGTTGCAAGGGCAGTGGAGGGACAGAGCAGAGTTTGGGTGGGAGTGAACGTAGGTAAATCCTGCCCCTCCACTCAGCCCCAGTGAGGCACATCCGGAGTGTGTGCTTCGATTCTGGGCTCCACAGCTCAAGAAAGACAAGGAGTTGCCAGCAGAGGTCAGAGAGATTATCTGGGGTCTGAAGTATCTCTCTGATGAGGAGAGACTGCAGGAGCTAGGCCTGGTCAGTCTAGAGAAGAGAAGACTGAGAGGAAATCTCATCAATCCATTCCAACATCTCCAATCATGTGCCAAAAGGAGAGTGCCAAACAGTGGTGCTGAGTGACAGGATAAAGAGCAATGGCCATAAACTGAAACAAGTTCCACCTCAACATGAGGAAAAACTTCCCATGCAGAGGGAACTGGAACAGCTGGAACAGCTGCCCAGGGAGAGCATGGAACCTCCCTCTCTGGAGACATCCCAAACCCACCTGGACATGTTCCACCTACCCCGGGTGACCCTGCCTTGGCAGGGGGGTTGGACTGGATGATCTCCAGAGGGCCCTTCCCACCCCAGCTCCTCTGGGATTCTGTGATCCTGTGAGGCAGGCAGGAAGGAGCCCCAGCTGGCCAGGTCTGTACTTACAGAGTAGGTGACACCCGTGGAGGAGAGAGCAGCTGGCTCACTGCTGGTCAGGTCAGTCACAGTCAGAGAGTCCAGCTGTGGGTACAGACTCTCCATCTCTGGCTCCTCGGACAGGTTGTCCTCGCTCTCCACCAGGCTCTGCTTCTCAGCCTCGCTGTCTGCCCAGCTCTCCACCACAGTCAGGGCCACGGTGTCACTGTCACGCAGGAGCCTCGCCGAGCCCTCCCCCATGGCGACAAAGTCCACGCTCCCACCAGTGGGAAATTCACCCTCCAGGCTGTCCTGGCCTTGCAGGTTCTCCTGCTGGGCACCATCTGTGTCCGGTGGGGCTGGCACATCAGACCCAGCAGCCTTTCCCTGGGAGCTGGATGAGGATTTGGTGGTTTCCAGGGCACTGTCCTCGTTGCTAAAGCTGCGTTCTGAGAACCCCGAGGTGATGGAGAAGTTTTGGGAGGAGGGGTGCCCAGAATCAGGGGAACACGTGCCGTTGGGGACCGTCCCATTGGGGATCTTGCTTTGCTTGCCATCTTCCAGCTGAGAATCTGCTTCAGTCTGTTCCACCTCATCCACAGATTCAAACACCTGCAAAGTGAGGAGACATCCCAGGCATTCAGCAAGTGTTGGGAACACAGACATTATGTCCCCAAGGGCTGTGAACTCATAGTGCCCATGTTCCCAGCAGTGGAGAGGGAGGAAAATCCCCCTTTAGCTTCTTCTCCCTGGATTTGAGTCAGCGCTTGGTCATTTGCACAACTCCAAGCCCACAAATCCCTGCTCCAAAGGGGATGCTTTGCTTGGCATTATATACTGGGCAAAAATTTCAACAGGTGTTAAACACCTGGGCACGAACAGAGGAAGCAGCCATGGGCCTTCAGGTGTGAGACCACAGGGCAGAGCTGGCAGGTGAAGCTTGCACACCACAAGCAGAGCACAGTTCTGACATCTGTAGACTCATTTACCTCTTCCAACCCTGGTTCTGTCTGCCAGAAATCATCGTGGTTGTGGTGAGGGGTCAGCCCAAGGCAAGGCAGAGCCGTGGGGACAAGGGATGGAGGCACAAGGTGCTCACCTGGGTGCTGGAGCTGGAGTCACTCTGCAGCCGGGCGTGGTTCTGCCGGCCGGAGCTGCAGCTCTGCGAGGACTGCAGGGCACAGAGAAAAGGATAGCGAGAAAGAAAGGAAAAAGGGTCAGGGTGAGGGAACTCAAGCAGAGGTGGCACTCCTGCAGGCGAAGAACAAGGAGAAAGTGCATCCAGTCAATATCTGGCCCATGGAGGACGTTCCTGTCACATCAGTGCTGCAGTGTCACCCAGCACAGTGCCCTGCCTCAGCCCCTGGCACTGCTGGGAAGGTGACAAAGCCCCAGCCCCAGGGCAGTGCACTTGTTCAAGTGCTGTGTGTCGGGTCTGAAGGAGCTCCTTTCCTCTGGCCTGCACAGAGGTCACACTGCCTCTCCCTGGAGTGCAAATTTCTACAAATCTCTGTCCTAATTTGGCAGCAACGCAGCTCAGCCCAGCTCGGTTTACATAAACGATGAAGTCAGGCTATAAAACAGTCCCTCCAAGCATATTCCTGCTTTTTTTCCTTTTCTTCAAGGACAAATATTGACGTTTTAAGCCAGACTCAGTGGAAGCAGCTCCTCTCAAAGTCACGAGCACCCTGTTCTGGCTTCCAGCTGAAGCACAGAGGGAAGGGCTGGGTTTTGCAGGCACCAGCTCCACGCTCGGCTCTCTGGGGTCCCTCTGAGCGACCAGCCCTCAATGACAGCAGGTCCTCCCCATCAGCTGGGCAGAGATGCAGAGCATGGCCATGACATCACACACAAACAAGAGGATTTTAAGAAAATACAGCCCATTCAGAGCAGCACTCGTCCCCACCCTTGTATTGTGGGTGTTTGCTGGGCAGGGCTCCGGTGAGGAGAGGAAGGGAGAGAGTTTTCTTCCTCCGTTACCATGGGAGCACTTAAAACAGGAAATTTCGGGCTGAGATGGGAAAAGAGGGAAACTTTGCGTGTGTTCACTCTGCCAGCTCCCTTCCCAGTGCCTGTTCCCAGAACAGGAACACGTGGGTACAAAGGAAGAGCCACGGTGGAGATGCTGAGGGGACGGGAATGATTCCAACGGAGCAGAGCCTCTGCTCACCCTGAGAGCTGCATCCTCCAGTCCCACCCTGCCCCTGGCTCAGACCTGCCTCTCTCCCTCTCCGGGCACACGTGTAGTTCTGCAGGATTGGGGCTGAGCTCATCTCTTTCCCAAAGCACCCATACAAACCTCCCAGAGGGAAGCAGATCAAGTCTGCAGCACTCAGCTCCCCTCACCTCTGGGCCAGCATCCAGAGGTCAGGGAATGCTCTGCCATGCTGGGCTCTTCTCCTCCAAGGACAAAACTCTCATGGAAACACTCCCGGGATTCTGTTCCCAGGACTGCCTTTCCTTTCACAGGCTTTTCCCTCCACACCCTTTGGTTTGGGCTGTGGATCTCATTCCTCACTGCACTGCCAGAAGCCAGTCCCAAGGGGCTGGGTGTCCCCATGGATGACACAGTGTGCAGAGGGTGTGCTGAGGTCTCCACCATGCTGGAAAAGGGAGGTAGGAAGCCCAGTGCCCTGCTTCACAGCCCCTTAGTGCCAGGAACGTGCTCTTCCTCCTCATCCCTACTTCAAACCATCTTCCACAGAGCTAATCCTGATGTGCCCCAGGAGTGCATCAGGCAATGAGTGTTTGACTTTCACAGAATAAAAGGAGCAGCACAAGTGGGCACAGCTCAGGGAAAGAGGGCGGGCAGGACCTGTGTCCCCACCCCACGGGGACTCTGGGTGGGCACTGCCCAAGCCCCACACACGCCCTCACCTCGTTGCTGATGGTCGAGTCCCTGTGCATCATCCTCTGGATGTGGGAGTCCAGGCTGGCCCCCGAGGAGCACTTGGCCAGGGCTGCAGCGTGGGACTCCTTCTCGCGCTGCCGGACGATGGCCTCGCAGCCCAGCCACTCTGCCATCGTGTGCTCGTAGCACGCCCGGGTCTGCTCGTCAGCCTGGCACACAGAGGGACAATGGCTGGGAATGGTTGTCCCTGGAGAGCCCCAAACCAGCCCCTCTGTGCCCCACACAGGGGGTGCACATTGGTGTGAACTGTGGCTCGTGGGACACAGCCACCTTTACCCTGCGCGGTGCCTGAGCCACAAAACGCGGCCAAAATTTGGGTGGAGAAACGCCCACCCATGTCCTCCCTGCCCTCCCAAGGTGCACAAGGCACGGAACACAAGGAGCTGCACAGGCCAGTGGCCAGCTTGGCTCTCTCAATTCTTGCTGATCCAAGTGTGTGTCCCACTCCCACCCACAGCCCAGCCCAGAGGGGGCTCACAGGGTGGGCTCTGCTCACAGACCCTCCCACAGGGCAGCACCAGGGCACACCAGCGAGCACACCGGGCAGCACCCCCTCACCAACCTCCTTCCTCTCCGCCTCTGTCATCCCAAACTGGTAATGGCCCAGCAGGAAGGGCCACACAGCCTTCCTGATCTCGTGCTGGATCCCGCCGTAGTAGATCAGCCGCAGCAGCTCCTGGTCCTCGTAACTCTGCGGGAAGAGCCTGGGTCAGGGCGCACACGCAGCCAGGACGTCGGATGTGTGAGTGTCCCCAGCCTGGCTGTGCCACCCTTCAGCACCCAGAGCACACCCAGACCCCCACCAAGCCCAGCCCTGCTGCCCACCTGCCGCAGATGATCCCTCAGAACCCTGCCTGAGGCTGCTGGGGGTGGACATTTTGGCTCTCCACACTGAAAAGTGGCGTGCCAAAGTCACCGAGGGCCACTGCTGTGCCTCTGACCCCATTCAGGACAGCAATGACAGACACTGCTCTGAGCAGAAGCACTTTAAAAACAGCAGTGTTCACTCCCCAGCTCCAACACACCAAGGATTAGGAGCCTCAGGCTCTGTGCAGCCTGCTTGACTTCCCTCCTTGAGGAGCTCCTTGATGCACTCCACCACCTCCCCCATGCTACACCCACTGCAGTGACACTGCCCCGAGCCCAGCAGAGCCGGGTGTGTCCCCAGGGCGTGGCCCTACCGAGCTGTCCTGCAGGTATCTGTGCCAGATGTCCACGGTGAGCCCGGTGCTGGCACTGCAGGGGACATCAGGGGACACGATGTTGTGGTTCACCAGCGCTGACAGGTGGGTCCTCACCGTGGACAGGTGTCTGCAATAGGCCAGCCCTGCAGCAGGAATGGGATTTGTGGAGAATCCTTACGGGTTTCAAATGATGGCCTTGCAAACAGACTAGATACTTTAGAGAAATAGAACTGTGAAAAAATGTGTTGTAGCAGGAGCCACGAGGGGTATTTTAAGATGATTGGCTTAAAAATCGGCTTGCAAATACACTAGATATTTTAGAGAAACAGAACTATGGAAAGTGTATTGTAGTAGGATCTACGAGGGGTATTTTTAGATGTTTGGCTTAAAAGCATTTAGCAGCATTGTGTGGCAAAAGCTGATGGGCCAAAAAAATGCTTATAATGTGTTGTAATTAAAAAATAGTTTAGCTTCTGATTTTGGTGGTGTGAATTGTAACACCTGTACTGTCTCACCCTTCACATGAGACTGAAAATGGAATAAAAATGTTTAAAACACCTCTCAAGAGCCCCGTCTCTATGTAAAAAAAAAAGGGATAATCTGACATGGGAACATCACAACTTCAGCTGGGGAACTCTGGGAAGCAGGAGGATGAAGAGCAGGGGAAAGCTCTGGTGAGGCTGGGCTCTGGGGGGACCCTCTGCAGCCACACCCAGCCCAGAGCCCAGGACCTCACCCCTCACACATCCCAGGGCTGCCGGGGGGTGACGAGTACTCACATCCATAGAAAGCTCGGGACAGGATCTGGTACTTCATGTTGTCACACAGCAGCTTCAGGGGAGCTCTGCCAACAAAAACACCGAGGATGTGAGGGGAGAAAGCGCTCCTGTGCATCCCCTCAGCCTGGCTTTGATCCCACTGATCCACCAGGGATGCTGCCTGCAATCCTGCAATTCCTGCTGCCAGGCTGTGGAGCAGCTGAGATGTCCCAGATGCAGGGACAAGGCTCAGCTCAGCCACATCCCCCTGACCCTGCCCTGGCTCCTGGACACTGATCCCTGGCTCTGCTGTCCCCCTGTGTCCTCGTACCTCTCGTGGCTGCACCCGTTGGCCGGGCCCCCGTCGGAGGAGCCGCTCTGGGAGCAGGAGGAGCAGGAGGATTTGCGGGTGCTGGGCTGCCACATGGTGGGCAGGACAGCCCCTGGAGCGTCCATCAGGTCCTGGGGCACTGCAGGAGGGCAGAGAGGAGCATCAGCTGCAGCCTGGCACTGCCCTGGAGTCAGGGAGCTGCAGGGGCCCGACAGAGAGAGAGGTTTCATTGGCAAATGCAGCATCCCGCTCTTCCCAGCAACCAAGCAGGACCCATCACAGGGAATCACAAGGAGAAGGAACAAAGAGCACTGATGAGAGAGAATCATCACTAATTAACCAGCTAATTCAGCGAGCTGATCTTAAACTGCTTCGTGCTGACCAAGGCAGAAACCCAACACCCAACACCGAGGCTCCGGAGAAGGGGCTGCAGAGAGAAAACAGGATTGAAATCAGCTCCTGCCCCAGGAAGAGTGGATTACTGGCAGGGAAAAGGCCCATCCCTCAAAGCATCCCATCCAATGTTCAGGGAAAGAAGGGAGCACCCAAATCACGAGACAGGAGGTGAAGACTTGGATGAAGACGTTGAGAGGGACAGCAGGAGCTCTGCATGTTGTCACTTGTTAATCCCTGCTTAAACTCAAAGTGCCACTGCAAAGGCCTCGGGTCCTGCTCAGGTACCACCCACACACAGCCCAGGCCATGAGGAATAATCCTTTTCACTCCTCCTTGGAAATTAAATTGCTGTAGAAATTTCATCTTCTGTCTGGGCAAAGGTGTCCTCGCTCTCCCTTGGTCTCACTGGCTCTCCCTGCTTGTGATAAGGAATAAATGACATTGGCAGGAAAAATATGGAATCATTCCCACAAAAGTCCCTTCCCCTCCCACTGATGGGTCAGTGACAGTCAGTGGTGACAGGGACAGCTCTGCAGGGCCTCTCAAGTGACAACACAGGCGAGCTGAGCACCAGACCCAACCAAGAGCTCATTACACTGATGCCAAGAGGTGCCCAGGGCAGCACGGACAGCTCGGGATGTGCCAGGGAGACCCAGACACCATTTAGGGATCACCACCATCCTGCTTCCAGCTGGAATCTTCATCATCTTCCCTCTCCCAGCAGTCACAGGTGCAAGGAATGGGTGAAAAGCACCATTAATGGCAACTAGAGACACAGAGAGAGGACAAAGGCACCAGTGAAAGGGGAGAAAGGAAGGATCTGTGGACAAGAGGGAATGATGCAGTTCCACCCCTGGCTGGGGAGGTGCAGAGGAACAGCACAGGCTGTGATGATGCCAGCTGAGGAGATGGCAGCAATTCATTTCCCAGAAAATGGGGCCCCCAGCATGGAATTTTAAAGGGTAGATCCAAAGGCAGCCACAGAAAGGCACATCTCTGTCTGCTGGTTTAGCTTCAATCAGGTTTTTATCTGACTCACTGAATGATGTTACTCAGCTGAAGGCAGGGAGAACCAGGTTTAATCTCAACTGACGTTATGGACGAGTCACAGCGGATGTAATTTCTCCCTCATAGCCTCCAAAATGCAGGGAAAAGGTTTCCATCAGATTTCAGAGCTTTTTTAAAGAACACTCCACAAGTCTTCTATCTAGAACTCATGCTTTCCCCCCGATAATGTCACCTATGATGTCCCCAGAGGTCAGAAAACAGCTCTTGGCATCTCATAGAAGAGTGGGGACAAATGTACAGACATTTCAGGCAGGTTCAGAGCATTCACCACTGGACATTAAGAGGCATTTCTGGTTTGGAGAATCCAGCAGCATCCCCTCCCTGAAGTTAGGGACTGAAGACAGGTGCTGTGACCTCCCCCTGTGCTGCAGGGGCCACACTGAAGGAACGTCACTGGATTCAGTGCAGCCTGGGGGCAGCAAGAGGATAATCAGCCCTGGGGGTTTGTGATGGCAGAAGGTGGCCCCCAAGAGACCAAAGTGAATCTTTTTACTGAAATTCTGTGTAAGAGGGTTTTTTTTCTGACCATGGATGCTGCTGTGCAGCTGCAGAAACAAAGGACTCAGTAGCAAGTGGAAGGTTAAAACAAAAAAAAAAAAAAACCCAAACCATAGAATCATGGAATGATTTGGGTTGGAAGGAAATTTAGAGATCATTTATTTCCATCCCCTGCCATGGGCAGGGACACCTTCCATGATCCCAGGTTGCTCCAAGCCCCATCCAGCCTGGCCTTGGACCCTTCCAGGGATGGAGCAGCCACAGTTTCTCTGTGCCATCACCTCCCACCCTCCCAGGGAAGGAATGATGACATTTAAGACCAGGCAGCATTGGCACAACCAGAGCCCCTGCCCTGCTCCCAGTTTTCCCCGTGCCCATCAGCTCCTCCAGCCTCCCCAAAGCCTGCCCTGCACTCACCAAACTCTGCCTGTGTCCCGGGGTAGATGATCCTGAAGACATAATCCGTGGCTTCCTCATCCTCCTTGTCGGACGCCGACTCGGAGGAGCCCTGGGGGCTTCGCTTCCTCAGTTTGGGGAACACCTTTCCCTGGGGGAGCAGAACCTGCCCTTCACCACCCAGACCCCACCACTCCCTCCCCGAGCTCCTGCCCCACACGCTTTGCCATGTCTGCACATTCCCCGGGCTGGAGCAGCCCCTGGATCACGTTTCCAGCAGCAGGTGAATCCCTAACCCCGCTGGGCACGGGGTAAGCACAGCCCAGGGAACCAAACCCTGACGGGCAGCCCTCCCACACCACCCCAGAGCTTTCCAGAAGGGGCTGTCTAGCTGGGCAAGGCTACGAGCTAAATCCAACCACCACATTTTAAACCCCACCTCCCTTATTAATTTTGGGAGGGGATCATTTAAAACACAGCAGCCACCAACGCCAGGCAGAGGGTCCAGCAGGAGCAGGCACCCACCTTTCCCCGCTGTGACCAGAGGGGTGGATCCAGCTGCCCGTGGGGCAGGAGGCCGTTCTCCAGGCAGGACAGGAACTGCAGCAAGTGCCCTCCACGGGGGAAGCGCAGAGGTGGCCTCTGGATGCCATCCTGGCTCACCAGGACAACCGTGCCACCGCTGTCCACTGTTGGTGACAGCGAGAGCAGGCACGGCCATCAGTGAGGGAAACAGCACAGCCCGAAAGGCAGAGGGCAGGAAAGCTCAGGGAGTGGAAAATAAGGAATTTCTTCCTTGAGAGCACTCCCAGCCAAGCACCACAGCCAGGAGCTGGGGGAAAGACTTTCCAAAAGCACTTAAATGACAGTGACCACCCAGAGCTCTGGGCATCTGCCCTGAAGGCAAAGCAGAACCACGTCCCAGAGGTAAGGGATCAAGTGCCAGGGTGACAGAGCCCCCAGCAGCCCCAGCTCTGGCCTTACCTTGCTGGTGACAGTGCAGGTACACGATCTCCTCCAGGCGAATGGTCATGGCATAGTCCCAGTACACGCTGGAACAGAGGGACAGGGGAAGCCGTGAGCCCCAAGGGTGTTTGAGAGGCTCCAAATCCTGCTCCAGATCCCCTGGCACCAGGCAAAGCCACGGAAAGGATGAGATCCCAGAGCAGTGATGCCAGCCTGATGTGTGACAGCATCTCTCCAGAACCAGGAGCTGTCTCTGCCACCTCGGCTCAGCCAGGGCCAGTCCTGTCCCACCTGCCCTGGGTGGTTTCTCTTCCCTCACGCTGTTCCCAGACACAGGAAATGTGTCCATGGAGCCTGGCAACTGCAGGGGAGGGGACTGGAGCCCTGCAGAGCTGAGCACTCTCCTCTGAGCACCCCAAGAATCCCTCAGGAGCAGCCCTGGAACCCCATGGAAGTGTGCAGTGAGGTCCAAGCCTGGGCTGCTGCTCTGCCCCGGGGAGGGGAAATAAACCCTCACAATTTGTGGGGTTTATTTCAGAGCTCACAACAGATTTGGTCTCAGCTGCTTCTGTTTCAAGAACTGTCTCAGCACAGGCACCCCGAGGTGTCTGAGCAAATCCAGAACATGCTGGAGAGCTGGTGGCCACCAGACAGAGGAGAGAGGCAGGGTTTCATTCCTGCAGAGCCCAGCACTGCTGTCCCAGGGTGTCAGCACTCAATCACATCCCACTTCTAAGCAACAAAGTGAATTTCCAGATTCTGACCAGCAGCAGCATCTGCCACTTCACAAGAACAGTGCTTAAATAACATTAAAAACAGCTCGTGAAGGACAGGAAGGTGTGCAGGAGTCACTCCTTGTACAGTCATACTTACTGTGCCAGCTGCCTCCTCTCTTCCTTGGTCACGTCTTGACACTGGGAATTTTTAGAGCTTAGGCTGATGCCCAAGGCAAGAACTCAGAAAAGGGGTGTAGAGATGAAAACAGATTTTAGGGGAGGGTACCAGGCACAACTGAATGGCCCAGGGGGCCAAGAAGAAAGGGGAGATGAAAAGAACACAAGTAAACAAAACCCCAAAAAACTACAACTGACAGTGAACAAAACCGAGACCAAGTTTTGCTGAAGGAAGATCTCTACTCTAGGTCATCAGCGTCCTAAAAACACTCCCACTTTCCTGGAGCCAGGAGAAACCTGGGAGCACAGTGTTGTGGGAGGGAGAGGAAGGCATTCCCCTCAGAAAATCCCCCAGGGCAACAAATGAAACCACTCTGTGTGATTTGGAACAAGCCCCACGCCCTCGCTGAGCACTTCCCAGCAGAGACACACCTCACACCACCTCCTGCCACCCTCTCCCTGCCTCCTTCCCAATACAGGCTCCAGGATGATGGTTTTGCTCTGGGAAAACAGTGATGCCTCTGCATCCCAGACCCAAACTCTGACCCAGGGGAACATTTTCCCCCCTGCTTTGGCACACTCAGAGCCAGTCACCTTTTCTCATAGTCCAGGTCCCCCATGGAGCCGTTCATCAGCTGGTTGGGGGTCCACTTCAGGGCCATGATGTCAGCAGTCTGGTGAAGGGACAGATATCCCGGGATTGCCTCCATGTCATCTCTCTTGGGAAGAGAAACACAGCAACAGAGTGAGCTGGAAGATGCCAGGAGCACACAGCCCTGGAGCCCAGTTGTGGCCCCTCACACAGCCCTGCCCGCTCCAGCTGAGCCCAGCCAGCCACAAGCAAGGAGAAACCCTCTGTGTATCTGGAAAACCTCCCAGCAGAGACCCCAGGATACCTCAAGGCCTTGGAAAAAGGCTGAGAGCAACTGCCCAGCAAGGAAAACTTAATAGCTCCTCCTAAAAGCAGTCTGCACTTCATTTATTTGACTACAAGAAGCAGGAGAAGGAGTTTTGTGGTAAAGAACGGGCAGGGAGAGGAGCCTGCGTTTCTGCCCAGGGAGGATCCCCATCACCAAAACCTCCACAAACACAGTCCACTCACTGTCTTCCCAAATTAAAAACGTGCATTTCTCCATCCAAGAGCAATCTGGGACAGAACAAGGTGCTGAGGAGCAGAGCAGTGTTTCAAAGGCCAGCTTTCCCAGCAGGAACTCACCGGCTGCACCAGGACGTTGTTCTTGCCGTACAGGAGCGTGGCTCGGGAATTCTGGTGCAGGGACTCCACGTAGTCCCTGGCAGACAGGGATGGCCTGTCATCCATGCTGCCACTGGAATGTCTTTTCTGGATCTGCAAGAGACACGCCCACAAATGCCAGGTGAGCACAGACACCCTCTGGCTTCCCAAAAGCTTCTCTTGAACCTCATTCCCTCCTCACTTATGAGAGTCACTAGTAGAAATCTTTCCCTCGGGGTCCTGTAAGGGGATTCCTGATTCTGTCCAAGCTCAGAGAAGCCCCAGGAGTGAGCTTTGCTTGCAATGCACGGAGCAGATTCAGCTTTCTGCTGATGGTCCCAAGGGACACAGACCCTGGGATGCAGTGACAGGAGGGGCTGGCACGCCAATGCCCTCAATGGGCCGCGTTCCCAGCACCTCTGCCTCAAAGATTTCCCTCATCAGAGGGCTCCACAGGCCTTTCCAAGCAAAGGGAGCCCTGGTCCTGTGGATCTGGGAGGAGCAGAGGGAGGTTTATCCCGAACTCACGCAGAGCGCCGGGCGCTTGGTGGGCGAGTCCTGGCGGCAATGGGAGCTGTGGATCCGGTGCCTCTGGACCAGCTCATCTGCAGAGGGGTCTGTCCAGAAGTGGTCAGCAGTCTTCATCTTGGTGTATTCCAGTGCACAGGGCCCCACTGTGGAGAGGAACATCCCAAATGTAAGGGAGCCATCCTTGATCCCACTGCTGAGGTCACCGCCTGGATCTGCAGACCACAGCTTTGGGAGCACGGGTTTGGAAAGCAAGGAGGGAAGGCAAGTAAAGAAAGTGTTACCCAATAAAGATGCAAGGATTGGCCCGTCCACAGGATCCATCAGGAGAGCTTCCTTCTCATAGTACTTACTAGAAGAGATAAAGGACAGCAGAATGCTGGAGCACTGCAAAGTTGTAGACAGTGGTTTAAATCCCTGTCATGCCCTTCTCTTTCTGTATCTCCCCTGGATGGGAAGAGGGCAAGAAGCCCTCTGTTTCTGCCAGCTGAGAAACTCCTGGGGAACAGCAACCGCCCTGCAGCACCCTGCAAGCATCAGCATCTCCTAACTAACCCGCCCCAGCACAGGACACCTCAGCATGCAGATCCAGAAGACAAGGACAATGCAGCCCCAACAACCCAGCCATCACCAGGGCCAGTGTGGCCTGCCTGCATCTTAGGGAGTGCACAGTGGTCACCAGCAGCAGGGCATCCCTCAGAGTCCCCACGATGGGCACTGAGTGACACACTTGTCCTGTGCCACCCAGGGAATTTCCCTGGATGGTGGTGGATACTGGTGGATACTGGTGTGGCTCAGCCAGCAACACCCCCAGTGCCATGAGCAGAGACATGGGTGGCCTGTGCCAGGGCTCACCTGCTGTTCTCCACCAGGTAGTGCACGATTTTATCCAGGACCTTTTCGAAGAGGGCTGTGCGGATCCAGAGGTGCTTGATGGCCTGAGGAGACAGGTTGGGCAGCTTCGGCACCTTGCGCACGTTCTCCGGCACCCCCTGGGCTTGGTTTCGCCTGCAGAGGTACAAGACAAGAGAAAACAACACCACAGGCTCATCCCTGAACTCTGAGGGAGCCACCAGGGTGCTCCTGCCACCAGGGTTTGGGGGTGTTGGCTGTGGTGGC
The DNA here is from genome assembly GCA_013398615.1 of Brachypodius melanocephalos. Classification (NCBI taxonomy): domain Eukaryota; kingdom Metazoa; phylum Chordata; class Aves; order Passeriformes; family Pycnonotidae; genus Brachypodius; species Brachypodius melanocephalos. The sequence continues at coordinate 4,101,058 of VZSR01003800.1, forward strand.
TGGGGGATCCCAGGGAATTGTCTGGGACAGAGCTCTGGAGGTGCTTCCTGTCCCCATCCCATCCCCTGCCCCAGAGGGGCCACACCTGCATTTGAAATCAGAGATCACTAAATCAGTTCCCCACTGTAAAGACACCCCAGAACTCTGCTCTCCCTCAGCAGAGTCCTCCAGCCCACACATCTTTCCATGGCTGAGCTCACAGGCAGAGCAGCTCATCTTAGGACAGCTTAAAATTCCTGCCCGCAGGTAACTGCTCCATCCATCTCCCTCCTAATTGTCCAAGGATGAGTAATCCTCTCCCAAACAGCAGCTGAATGACTGCAGGTTCAAGCCCTGCACACTGAGACAGGCCAAACGTGGTTCCAGCTGGCTTGGTGCACTGCTCCATAAACTGTGACAGCTCAGGAGCAGCGTGCTCAGCTGCCCCTGAAGCACCAGAGCAGCGACAGAGAGAGTTAGAACTTGCCCACCCCTGCTTAAAACACAACCACAACTCAGCCTCCTAGAACAGATATAAAAAAGATATAAAAAAAAACCCGGAGAGAGCTGAAGGAGCAACTCCTCCTGTCGAGGCTCAAGCTGGACCCAAACCCCACCTCCCACCCCAAAAGCCGAGTGAGCAGAGAGGACTGGCAGCCACGCTGGTGCCTTACACGTTCTCAATGAGCTGCTCCAGGTCCTGCACCTTCCTGCAGAGCTCCTCTGCCAGCGGGAAGCTCTTGCCCACCTTCATGAAGAGCGCCGCGATCTTGTTGCTGCGCAGGAACCCGGCCGCCCTCCGCTTCAGCCCGAAGAGCACGCAGCATTCCACAGCAGCTGCAGAGAGAACAGGATCAGGATATTCCCAGCTGGGAGGACCCACAGGGATCATTGAGTCCAACTCTTCCAGTGGTTGGCCCATCGGTGGAACACACGGTTGTCAGCACCACGCAATCTTGGCTTTATCAGCACCGTGCCCCACCCAAGCCAGCCGATCTCAGGGTCACTGGAGCACCTTTCCTGGGGAAGAGGAGGTTGTGTGGAGACCTCACAACACCTCCCAGGATCTGAGGGGACTAAGGAATCTGGAAAGTGATTGTCCATCAGGACCCCTCTTACTAGACCAGGTTGCTCTAAGCCCCATCCAGCCTATCCTTGAACACTTCCATGGATGGGAGCTCCTAAAACTCCTCAGACAGCAAATTTGAAGGCAGAGACATCCCCACCTTGGCTTCAGGAAATTGTAATCCCATCCCACATGGGAATTAACAACAAGCACCACAGTTTCTGCAGGCAGGGCAATTGCTGTGCTGGGCAAACAGGCTGACACTCTCCTGGTGGGTTTCTTGTGGATTGTGGAAAAACCAGCATCTCCCTGATGTTTTCCCTTCAGCCCAGTCTGAGGGGTAGGCACAGCTGGAACAGGAGGTTTCACTCCCTGTGCTGAGATGGTGAGAGCCAGGAGGAGAAAGCTCAGCAGCAACAATAGGCACACTGAGGGTTTCTAAAGCAGCATAGGAACTGGGGCAATTTTCCCCAAAAAATCTCAGCGTTCATACAAACATTTTTCTGAAAAGCTGAAAGGAACAAAGAGCCTGGGGATAAACTACAGCAGTGCCAGCAGCTCAGCCTGGCTTTGGGGACTCCATTGGCACATGGGGACCCTATGGAAGGCTGTGCCTGACTCCATGTTCTGGACTCTGCCTAAAGGCACTCACCAAACCCCAGTGAGTGCCCACACAGCCCCAGACACCTTCCCTGTCCCACCATGGTGAGCAGGGATCCCAGGAACCAGCGATGACTCCACAGAAAGATGCACACACGCACAGGCTCCGCCAGCAGCTCGCTCCCAAAGTCCCCTGGGAGGGCTCAGGATGGATGTCTAGTGCCAAACACAGACTGATTAAACAGGCTGATCAAAGCACTGGAAAATCACACGGACCCACAGTCCTTGATCCAGTTTTGCTCCCTCCTCCCCGGGAAGCCAACGGTGCCGAGCCGAGCCTGCCGGATCCTGCTTCACCTCCTGCCTGGAAAGACACACTTCTCTACAGCTGAACAACTCCTTGGAGACAGGAAAAGGGCATCCCATGCAGCCCCATCAGGAGCTCCCAGGCTGGGAGAGGCTCATTATCCTGCCCTGCTCCGTGCTGTGCCCGAGCTCGGTGCTGAGCAGCAGCATCCCAGGGGCAGAGAGACAACAACAACAGATTTGGGCCAGCCCAGCCCTGCTGACCCCCAGCAGCCAGGCAGAGCCACTGCATGGACATCTGGCTTTGAAACCAGGCCCTGCACAAGCCCTCCCAAAGCCCAGAGAGCTTCACCTGCCCCAGGATTATGGGCAGCTGCAAATAAAATAAACCCCACGCTGCTCCGTGGCTTTGCCAGAAAAGCCAACGTCTCCCTCATTTGCCCTATGTTCCACAGCTGAAATTAAAGTGACAAACAGCCCCCCGTGCCTGGGACTGCACCCAGGGGTGCTCATTTGGAGTGCCCAGCTCAGGGCAGTGCTGAAAGCTCAGGTACCCATGGAGGGGTGAGAGTGAGCTCCCAGTGCCACCAGTTATGTTCCACACTCCCAGCAGACAAACAGGAGCACTGGGGTGCTCAGATCATGGGCAGCACACCCCAGCTCCTGCCAGGCAGGGAGAAATCTCAGCTCCTGAAAGGCCTCTGGCACAGAGCACCAAGACAGAGCTGTCAGCAGCATCTGTTCCCAATGCCAGATCCCAACCTATGCAAAACACCAAAACACCACTCCTGCTGGCAAAACTACAGGGAAATGTGCAGCTTCCATAGGGAAAACTCTCCCCATGCTCTACTAAATCCAGGGGGTAAAGGCAGGATTTTTAAATCAGATGAGTTTCGGAGCTCAGTTGTGTCACCACTGTAAAGAGATTCTCCTCATCCCTCAGGATACAGAGGGATAGAGAGAGCCAGGGTATACAGGATACAACCTACAGCAGATGCACACGGGGCCCTGCTCAGCTACAGCCAGGTAAGGGGGGAGCTTTGACCCCTGGCTCAAAGAGCCTGAAGCTATTCCTGAGCTCCCCAGAGCTCTGACATGATCCAAACCACCCGGGCTGAGCATCCTCGGCTGACGTGGACACCAAAGCCTGGGCTCCCATCAGCCTCCCAGGGCAGCCTGGACGTGACAGATGCCAGCTCGTGTTTGTCTGCTCCAAACCCCCCCTGACAGCACCGGGGGGGGGCCGGGGGCTGCTGCCCTTCCCTGCCAGAGCCCCGGCTCCATCCTCGGGGTTTGCGCTCCGCGAGCAGGGCTCTGCTGGGAAGGCAGCTCTCGCTCTCTCTCTCTCCCTCTCTCCAGGGAAAAGGGCAGCTCTGGCAGCCAGAGCCAGGCTTGCAGCACGCTCTGCTTGGCAGGGAAAGAGGTTATTTATAAGCTCACCCATCTCCTGGAGAGACACAACACCGGGGAAGGTGCAGGAACCATTCCAGTGAGAGGAACAGCAGATGGAGCAGGAGGGGGACACCAAGAGGTATCTTAAGAGGCCAGAAGGAACCAAGGAGCCCTTCGAGCCTGGATGCCTCAGCTCCCTGTTGCAGGAGCCTATAAATATGATCCCAGGCTGAGAAGCCTCGTGCTGCACAGAAAAGCAGGGAATGAGTCACACCTGGAAGTCTGTTCTGCTCTTTCCACGCCACACAGGGGCCATGGGCTGGGAAGGAAAGGAGGAAGCCCAGCCTCCTTTCTTTAAACTCCTATCCCGTGGCAGCAAAGAAAAGGTTTGGACCTGACAGACTTTCAGCTGAATCAATTCTCGAGGGAATTTTAAAATAAAATATTATTTCTAGTCCTTCCTCAATGGCTGCACACACTGCCAGCACCCTGCCCTCTTTTGACACATCCCTGTATATTTTAAGCACAAAGACCTCAGGGACTCTGACCTCTGCCAGAACAATCAATCCTCTGGCACTCCTCACTTCCCCAGCCCAAGGTCCTGGAGCTGGAGAATGTTCCCAGGAATGGCAATGGCACAACCCGGGCAGGGAATCCACCAAAAGCCCCAGTCCAGGCCAGCATGGGAGACTCACCACAGAAGGAGATGATGTGGCTGCTGTCCTCATGCACAAACTTCCTGGTCACAGCCTCCTCCATGATCTGCTTCACCTGCAGGACAGAGGGAGTCAGGGAAAACATGGAATTTCAGCCATGGACCAGAGCAAGGAGACCTGCAGTGGGGTGGGTGCACAGGAACCTCCTCTGCTCCCAGGTTTTCCCAGTGGCACAGGAGATCCCACGGAGGATTGGTGCAGCTCTGCCTGCTGAGCATCACCAGCTGCTTCAAAAAGTCAGGTATAAAAAAGGGGTTGTTTCATTTTGGAGAAACTTCACATTAGAAAAACGATGAGCCGAGAATTAACTGAGGGAACTGAGCACCACTTGGATAAAAGCCATCTAATAAAGGCACCCAAATCTCATATTTAAGGTTTTTACAGCATTGTTCTGTTCTCTCATTTTGTTTGACAAATTTCCTGTGACACAGCTGTCCCAAACGACTGCAACCATTCATCAATGCCTAACTCAGTGATCACCTGGCACCAGCTGTGCCCAGGAATTCCATTTGCACAGCAGTGCCAGCAGCTGTGCCCTCCCTGACTCACAACTGGCACTCAGCTGATCCAGAGGAAGCTGCCACTTATTGCTCATCACCACTAGGGGACAAAAAACAACTAGGACCCCAGACGAATGAGGAGGGTAATTTTTGCAGGGAGCAGACGGGAGGTCAGACCCACCAGGTGACCAGAGTGGTCACTTCCATCCCCAGCTGCCACTCTCCCTAATCCTGCTGCAACCAGCCAAAGCCCAGCTGAACCTTTGCTCCTCAAACACCCACTTCCCAACCACTTTTCCTTTCAAACACAGCTGCCAGCATGCCTCTCATCTCCCAGTGCCTCTATAACATCTTGGTTTTGGAAAACACAAGGGAAAGTGTTCCCAACACAAAGTGAAGCGAGCTCTGCTTAGCAAGGTGTTCTCCCTGAGGGCACGGGGAGGAGGGAAATACAGCAGGTCAAGACTTGGCCAAGCAAATCCTGCATGAATGAGAGTCCTTTAACAGCATCATTTGGGGAATTAAACTCCTCTGCAAGGTATAATCAAGGTCGGTTATGCACGGCTGAGAGCTCCATAAAGGAAATCCTGAGTATGGATTAAGAGCAGAGCCCTGTCTGAGCCAAGAGCTGCTCTGTGTCAGAGCCATCAGGTGAGATCCCTGCTCCCTGCTCGGTGACTAACAGAGCCCTGAGACTTCCCTGGATGCCAGCAGCTGGGATGAGCTGGTTCTGAGTCAGGAAGTCACAGCAAGGTGTGGAACTCGGGACTGGAGGTGGCTCAGAGCGCTGGGAAATTCCTCTTGGCACAGCATGGTCCAGCTCCTGCACCTCCCAGAGCAGTGACCTCACCTGCAGGAACACCCCAGGGACCAGGATAAAGCTCCATCTTCCACCTCAGAGCTTTATTGTGCCCTAAAACTCCAGATGTCCCTGGTCATGGCACCTCCAGGTGCTCCTTCATTCCTCACCTCCCACCTACAGCTCTCCCCTTGTCCCAGAGCCCCAGGGAAGGGGCAGCTGCCCTTGCTCCAGCACCATTTTATTTTACACTTCAGCAACAAAAACAGGGACAGAGCAAGTCCCAGCAAGAGGAGAGGAGCCTCTGTCTCCCACACATCCCCTGGCCTCGGCTGCAGGGGTGGATCAGGGATGGGAAGCAGCACAAACCTCGTGTCCACCAGCGCCCAGAGCTGCCCCTTTTCCTCCACCTGGAATTCCACCTGTCCACCAAAGATATCCTGGCAGCCTGCCCAGCCCAGGAGCCATCCCTGGCAGGGAGGTTCACATCTTGGGGCCCTCAGGGATTCCCTGAAATTTGGCTCTCCCAGCTGGCTGAGCCAGCCTTGTCCAGATGGCTCCTGACCCTCACGCAGGCAGGCTGAGCTTCCTCTGTCAGCAGGACACAGCACTTCTCTCTCACACGGCCAAATTATCTCCCAGAAAGTGGTGACACACTGATATTAAATGCACATTCATGGCAGCACTGGTGGTATCAGGATTTTAACCACACCCCCCCCCCCCCCCCCCCAAAAAAAAAAACCATTTTACCAGCTTCTGATTCAATCAGGAGATATTTCCAATGTAATTCCAATATTCCAATGCAGTCTATTCAAATATTTGTTTGAAATTTCAATACATTGACACAATGTCTGGGCAGTGACCATCTGTCTGTCCAGGGCTTGGGGAACCATCCAGGACAGCAGGACCCGGCTCTGACCGGGCATTTCAGTGCCAACACTGCACAGACCACCTGCACGCTCGAGGCACAAACAAAACACCTTCCAAGAGACACAGTTTGGTGGAAAATTACTCATTAAAAGTAAAAATTTAAAAAAAAAAGAAATAAAAATCACACCGCGTTGGCTGAGGTTGTAACGCTAAAAATAAGGCAAGGAAGGCTAAAGGAGTGGGAAGGGCAACAGGGGCACTCACCTGGCGTGTGACAAACACAAACACCAGCCCCAGAAGGCAGAGGCCAGACAGACAGACAGACAGACAGACATGGCCTTGTAACACAAAACAAGGGTTATCTTGGAATCCTGGAATGGTTTGGGTGGGAAAGGACCTTAAAGCCCATCCAGTTCCATCCCTGCCATGGGCAGGGACACCTTCCACTAGCCCAGGTTGCTCCAAGCCCCATCCAACCTGGCCTTGGACACTTCCAGGGAACAGAATCGACACCTCCAGGGAACAGAGCCAAGAGATCCCAACTTTCTCTACGCACCAAGAAAGTTTTCCAACAAAACCATCTTACATTTGCCCAAATAGACACAGCTGGCATCTGTAGGACAGCTCAGAGCCAGAGAAACCCAAAACTCCTGACAGATTGCCTGTGCTGTTGTCTGCAGACCCCAAAGGACTCTCCCACTCAGAGCAAGCCCCCAAAGCCAGCTGGGATCCCCACCACCCCAGCTGGGATCTGCTGGGAATTTGTGACACCCTGGGGATGAGAGGGAACATGAGGAGGGAACACGGGCTCAGCCACACTTGGCTCCCTCCACAGGGAAGACTTGAACAGCCTCTGCATGTGCTGCACTCCAGCATTTTGATGCTAATTCTCAGATTGGAGCCAGAACAATCCCAACAGATGAAGCTGCCCACTCCGGATCTCGCGCCAGCCCAGCAAAATGAGATGTTTGCTCTTCTTTTATTAGAAAGGAAATTAAAACAGCAACTAATAATTTAGCTGTAGGTAAACTCGAGAGGAATATCATCAAGTATTCCACAACAGCATAAACAACATCCCTGGCTCCAGCTGTGAGCACAGGACAAGTCCCCCTGGAAAGTGAAATCATCCCTCTCAAGGCTGGGATGAAGGCTTAGACCTCTCTGCTACAAAATTCCCAGGGAAATGCATCACACCAAGTCCAGCTTTGCTGTCACCCAGCCCTGTTGTCATTTACACTGCTGGAACAAGCCAAATATTATCACAGCCACAGCCAGCACCGAGGTGCAGGGACCAGCAGCAAGCCAAGAACTCCAGGTTTAATTAGTCCAAGGCAATATTGATTCACAACTGTTCTGCCTGGTTGGATTTTTCCCTACAGAACCTGTACTCTGGATCAATCAGGGATGCTTGCAGTCTATTTTCCTGCCTCTTCACTGGTTATTAAGGCATTTCTGTGGAAGCACAGCATCTCCAGTCTATCTGGCCATGCTCATAACTCTGTGAAATTGTTTACAGCAAGCCAGATGCAATCAAAGTCCCCAGGGAGATCCTTTTCCCAGTCCTGTTCCAGGGTCAAGCTCGCTCACGTTGCCACAGCCTGAGAGCAGCTGTGGGGATGCTCCTGGTCACCAGATCCAGGAATGGGCCTGGTTGCCATGTCCAGCACTAAAAAATGCTTGGATGAGCAAAAAATGTGGCACAGCAGCCACACACTGGAGGCAAAGCAGTGGGAGAGCATCCCATCCCAAAGCCAAAGGATCTACAGAAAAAAATGGAGATGGAGATGATGGAGATGATGGAGATGATGGAGATGATGGAGATGATGGAGATGATGGAGATGATGGAGATGACGGAGATGATGTCTCCTATTTTCCTCTGAACACCTCCACACGGGGTGTCTGATGGGGTGGATGAGATGCTGCAAGACCAGAGCCAGGAAGCTGCATGCCTGCATCCCCTCGGAGTCACAGAATTCATCACAGAATCAGGGAATTTTTCAGGTTGGAATAGACCTCCAAGATCATTGATCCCAACCATTTACCCAGCACTTCCAGGTTCACTGTTCCTGTTCAATCCACCTGGCCCAGGAGAACCATCAAGCCCTCAAAAGCCATCAAACGACAAAATAATTTTTTTAAAAAAACCCAAACCACACAATCCATTGATGAAAGAGGCTTTAAACTTGATTTGCTTTTGTACATTTTCTTTTCAAATTCTTTTCCAAGCTGGAGCTTCCTCGTTCTCATCAGCGCTTTGATTACGTGTTTGAAGTGAATTCTTGCACTTAAAAAAAAAAATCCCATTTTCCATGTCAGTTTTGCAGCAACGAGAGCATGTGGGCATTCCTTGCTGTAGTCTGAGCTCTCCTGTAATTGCTTCTCCCAACCAAGGTCTCTTTCCACGAAAAAGCTCCACAGGAAGCAGCTCCCCATGCTCCAGAGCTGTGTCCATGGAACACTGCAGCACTGTCACCGCTCAGGTGTCACAAAATGCTGAAGGATCACTGAGATGCAACATCAGGACATCCCCAGGCAGGGCTGTGTTTGCAAGGACAAACAGGGGAATATTTCCCTGCAGGAATGTAAGCCTGGTTTTGCTGGATGCACCAAAGGTGCCCAAGGCAAAGCAGGTGCAGAATCTCTGCTCAGCTGCAGGACACAAAGACATTATTCCAAACCCCAAGTCCTTCTGGTGCCCACAGGAGTCTCTGTGTGCAGGGAATGCTGGATGGAAATCCTGGGATATTTCAACACATTGCCTGTGCTAGAGCTAAAAGCCACTTTTTTCAGCTGAAGCAGAACTTCTCAGACTGAACCCTCTCACCAACCAGATTTATCTTCTCATTTGAAAATGAAATGTCTGCCTGTTGCCTGCCTTGTTGCTACAACACCCTTTTTTAGCTGCCTTGTTGATAAAACTCCCATTTTCAAACTCAGTGCTGCAGGATTCCCTGTTTCTCCTGAGTTACCACGTTCCTCATCTTTCCAGCCACAAACACCCAAATTATACCAAAAACAGGGGACAGACAGACTGTCCATGAGCTGCAGCCACGCTCTGCCACTTCTCCAAGAGACCACTAAAAAAAAAATCCCAATTAATTGTGCTTGGATCAGTTCAAACACCCCCAGCTGCAGGGCACAGGCACCATTTATACCCAGGGACATTTTGGTGGCCCCTGGCACGAGGGGACAGCACAGGGACAGCCCTGATGGCACCAGACACTTGCCTTGAAAGCCATTTGGCAGCTCCCAGCTCTTGCTGCCTCAGAAACATCGATCACCCTCCAGCCCACGGAGACCTCTGGCTTCTCTAAAAGTCTTTTTTAATTATTTATGGCCGCTTGCTGAATAAAACACGGCACCTCCTGCAGCTGAGGGATCCTCCACGTGACACCCAGCAGGGAATTCCAGGCCAGCCCTTCCCCAGGAGCCATGGGTGCTCACAGCTGGGGACTGGGATGAGGCTCCTCGGGGGATAAGGGAGGAGAAGAACTCCAAATATTCGTGCAGTTTGCTGGAAAATGAATTTCAAACGTACTAATGGAAGGATCCACAATGCAACATTGCACCCTGGGGTGATCCTAGCCATGGGTACTTGCTGATAGTGTTTTGCACCGGGTTTTCTTCACGGAGCACCAACTTTTGGCCAAAAAATCCACGCTTACAACGCTAATTTAAGCTGCCCAAGATCACGTTGTGGCTGGTTCTATTCCTGCTGTGCTTGTCGAACGCACATTTCCACGCCATCTGTGGGCACTGCTGGCTCTGCTCGCTGTAAATGCTCAACACAGACATTTAAGGAAACATTTAAGGCAAACTTTAGTCATTTCTGTGTTCCCAGCACACCCAAACCTCGAAGATGGGTTCTGTTCTCACCAAATCCCAAAACTCCTGGTTTTTTTCCCAGGTAGTGATGTCACCCTGAGGAGGCTTTTGGATCCACTGAAACACGGGAAAGGAAGATGCTGAAACCAAGGGCAACTTCCAGCTCCAAACTGCCCTGAATCTGTGCAAAGCCAGGTATTTCCATGGCAGCAGCCAGGATGCTGGGATGGAGGAGGGCAGGATATTTTGGCAGCAGAGGACAGAGGGTCCCCCTTGCCCAGGGAAGGTGTGAGGAAGGGGGAAAGCAGCACAAAAGCTGCTCTGGGGATGAAGGCTCAAGCCAGGGGTTTTCTGGAGCGCGAGAGCTCTCGTGCAAAGCCCTGCTTTTATCTTGAAAAGGAGAGGAAATGGTCCCCAGTGATCAGTGCTGCTCTTCAGAGCAGATCGATGCAGGCAATCGAGAAATGCTGCATTAAGGGCCCTCTGTTCTCTCTTGGTACAGAAACATCTGAAAAAAGGCTGCCCTGGGTGCTTGAGACACATCAGAGGGTCCCTCTGCCAACAGCAGCTTTCATCACCAACCTGCAGCTCATCATCCTCATCCTTATCTTGCCTGAACACTTTTGACAGCTACACAAAGGCCTTTTCCCCTTTTTTTTTTTTCTTTTTTTTTTAATAAACTGGCCTCGAGAACACTTAAAGCTCTCAACATTAATTTTTCAAATCCTAGTAACATTAAATTAATTTACAATTTTCCGCCCATCCAGAATGAAATAGCTGGCACTGACGCCTGCAATCTGATATTTGGGAATGGCAGGAGCACAGAAAAACAAACCCAGGCTGCAAAAACATTGCTCTTACCAGTCATTTGTGTTATTTAGCCACAAACCAGGCAACACGGCTGGGGCTTCTCTGAAAGGGTGGGAGGAAGAGACTGACTGCTGTTCCCATGACACATGATGAAGGAATTAGTCAACAGCTACACAGTGACAAACATGCCAGCTACTGAAAAATAAACAGTATTTCTGGTAGAAGACAATCAGGCTGTGGTCAACCCCCATTTTTTGAAAGAATTCTAAGAACAGGCAGCAAAATGTTCAACCCAGGTTCAGCAGTTACTGAGGAGTAAAGACTCAGAGCTGCCTCCCAAGTGGCAAGTTAAACATAAACTAAGTTTTTTGCAGAAGAACAACCAAGATGACTGTTTGCTTTCATACAGCACTCAGCTTTTCACTCAGCTCACACTCCAGGGACACGTGTGCAGGTGGATTTGCACAGGTGACACCTGCTTCCCTTCCTCTGTGCCATGCAGCTGCCTGGAGGGAGTTAAAAACACACCTCAGGACTCTCTATTCAAAAAAAAAAAAACTTGTAAAAGAAGGGGAGGAGCAGAGGTTGCAAAGGGAACACTTCTAGTTTAAAATCCACACCCCTCCAAACCTGGGTATTTCAGGCTCTGGGTTTGTAAAAATGCCTCGTTCCATCCAATAAAAGCTCTAAAAAATCAGGGAAATGTTGGTCATGCTGCTTATCCTGCACAACAGGGCACAGGATGCCTCACAAAGTCAGACTTCACTCCTTGCCTTGCAGCCTGCTGACAAACAGGCAATTTTGCAGCTTCCAGGGTTGGTTTGATTTATTATGACCATATGGGGCTGAGAGGAGGGGAGGAAGAAGATGGTGACAGATAACAGAGCTGATGTCAACCTGCACATCCACTGCAGCACAGGACTTCTCCAGAATCCAATGCCTTAACCATGGCAACAGCCAAATACTGAGGGCTGCTCAGTGCCCTGGGTGATTCCAGTTTATTGTTTCTGTCCCTGCTCGGATCAGAGCTTCTTCCCAGTGTTTGCCTCACCCAGTTATGGCCCTGGGGTGACAGATGTGGCACAGGTCCCCAAGGACAGCCCTGCCTGTCCCTGTTCTCAGCTGGGCTCACCTGCACTGAGGGCCCTGGCAGCTCAGACAGAGCCCTGGCTGGAGCAAAACCAGGCGTGGTTCCGTGAAATGAGAATAATCCAGGTTTGAGAAAGGTTAAAATTCTGCAAGTGGGGGAAAATAAACTCCAAATTTCTGCAGCTGGCCCTTGCTACTGCTCCTTGAAGTCTGCACAAGCTCCTGACTTAACCTGAGGCCAGCCTAGAAGAGGAAGAAAAACCAACGGCATGAGCAGGGAGCAAGAGGCACAAGAACACCCCACCTGCTCCCAGATTCAGGGATGGGGCTAAATCATTAACTCCATAACCTACAGGATCATGTTTCCCCAGGTTCTTAATTCCTACCAGAGCAAAGCCCAGGTGGAGAGCACAGGGCCTCCATGGAATCGCCCCACCTGTGTGGCTGTGCACCCACAGCCCCCATTGCTGGATCAGCCCCTGTCCAAGCTCAGCCCTTCCAGCAGGAGTGGAAGGGCAGATGGAAGGCAAATCCCAAGGGAATGGTACCTGCCCAGGCAAGGAACCCACATCCACACCAACATCCCAAACAATGGGATCACCAGGGAAGAGCCTCTGCTCTATGTCATCAGGAAGGGGCTGATGGAGAGAGCCCAGAGCATGCCAAACACCCAGGTCACAGCACCTTGGTGGCACTTGACAGGGCAGGAGGGCTTTCCCCAGGCACCCCTTCCCTCCCTCAGGCCTTACTCACATTCACCAGATCCACGTTACCTCCCCAAAAGCCAGCAGAAGGGCACGGGCCAAGCCCAGCTCTGCCCCCTGAGGTACCAGCTCCACTTTCCCCCCAGCACACAGCCCTGGGAGGGAGCAAAGCCAGGCTCTGAAGGCCAGCACAGGAGCAGCCCTGGCTCCCCCCCTGCAGCGGCTGTCTCTGCACTCAGGAGCTGCCACAGACAGTAATAATGAGATGGCAGCTCCATCCACAACGCTAAATAAATGTCATACCCTTTTCCTGCTTTAATAGCCGTTGCTGAGGCAACCAGTAGTATTCCTTTAGCACCACACCCGGCACAGGATTAAAGGTGGGGAGGGGTCTGGATGGGCAGCGCTGTCACCCTCCCCAGACCCACAACCCACGGGGCTGCTTCTCCCGGCTCCAAGCAGCGCCTTCCACTCCCCGGGAGCCCATAAACCGGACAGCGAGATGCTCGTAACACCAGAAACAAAACACCACACACACACACCCTCCAGCATCCCGGGAGGTGACCTGCAGGGACAGAGCGTGGGCAGGACAAGACAATAAATCCCGGTGACCCAGCACCGGGCAGGACTCGGCTCCGTGGCTCGGCTCAGGTGTAACACACGGGATAAACACGGCTCTCGAGGCAGCTCAGCATGAAACAACGCGCAAACTAATAGAGTTAAAGATGCCTGAGGAGAGGGAGCACAGCGGGATGCGAAACGCCATCACTCTGCACCGGGCACACATATTTGGGGCCCCCCTCCCTTTTCCCCAGCACCCGCCGCCCCCCGCCCTGCCAAGGAGCGCCGTGCTGCGGGAGGGCTCGTCCCATCCCCGCTCCCAAGGGAACG